>VYXC01009539.1:228190-288433 GCA_013397175.1 Platysteira castanea
CTTTTTTTTTTTTAATTCACCAACATCCTTGAATAATAAATGCTTGCATACCCAGAGAACAAAGCTTTTCTTTTACTGCCCTTCCCAGTTGTCTGAAGGGTTTTTGGAAGAGTACTGGGAAAGATGACTCATTCCAGAGCTCCTTTACCAAATCATTCTGTAAGGAATCACTCTTCTTACAGAGCAATCCTGCTGAACTTTCTCATCAAGAGCTTTACAAATTAGCAGGGAGACATATTAAATACAGAAGTCCTTATGTAAACCCATTCTTTAACTAATATTTTACAATGAAATGTAAGTCATCACACATCTTTACAGAAATTTGAATATTCCTATTCAATATTATCAGAAAGATTAAAAATTTGCCCTCCATACATAAGGGCAGTCTGTTTCTTTTTTTTTTTCCTGTATAAAAACCAAAAGAATTTCTTTTTTTTGCAGCATCACAGAAAAGCAACAGTTTTACATTCACTCATTTAATGTTCACATAAAAATTCAACCACTAGCGTTTGTGTATTTGATAAAATCTTCTTGACAAACTTGGTTTTGGTGTTTTGGACTGTCACAAGCTACTGCAGGTGAAGATGCAGTTTTCTAGAGCATTTGCTGATCTGAAGCCTTTGTGGCTAAAAAATGCTTTCATCTTTCAGGGAAACAACCTCCTCCAGCATCTCCTCTGGTCCTGTAAAGCCACTGCTCCCCCAGACTTCCAGTGGCATAAGCAACACGACTCCAGTTCCAGTAGGTACCAGGCATTGAATGTTTGAGTTGGTTCTTGCGTTCGCAGGGGTCTCCTCTAAGGGTCAACATCATCAAGGTCACTTTTAGGCTCCCCAATCATCATAGGAGACTCTGAGCCCTTTCAACACACAAGGGACAGGGAGAGGAGGACACAGTTACTTTTGTAGGCTGCACAGTTGTTGTGTGTATGGTCAGTGATGGTTCTGACCCGAGCCCCAGGGAGCAGCTGCCCCACAGAGCCACCCAGCAGAGGGTGAATCTGCCCTTGTTTTACCTGCTGCAGGTGCCTCTCTCCGTTCTCGTTGGCGGGGCTGCTTTCTGACCCGTTGCTGCTTCCAGACTGATCCTTCTCGTTCAGCAGGGCTGTGGCATAGGCCAGAGTGTCCTGCGTTGGAAACACCCCAAGAGAGGGTCAGGGGCCATGGTGATCCCCTCATTTCACAATAATTATTTTTTAAATTTTTTATTATTTTATTATTATTATTATTTTAAAACAATAATGGTTGCTGTAGAGAGACAGCCGAGTCACCACAGATAATTGTGAGCATTCACTAATATCACTCAAGGGTTAGTTTTTTTCAGGAACGAGCACAATGCCTGAGCTTCTAAAGGAAAAACAGCCTGGAGCACTGGAGTATCACAGAATCATTAAGGCTGGAAAAGACCTTTTAAGATCAAGTCCAACTGCCAAACCAGCACCACTAAACCATGGCCTCAAGTGCTGTATCCACATATTTCCTGAACACTTCCAGGGATGGTGACTAAAGCTGCCACACCCAAAGATGCTTCCAGGAAAAGAAGTAGGCAAGTTTAACGTCTCTGCCAGGACTGCCACGTACCTGTGCTGAAATAGTGCGCTGGAAGGTTTTTGCAGTGGATGTTTCATTGGACACGTTGCTCTGGGGAGCCCAGTAATGTTCAGACATCTGCATAAAAAGCCAAGAAAGCCATAAATTTGAAAGCCACTTGATTTTTACTTGTGTAAACCCTCAACCACTCGTGATGGGGGTGAACTAAGACTGGAACGAGCCTCTTGAATCTTCTGGCAATGAGCTGGAGATCTGGGACACACTCTTCAAATGCAGCCACAAAGGTGATCGTCCCTCAGCTGAAAACCAGCAACCAACTTCTGCTGAGCTCTAAGCTTCCAAGGCGTCCTTGGATATTTATGAAAGATAGGTTGGCCAAACTATGCTCAGCTTAGAGAGAAGAACAAACACTACACGCATGGGAGGAAAAGCTGTATCAGTCAACAGCTGTGCTTTGTGCAAAGCTGTGATGATTCTGTAAGGAATCCAATCATTTAAACATTCTCCTGCATCAACACATAGGCAATGGAAAACCGCTTTTTAAAAAAACTGAAGCCTTCTTAACACGAATACAGTGGCACTGAAAGCTTCCCACATAGCAAAGAATAATCACTGCAACCATTCACACTTGGTTTTATTCACTGTAAATGCATTTATGCCTGGAACATGTGGGGGGGATACTGAAGTTCTGGCATTGCATCAGATTCAGCTGCATCCAAGTTGTCCTTGGAAAAAATGAAGTAGCTTGTATTTTGTCTTTAGAGCCATCTGAGAAAGACATGCAGAGGATGGAGATCATCCATCCATGATTATTGTTGTAAACAAGTGACAATTTCCCTGTTACAGCCAAATTACCTTTTTCTGCAGCCACTGCACAGCCCAACTCCAGTGGTGGGAATTCTCCTTGAAGTAATCTTTTGCAGTAGGGCACCTTGGGAATTGAAATGATATTCATTAGTCAGGAGCAAGGCATTCTGGCCAACACAAAAAAATACAAAGACTCCTCTCTCTTTGCACTGCTGCCCTCTCTGTGCACTGTTATCACTGCAAACTCTGACAAACTCTACAGACCTGCTGTTAATTGAATTAGTAAGAGCAATAATGCCTAGTAAAATTTACTCAAAGCAGAACCCCACAGGCTCGCATATTTCAGAATTATGCTTTACTGGGACATATGCCAGGTTCTAAATGAAGAGAATTTAGGAATCATAATATTTCAAAAATCTGGGACAGTTTCCCTATGTTTATTTGGTGTTAATATCAGACTCCTGCTCTGCAGAATGACCTTTTCCTTTACAAACAGCAATTATCATTTGTTACCTGAGAAATCCCTTCAGCTACCAACCAGTAAAGATTCACTTCATACTGGCACGTGTACTACCAAGAGCACCAGTAACAAAGGATAAAACTGATCAAAAATAGGAGTAGTAGGTTTTATAACAGTCACAGAGGGGCCTGAGGCAGGGCTGAGGTTAAACCCTGAAACCTTCATTACTCACTTCTGAGCCAGAGTAACAAGGAACTTGACACACTGGTAGCAACGGCTGCTGTCCACGTGGTTGCTGTGGTGCATCAAGGCTGTGGGGAGAAACATGTGGATTAAAAACCACAGTCCAGATTTCCATGTACCAGCCAGTCTGGAGACAAAGATGAAGCTAAAATTTTAAGTCAGGGAATAGAATTTGTTTCTACAGATGTTAGCATGGGAATTTGTGTTGAACACGCTGCTGTAGTGCTGGCAGTCTTGAGTACTTCCACAACTCTGCTGGATTAAAAATAGAACTGCTGCGTTTTCACTTTGATCTTTCAAATGCAGTACCTGAATTTTAAACAGCCCTAATGCAGTTTTTCTTCCCCTATAATCCATTCCATGTTAGATAATCACTATGGTTACATTTGTCTGAAGGAAAAAAAAATATTGTCTGAAACCCCCCAAAATGAACCAGATCACCAATTGCACCTGGATCAAAGTTTGCAAAGCCAGAGGAACGTTTAAAGCTTCTTCCCATAAACAAGCACAGCAGAATTCAACAGCCATGAAACTGTTCCATGGGAGACTCGGGCACAACCCCAGGCCATTCCTACCAGCAAGTTTTCTATACCACGAATTCCCACCTCTTTAAACAAAATTCTTTGACTGAGGAGAAGCACAAAGATTTCCACGGAGCTGCCACAATCAGATTTGCTACTCAGAAGTTGCTCTGTCCATAGTAGTCAGCAAAGAACACTGTACTGAAACCTCCAAAGCTGGCAAAAACTGCTGGGGAACTGCAAATTGCCAGTTTTAATACTGTTGAAGCAAAGCAGATGATTAAAATTACAGCACTGCTGTACTTCAAATTATGCATAAACATCCTATTAAGGACCACCAAAACCTATTATTTGCTGATTTCCCTTTCCTGGATTAAAACTAGTCAGTGTGAGGGATGCAGTTCAATGCTGTTGTGAGGAAACTTCAGGGTAAAACTACAACTTTCACTCCCAAATCTCAGGCCGTTCTTGAAGCCTTCAACATAAAAATCCAATTTCTCCTCTTCAGAGGAAAAAACGTCATATATCGCCCAAGTTACAGGAGAGAATTGGTCCAAGTGGGACCAATTTACCCAGGAATTAAAATAATCACTTAGCTATTCTCTTACACTGCTGCACAATGCCTTCTCTTCCATCAGCCATGTGTGGAAACTACTAAACAGGGGAACACTGACAAGAGAAATAAAGAACAAGGCTAAATATTCCTTCTCACTAAAACAGAATGCAAAATAACTGAAGGTGAGAGCCACAATCTGAAGCAGCTCCTCACCCAAACAGCCATGAAAGAGCTGCTCGAGCTGCACTAACCCATCAGAGGTGCTCTCTGTTACCCCACATTTCATTTACACACAAAAGCCTCTTCTCCTGAGGCACATGAAAGAAGATCTCGCTACTTCTGGGATTTTTCTGTTGCTTCTGAATGCTTCAGTAACTTCACTTCAGTGAAGTTTTGTATCAAATGGAGAGACAACACTTTGTATGAGCAGCAACAGGTGGGAGCCACCTGTCCCACACTGTGAGGCTCTACTGCAGTTAGCAGGACAAGCATCCTGCTGTGCTGAACCAGTTTCTTTTTATGGTAATTAGGATGCTGGCAAAACAAAAAGATTGACAATTTCTTGAGCTGTGTAAGAAATAAAAATTAATTTTAAGGTCACAGGATTCATACAGTTCCTCTATTATGGTAATCAAAGGTACTTTTCCCCCCCCATTTCACATACACCCTGATCTGCCCCTTACTTAAATAAGTTAGCTCTCTTTCCCAGTTTAATACCGTTCCAGTTTGCTGTCACTATAATATTCCAATGCTTATTTTGGATTTTCTTATAGCATTTCCTGGGGTGGCAGCTGCTAAATCAAATGTGTTGAGTTCTTTTCCCTGAGAAGGAGAGCAGTTTAGGAGGATTAGGAACCAGGAGATGGTGTGAACCACCACCACGAAGGTCAGTAGGAAACAGAAGTGTTCACCCACTGGCTTACTTGCCTATTAATCCATTTTCAGTTTCAAAGGCAAATTTGATGCGCTCTACTTGTAATGGGTCTTCAATAACCTGTTAGGAAAGAAAAATATCAACTTGGGTAGGTTGTGTGTGATGCTGTATTTATTCTATGGAATGGTTTTAACCACTCCAACATGCAAAACAAGACTGTGAAGTTTCATGTGTCACTGGATTATCAAGACAGAAATTTAGGAAGTAATAAAACTTCAAACTAAAGGGTTAAAATATGCATGGATGTTGAAATTATCAGTGAAGTCTTGACTTTTTTCATTACACATCAATACAAAATCTATCCTGTCCAAGTCTTTACCCTTCACCTACCAGGATCTCATGGAGTAACTGGAATATGTTCTTCAGTTCATGAGGCGGAGCAGTTTCCAGTTGAGTCTGCGTATAAGAAACAAAGTTACTTAGACAGAAAAATATACCTATGAAGCAAAGAACTTCAAGACAGCTTTACAGATTTTTGAAAATTTGTTAATTTAGACAGTAAAGGCCTAAGAAAGCCTAAACCCCAACACTCCCCAGATCCAACAAACTGTACTGATTGTTCTGCGGCGCTGTTATAACGCACAGGACACAGGATGACCAAAGCCTGTGAGAAGCACTTATGGGAAAGGCTCGCCCTGGTTGTGTGTGTACCTTGATGAAGTGCAGCACAGTGAAGGAGAAGTGCTCGTTGCAGAAGCAGCAGTACACCACCATCTCGATGAGCACCGACAGTGACCCCGTCAGCTCCCGCAGCGCGTGCATCACCTGCGGGCAGAGCACACCCTTCACACGCAGCACACGGCTGTCTGGGACAAAATCAGTCTGTAACACAGCGTTTGTCCTTCCCAGCAAGGATGAAGCTCTTTTCCCCAGTGCCTGCATGGCCCAGGAGGCTGAACCCCTGCCCTCACAGCACTCCTTCAGCTCCTGCTGCCCTCCTCCAAGGGGCTGGTCATCCATTAAGTCAGAGCAACTCAAGTTAGCACCTGCGTTTGACACGGTAAAAAGCTGCACAGGCCTTTGCAAACTGTGCATAAAACCAGACTGTGCATAAAACCAGACCCCAAAGCTCAGGGATATACTAGAATATGAAGAGGTCAGGAAACTAAAGGTGCCTTCTTGCTTAGGCTCAAAACAACCACATATTCCCCCTGCTGCCTGCTTCTGAATATTCAGTAATTTTCATGTACAGAAATGTCAAAGGAATACATCAGACCAGCTTTTAGGTTCAAGCAGGGCAGAATTTAGAACAGGTACCTCCATTAAGTAGGGTTTTCCCTCAGACAGGAATAACAAGGCTTCCACTTCTTCATGGAGCGCCAGAAGCGGCCCTGAAGCGGTGATGCTGAGAGGTGGACGCTGCTTAAAGAGACCAGGAGCTATAATAGCAAATACAAAAACAATCCACTCATAGATTAGTTTGTTCTAACACACCTTGAAGACCCTGCTGCTCATTTGGCACCATGAAATCCCTCCTGACACTCATCTAAACTAGTTTATAGTTGGTGTGCTATCACTCGAAGTAACGAGTCTCTTGCACACTGAAATATCGCTTACTTTAGTGACTGCAGACAAAAGAACTGCAGGAAAGTCAAAGCAAAATGTCCACAAACTGTCAGTACTTTGAGCTTTATTTCACTCTCAATAACTTTTGCACATTCATCATACCCAGAATGTTTATAATTCTCCTGTTACTTTCTCATTTTTGACCGCTTTCAACCATAGACAGAAATTAAGTTATTCTTTTAAAAGACAACTTCAAATTCCTCCTTCAGGAAACTGAAGATTTTAACTTATTCCTTTATTATCTTTATTTTGATATTTCTGCCTCTTGTAGGAAGTAACTAGTAGAGTGTTTAATTATTTGTTATTCAGTAGCTTAGTCTAAATATTCCCTTTTAGATTAGCAAAAGGCAGCACAAGCAAAATTCACACAGCCTGTGAAGCTGTGGGTCTGTTCATCCACTGACACAGCTTGATTCACTCACATGAGAAAGACCTTTTAGGCACACAGGGAAGGGCAGAAGGCACATGTTAGTATCAAGATTTCCAGCCCCTTCCAAATACTGTTTGCCACAGCCTCTCAGTACATTTACAGCAAAATCAGAAGTAATCAAACATGTATCAACCATTACTGCCTTAAATTCGAAGTTACTCTATTTTCCTCACTGATACTAAATCTCTCCCAGTCCATGTAACTGAAATGCCAGGTCACCAAAAGACAAAAACACAATTCTTACCAACATTTCTTTGTGAAGAGACGTCAGAGTGCAAGACAAGTAGTGCTACAGTGTTGTGAAGATATCCAAACTCACGTGCCTGTGCTGAACTCCACCTGCGGTTCTGCTTGAGCCAAAGAGAGATTTAATTAACTTTGGTTTATTTAATCAACTTTGTTAAGCCAAAATGATGTTCTTACAGTCCACCACTGTGGTCTAATACTTTGGAGTGGGTAAAAATTTTGTTATTATCGAAAACATCATGCCCACTTCTGCCAAAACAGTTATTTCCACGCTAACTACACAGAGGTGGGCTCACACTTGCATGTGGTTTATAGAAAAATCAAAGGATTTGTCTATTCTACCACATGAAAAATATTTATTCATAATTTAAACATCATAAAAAACGTGGGGATGGACAAAGTACAGCACAACTGCACCTGGTTGCTCTGCCGGTTGGGGCCGAGGAGAAAGTTGACCATGTGCCTCAGGGCAGAGTGTCTGAGGAGAAGGCTGCTAGCCCTTATTCCCTGCTGTGGAGACAAAAACAAGTTACCTTCCTGTGCAGGTGAAGAATTAGTGCTCGAGAAAACAAAAGTAAAATGCACAGGCTAAACCCTGCATTTTTGCCACCGAAAACCCCATAATATCCTGACACAGATCAGTAAGACAAACTGGTAAAGAGCTGTCTCATTCTATGCAGCACATTATATAAACCAGAGCAGAATCAGCAGATGCACAATAAATGTCTTACAAGAAAAAAAAAAAAAACCCAAAACAATAGAGAAACAGAAATAGTATGGTTCAGTCAGTTATTCTCTTGCCCACGGAATAAAAATCCTGAATGCTGGATTTTTTAATATATATACATATATAATTTTTCTCTTTAAAGAACAACCCCATATAACCCTTTAAAACAGAAAATCAAAATTCAGACTCTGGAAATGACATTTTCCATTGGTATACTTAGCTGATATATTTTTGTGTGATTTTATCCTAATCCATTATTTAAAGCCATTTATTTAAAAAACAAAACAAAACAACCCTGATTACTCTTAATAAAAGTTCTGCAAGAGTTTCACTGTGCTGCTAATCCTTCTATGAATAAGGATCATTACCTTTTTTATTACTGTCCTTTAAAATTTTAATAGCCATGAGAAAACAATGGTTTCTTACCTTCTGTACAAAGTTATTGAATAGCAAAAAGTACTGAGCACAGTTTTTACAGTTTTCAGGAACATCTTTATCCAGTAGAGCAAGTAGCACCTCCAGTAACTGATGTAGAGTTTTTAACTGTGAAAAAAAAAGTGATTTTGAATGTAAAGAGCTGTCTACTGCTTAAAAACCCAAAGTGTTTCAAATGCCTCCTGGGCAGGAAGAGGTGAGCATTAACCTATTCCAGAAATGAAGAGCTACAGCCAGGATCAGCTCACACAGCTCTGCCTGCAAACAGAGCCAGAGCCACCACGGAGAGCCAAGCAAGGGGATGTGTGGAGAGGAGGTGATGCTCACTGACCTTCTCCTGATAAAGCAAGGCACTGTCGAGGGTTTTTTCGAGGATGGTGGCCACAGCAACTCGCACCTCCCTCACGCTGCACTCCAGGAGGAACGTCCTGGAAGACAAAAGGTGAAGCTGCAAAGAGAACTGCAATCAACGTGTACACACAGCTGCTATGATTAAATGTGGTGTTCAGTATTTATTATTTTAATAGTCCAGGTACATTTTGTATTGTACTTTTGTGGGTAAGCTTTAACTTACATTCATGCACTCCTGCTTGATACTAGTAAGGCCTGTAATATCCCCATTATTCATTCAAATAAGAAAAAAGCTCTAAGAGCTCTGGTGGGATCCTGTTTTTCAATGCAAATTAAAAGATAACATTTTTTTACACTGACACACTTCCTTCAGCATGTCAGATCTCCAATAATTTGTTTTCAAAACACCTATTAGCTGACTCTTAGCTAGGCAAGAAAAAAATTTTTCCAGTTTATATGTGATCTTTGTCAGGTAAGTATTGAACTTACCCCAAGCACTTTCACCACGTTCTCCTTCCCCATCACTTGCAGGACTGACTCCACAAACTTGTAACACATTTTAAGTCATGCCACTGAATTCAACACCTGCATCCTCCTCCATGTACACTGCACTATCTAATTTCATTTTCAGAATTACTCAGAAAGCTGCACAGAGAAAATACTAGAAATAATCACTTAGAGTTTTATCTAAAGCGTCTGTTTAAACAATGTGCACAGTCAGCTCTCTGGGAATACATCAGTATAGGCCAGATCATGTCATTAGGAAGCTCTATCCATACATGAGACACAAAACACCTCAGACAGAATTTCCAGGACTTACTTTACAAGCTCCCGGCCCTCTGGCCCAACGAAATACTCAACCAACCACTGACAAGCATCAATGCTTTTGGAGAGCAGTGCATCTATAGTGGCAATCCATTCTTCTGTATCAGCCCTGCAACAGAACAAGGACAACTGTCAGTAACCCAGGAGAAAAAACACCTCCAAAAACTAAACCATGCCTCTCATTTGCCTTACCTGAGTTTCTTCTTGGTTCGGAGATAGGTTTGGAAGAGGAACTGGACTGCCAGCTGTAAGCTCACCTTTGCCATGCAGGGATAATAGGGATGCTTTACCTTAGTCTGAAAGAAATATCAAATTTACTCCAGAGCAGACGTGTGCCTGCAGCACACGTGCTGTCTCTTAAACACATCAACATGTTCTATTCAAGTTATTTGCTTCATTTGGAAAAAACAAACCACAGCATTTTTCTGTGCTAAGTCAGTCTCCAGTGCTGACTGTGCTACTTAATAAATGTGCTAAAACAGGAACACACTTGCTGTAAGGCCAGCTAGATCTGTGGATTTCAAAAATTTAATAAATGCTGTTTGTTTATGACCCTATTTAAAAAACTTAATTAAGCAACTATTTCTAATTAAACTCTATCAACTTTGAGGTAATTAACACCAACTTTTGGACTTTCCATATGGAGGGGGATTTCTGTCCCTCTGGAGCTCAGTTTGCATCATTATAGAAGTTATGGTTTATTGGATAAATTTTACTGGGGCAAAATGTTGTTTCTCCCAGTACTAGAAGAGGAGGCTGGAGTTTGCTTTGAGACAGATGTTATCACCAGCACCAAAAATTACTGGAGACAAGGAACTACTTGTCTGGAAAAGCAAAATCATTCAACTCTTCTCTTCCAGTTTTCCTGGTTGTGATTCGAATAACTTCTGTGGCATTTTACCCAACATACTTTGAACACTCCAAGATTAAAATCCAGGTACTTACAGCATTCAGGGAAGCTAAGGACAGAACAAAGCTGAAGTAGTCACTACTGTATACATCTCTGTTCTTCATGAATTTCAAGTTTTCATCTCTCACCATCTATAAAAGTAAAAGAAGGCAAAAAAATTAAAAATGTTGTCAAAATACACTTCTCTAACTAAAACTTCATCTTTTATGTAAATGTGTGGTATTTCAAAATCAGCATCAAACTTATTCAGTTTCCTTCTGAATCACTACTTCAGAAGAGGGGAAAATACATACAGGAGACTTAGAAGATTTGGTATAAAACCAGTGATTTTCTTTCGAAGATATTACAAAACAACAGATGAGGCACTTAATCATTTGGCCATTAAAGGAGAAAAGGAAGAAATTGCAGAGAAGTTCTATTTTTTTCTTGTTTTTAATAAAAAACCCAAGAGAACATGCCTCAAACCAGAAAGGCTTGCCTAACAAATTTAGATACAGGGAGCAAGGAGCCCCGGTGTAATTACAAGCTGCAGCCACAATAAGGTATTTAAATGCCAAGCCCTTTTTTTCAAATGAGATTTTGCTGAAAGACTCTCAATAATGTTGAGCCAAGTTCTGTTCATTGTAATAATACAATCCCAGATATAAGAATGCCCAAAATGACTGTTAATACCCTGAAACAGCCCATGTGGAGGGCCACACACAGCCTGCAGAGTTTATTCCCCCCGTGTGTGCAATGCAGGCTCTCTGCACTGCTCCTCCTCTTTCTACATTCTTGTCAACTCAAGAACTTGAGGATGACTGTAATTTGCCATCATCTCCATTACTCCTCAAGTGTACTCCAAATGAAGCACCTTCTCTGCTGTTGTGTCTCCCTGCCTGCATGCTGACTGCTGCCAGATCTCATGTTTGATTCATCTGCCTGCAGTTTCTTCAAAGCAAAGAATTGATGGGCCAATTTAGAGAGATGGTACAGCAAAACTTACAATAATGTATCACTAAATAGCTTGTTAGTAACTTTTTGTCACAATCCAGAATTGCTTTCTAGTTTTGCTACAAGGGAATTACTTCAAGGTAACCTTTAAAAGTTCCTGTGTTTCTCTCACTATGTGCTCAAATCTTACATGAGCAGAATTTAGTTGCCACTTTCAGGGTGCCCCACCTGATAGATCCGCACAGGCATTTTCTCCACAAAAAGTCCCTTTTTTTCTCCTTTTCGAACCAGCTTAGTCAAGATGGAGAGACGGTCACTGTTGGGCCTGTGGGGTCGAGGTGATGACTGGGGTGAAATTTCTGGTGAAGAAGGAGCAGATCTGAAATATAAACAAGCCAAAGGTGAATAATGAAATCCTACAACAAATCTACAGTTTGCTTATAAAATACCAGCACAGCCAGATCTATCTTAAGGCAAACTTGATGACAGCCTGAATATTTCTTGAGGCTGTCAGTCAGCTTGAACTTGCTGCAAGAATAGTAGTAAACAAGCAGCCTAAAAACCAACCCAAAACAACAGAAGGGTCAATATATAGCTTTGCTGGGCAGAAACTACTCAATTCTTAGTTGTGGAGAGAGGTTTAGATAGCAATATGAGAGAAACCTTTATGGATACAAGAGGAACTTACAAGGAGAGGTCCTCAGCTTCCTGACGCACGACGCTCACTCGGCTCTTCTTTGGTAAGACAGGAGAGTTCTGGTCAGACACTCTCTGGTAGAACAGCATGTAGGCATTCCAGTAGCGCCGGCGCACGTCGGGATAGGGATTTGCTGCGGGGAAAAAGGCAGCCCATGAAGGCCCTTCAAAGTTCAGTACCCTTCCCATTCCTATATGGAAGCAAAACTGGGGGTACAAGTAATGTGAACTGCAGCAGTATAAATGTGTCAGATCAAAACATCAGTCTGTGTAAGTGATTAAAACTGTCTGAATTATGAAAGAGGTGAATACTGGAAATGTACTTGGAATAAATTCCTTAAAGCATTGAAAACTTCAACAGTATGATGCCACACTGTGTTCTATGCAGTCATTCTCACTAGCCTAAAATAAGGGCTGTTTTGTGTTTGGTTGGGGTTTGTTTTAAACTATTTTAACAAGGTGCTATTTCACTTTTCAATCTCTGCTCTTAAGTCTACAAAGTGCTGGACAACAGTGAATATGGTTCAATTCATATTAGGCCATACACAAGCTGTTATGTCCTTCAGTAAAGGGAAGGCTTTAGGGCAAAAAATGCTTCAGAAGGATTATTAGCCCAAGTAACTCTAAGTACCTATAATGGACTAAGCTCTACTGCTACTGAAATCAGTATGAAATGTGAAGCTACTGTAAATCAGTCTGTACTTCTGCTTACACTGATCGTAGACTTTAGGTCTATACTCTCCACCAAAACATTCATATTCCAAGGTTTCATCGGTCAAATCAAATTCTTCAACAACGGTGTCATTAAATTTATACCACTTTCCTTTTCCACATCCTCTGTGATCAAAACAGAACATAAACACAAGAGAAACAAAGTTACTTGATTGTCTCAGTAAAAAAACAAACCACCCTGAATATCCTAAAAGTGACAAGCCTGAACTCACATAAGAAGAAAGCTTAGTTTAACTGATGTCAAAACTGCATTTTAAAAAAATAACCTTGATTAAAACTATGAGGAACACATCACCTGCAACTCAGTGTCACAGGAAGCCCCCAAACTGCAACACAAGGTACATAAGAATTAATGAGAACTTTATACTACGATGTCCCATATTATTGTGTCATTGCCTCATGACAGGTGTTGAGAAAGGGAACAGGGGTTCCAGTAGAGCTCTGGATGGCTCCATGCACCTTCCCAGAACAAGAAGTATTTAGACAGCTCTCAAACCTCTCACATGAACCTTCTTGCTCATTACCTCCTGTCCTTGATGAAGGAGTAGTAGTGCCCTGCATGTGCCTGGCCGCTGTGGACAATCACACCAACGAGCTCATAGTTTTCTGTAGGAGCAACTTTCTTCCTTGGGGAGCCTCCTCCTCCCTGGTCTGTGTTCCTGCCGTTTTCCCCCACTTCTGAGGACGAGTCCTGACGAGCCATCCCTGACACAGTGTAAGGTTCCATGTTCAGCATCCAGGGAAACTGTTTGAAGAGATATTTCGGATTAATCAAGACAGTGCAGTGTGTACACGCTGCCTGTAATTTTATGAGAATGGTATTAATACTTCCCACGTTGGGAACACCAAAGGAAAATATGGAACTTCACTCCTTAGGCTTACTACACAGAAGTTAAATAATAAACCCTCTTTAAGGAGGTTTTTTGTCTTGCTTTCTGAAAGGACCCTGAGAATGTTGCAAACAAGGAAAGCTCTAAGAAAAACCACTTATTTTCTGTAGCACTACCGTGTTGTAAGCGTGTCACATGCTTTAAATTCCTGTACCAAAACGTAAGGAAAAGAAGGAAAAATGAATAGGAAGAACAAGAGTCCACTACACGAAGTAGCTGGGGAAGGCATCATAAAGAAAAGTTTTCTTACCCTTATTTGTTCATCGTATTTAATAGAACGGCCGCTCTCCCAGTCAAAGCCAAATCTCATCAGGTGAATCACCAGCAGGCTGGGTAAGACCTTAATGCAGGTGCGCTTCACTGTTGTTCTCTTGAAAAGAAACAAGAATATCACCTCTATTTGAAACCCCAGGCAATCTGCAGCATCCTTCTAGAGATTCACCATGAAAATCCAGCCATGGGAAGCAGGGTGTCCATGGGATGACTGGGATACAGCTCAATATGTCACACAACACTTTATCATCCTGCCACCCCTCTAAATTTTTAGTTTACAACAGTAAAGTTACAAGTTACAGGCACTGAACCTTTTATCTTCAATGTAGCAAGAGTGAGGAGCATCTAAGCACAGCTTCCATGACCATGTAATGCTTGAAACTTGAAAGCGTCAAACTGCACATGAATCTTCTTTCACAAAAATTAAGAATCAATACCTTCTCTTTGCACTTTTCACAGTAGTATGCATTGCTTCCTTCCAGAACCTCTCCTCTAACAAACTGATCCAGTGATATTTCCAGGCTTTGACACGAAGTCACACCAAGGTTGAGAGCCATGAAGGCTTCCTCACGCTCATACCTAAATTCAGAAGAAGAACAGAGTAGAACTTACCCAGCTTGCAGGAACAAGAATATGCTTAGGAAAGAATATATTGCATTTTCCCCACAGCTATCACAGCTGTGGCGCTCACAGGGGCATTTGTCTACTTTCCAGTGCTACTTTGACCTACATATTAATAGTTCTGGGAGCACTTAACTTGGTAATTGATGCACTAAATGTGGTAAATGGTAATTGTGATATTACCTGTGAGGACAGTCCTTGCAGATCTTCTGATCAGAGAAGATTCCTTGAAAAGTATTCTTAAATATTTGATCTCTTCCTATTTTCTGTTGGAGATGTAAAGTTAGACATCAGTTGGACATATTGCAGGGTGGAAGACCAAGAAATCAGTAGGAATTTTAAACTTCTGAATACTGTGCAGATTATAAAAGCAGCCAAATGGCTCTCTGCTTTCTTTTCTACAGATCAAAGCAAAAAGAGAAAAAAGGTATGAAGAATATGCATATGGACCAGAAAAGAAATTGCTGAGGTTTTTACCTTGAGGTACTCATCCATTTGATCTATAAGACTGGTGAAGAACTCATAAGCATCCTGTTGCTCTCTAACGTAAAGTTCCTTATTCCACATCTTGAAAATCTATATAAAGTATAAATATATGTTGAAATGTGGTTGTTTCATACCTATATCACTAAGAAAAGTAATTTTTTATATAAATTTGTTATTTCAACATATTTTGATTTTTTGAATTAGAACTTACTTTATCTCTATAAATTCTGCAATGAGGAAAGGCTGAACAAATGATTACTCTTTAAATAGAAAAGCTACAGATTCTAAACAAAAAGATGCAATACCTTCCAAAAGTTCTCAGGTACATAATACTGTAGCTTGCTTTCCATCAAATGACCAAAAAGAGATTGAACTTGATAGAACACATTGTCATCAGGATTGTCTGTATCATCATCAATGGAAAGCAAGGCCTGGAAGGAAACAAACAACCTTATTAAATTGGTTCTTGGTAAAATTATTACTGAAAACTGTCATGGCACGCAGCACTAAAACTTATAATTTATATATTTACTGTGCATATTTATACGCACACTGTTGACTATTTTTTTTACAAGTTATTTACAAATGGTGCTAAGATGAAGTAGTTCAAGTGAAAGAAATTCCAAAAAGAGGACTTCCTTGGATGCTGAACTAATTACCTCTGGGAGACCAGGCTGCATATACAGCTGCTGGAAAACTGCATTCATGTAACAAGTAGCACCACCGTTCTTGAGTCCCACAAATCCAGAAATGGAGCGACTGTCCACTGGTGGAAGATACTAGAATGACAAATAGATTTTTTGTCCTGGTTAACTTATAAAAACCATGAGATTCCAACAACATTCTATAGCTTTTATAACCACCTTTATATTGTAGAATCACAGAATGGTTTGAGTCGGAAGGGACCTTAAAGCTCATCCAGTCCCACCCCCTGCCATGGACAGGGACACTTCCACTGTCCCAGGGTGCTCCAAGCCCCGTCCAACCTGGCCTTGGACACTTCCAGGGATGGGGCAGCCACAGCTTCTCTGGGCACCCTGTGCCAGGGCCTCACCACCCTCACAGGGAAGAGTTTCTTCCTAATATGCAACCTAAACCTACTCTCTTTCAGTTTAAAACCACTCCCCCTTATATATGAGCTCTTAAGAACAATTTAATGGAGAACCAATTTTGAGAAACTGCAAGACCACTGTATGTGGTCATTTAAATATTTAACATATTGCACAACACTGTTGAAAATGGCCTAAAATGTAATAATAAATAAAATTTGTGATATTTAGGAAATACTTCTTTCTTACTCAGATAATAACAGNCATGGCACGCAGCACTAAAACTTATAATTTATATATTTACTGTGCATATTTATACGCACACTGTTGACTATTTTTTTTACAAGTTATTTACAAATGGTGCTAAGATGAAGTAGTTCAAGTGAAAGTAATTCCAAAAAGAGGACTTCCTTGGATGCTGAACTAATTACCTCTGGGAGACCAGGCTGCATATACAGCTGCTGGAAAACTGCATTCATGTAACAAGTAGCACCACCGTTCTTGAGTCCCACAAATCCAGAAATGGAGCGACTGTCCACTGGTGGAAGATACTAGAATGACAAATACATTTTTTGTCCTGGTTAACTTATAAAAACCATGAGATTCCAACAACATTCTATAGCTTTTATAACCACCTTTATATTGTAGAATCACAGAATGGTTTGAGTCGGAAGGGACCTTAAAGCTCATCCAGTCCCACCCCCTGCCATGGACAGGGACACTTCCACTGTCCCAGGTTGCTCCAAGCCCCGTCCAACCTGGCCTTGGACACTTCCAGGGATGGGGCAGCCACAGCTTCTCTGGGCACCCTGTGCCAGGGCCTCACCACCCTCACAGGGAAGAGTTTCTTCCTAATATGCAACCTAAACCTACTCTCTTTCAGTTTAAAACCACTCCCCCCTGTATATGAGCTGTTAAGAACAATTTAATGGAGAACCAGTTCTGAACAACTGCAAGACCACTGTATGTGGTCATTTAAATATTTAACATATTGCACAACACTGTTGAAAATGGCCTAAAATGTAATAATAAATAGAAGTATTTCCTAAATAGCACAAATTTTTTCTTACTCAGATAATAACAGACAAAGACACACCAGAGTTTCTGCTTCTGAGGAAGATCAAATGGATCTGCACTTACCCTTATCTGCTTTGTATAATTTAAAATTGAAGACCATGGAAATCTCATGAATGAAGCAACAAAATAAACCACACACAGCACTCCAAACCATGCTAACACAAATTAAAAAAAAGGCTTCTTGCTTACATCAAACTCCTTGGTGAGTGCAGGGTCACACTGGTGGTGCATGGAAAGCAGCTCCTTTGTGATAAGCTGGAGATTGGAGGGTGAGCTATCAGCCAGCATTACCAGCACTTCATAAGCAGCTAATCTGCTGTCTGCTGTACTGCACCTGGAAAGAAAACCACATCTGAGACCTACTGGCTAGATGACTCAATTATTTCTAATTCCAGAGAGCTGTATTACTCAGAACAAGCAACAATTAATGTTCTAAAATGAACACTTTAAGTGATAAAACACTCCAGAGGGACTGCAGAGTGCTATTGGTTTTTTCTTTCTTGGGGTAGGAGAACGGGGAAGAATCCAATGAGAAGAGTGGCAAGAGGAACACTCCTTTAAACAAGCCTCCTTTGCTGACATGGATACACTTGCTAACATTCAGTAGCAAGCAAAAGGAGGTGCTCTAAAACAAGACACAGAATTGGTTGCATTTCTGAGGACAGACAGACAGATACTCTCCATCATGTAACATGGATGGAGACAAAATGACTTATTTACAGGGAGGGAACCTTGGAAAGAGCTAGACCAGACAACATCCTTGCTACAAGAGATGAGCTTAGACCTGAGCTAGACCAGTACAAAACACTCCCAGCTCTTTTCAGTGATCATTCAACACAGCAGCCCTTTCTTCTGCAGGCCAAAGAAAAGGTTTTTTTTACTTTAAGCAAACAAAAGAGCATGCTTGGGATGAACTGCAATGGAACAAAACACTAAGGCATATGAAGTCCCACTCGTTTCAGGGTTTTGAATGCTGCACTGGAACCTTCTTTTGGGTTTGTGGAAGGTGGTGAGGATAAGCCTGATCTAACACCAACTACTCAGTGCAACACAAACAATCCAGCTGCACTAGCTCAGAACTCCACACGAGCTAATTTACACCCACCCCTTCAGATATTGTATGGCCACAACAGCTGTGACAGGAAGGAGAAAGCGCACTCTTTCTTCTCCAGTTGATCTATTCTGGACTACATTGGCTTTCTCAGGTGCAAGGAGACTTGTTTGGTGTTGGTTTTTTTATGAGATGGGTAGAGTGAAGGGAAAAAGAAAGTAGTGGAACTTTTCAAATTCTCTTTTACAAGGAGCTTGAGAAGTTAATTTCCCACTCATGTTCCAATTTGGCCAACTTCCCAAGCAGTAACGAGCTAAAGGAATATTCTGTGGACTCATGAAATCAGCATTCAGTTATGTCTGAAGTTCATCATTGATCTAACAAAGCACAGACTCTGAAGTACAGAAATGCAAGGATATTGGGTCACACAAAAACTCATAAAATGCTATTTGGGCATTTATGTAGGAAGTGTAGAAAACTGGAGAAATGTTCCACCATTGGTATTAAATCCTGCTGTCTGTAGGATTTAATACTGACATTTGCATTCATGAGATACAAGACAAAACTCAACACAAAAGAAGAATTTTTACTTTGGATGGAAGTCTTGCTGACTGATTGCAGCACTGCCTGCTGGGGAATGGCTATTCAGAATAATCCTGGATGCTCGGAAGAGGAAATCATCCAACAATGGCTTAATCAAAGATGAACCTGAAACACAGCAATCCACATCTACTGTTACATACTTCTATTATCACTGCAAATGCCAAAAGGTGTTCCACAACATCAAAATCACTTCATAGCACCACATCAACAAATGTTTTATCAAATGTAAAAGGTCCAAAATCATTCCTTATAGCTCTGTATCATTCCTACTGTTGTCTTCACATGTGCTGTCTAGTCACGTGTTAATGCAGAATTCACACCAGTCTAACCAATTTAGAGAGGAATACTCACCAACCATTTCCTTCTCTGCCCCACAAAGTGAAAGGAGAGTCTTGATGAGCCTCAAGTGTCCTGCTAACAGGATGTTATCAGCCTCACTCGTCTCGCACTCGGCCGTGCGGTTGGGCTCGAAGTTGTCCAGCCAGGTGATCTCATCCTCTAACATGGCAGCTGGGCTTATCTTCAGCTGCTCCATTTCTGATGCTGCAAGGAGGAAAAAAAAAAAAGAACTCAGAAAAAATGAGCAGCTTTGGAAATGCAGAATATAAATACAAAGAATTTCAAACAGTTTGGTAATGATTTTTGCCCCCAGGTAAATCCCATCCACCAAGGAACTCATTTCACTTTCCAGAAGGAATGAGCTGCCTTGCAGCTACCCAGTACCAAGAACAGACCATGCCAGGCTCTAGCACAGGACAGCCAGCACACTGACAGGTCACTCTGAGTTCAAGGTGTAAGTAAATCCTCTCTGAAGGCAATTCTACATCTTTTCTACAGAAGGAAGGCGAGCTTGGAAGCTGCCATCAGAATGATTGAATCAGATGTCTGCACATACTTACATGTCAGGTCGTCCAGTAACTGACATCTCAGGTCAAAATATTCTGTACACTGGGACAAAAGTCTGAAACAGGTATAAATAGAAGAAAGGTATACTTAAAATCATAAATTTTTCTCTAAGCAGCTGTCTTTGAAGGCTGTGTGCTCTGTCCATCTAACCCAAAAGCAGCATAACCATCTAGGTGTGCAGCTTTAAAAAAAAATTCCTTCCCAACAGCTGCTTCTGAATGTTAGGAATCCTATTTAATCCTGATTTCTTCCCTCGCCTCATAACAATTCTAATTATTTATCAGTTGACAATGAAATAATAACATGCTTTAACTTCTCAGTTACTCCTCTAGAAATTGCAGAAGGTCTACTTCCAACGCTTGGAAAGTGCTAATCCCTTTTTCCCCAGAGCTTCCCCAGTGCTGCTTATTTCAAAGTGTGTCAGATTTGCTTCTTCAATAAACACACCTCTGACTTACCTCTGGTTGATTCCTCTCATGATGCTGGTTGGTGACCAAAGAGGCAGCTGGGCCCCAAGAACAACGCTCAGGAGGAACTGGTTTGGCTTTTGTACATCGGGGTGAGCTGATGTGTCTGTCTGGCTAAGGGTGTACAACTGGTCGCAGGCAACGCGACGAATCTGAAACGTTGTCAAACACCAGCAGTTACTCAAAGGTTGGAAAAATTCCCACAATTGCGTTGTGTTAGAAATCTGACAGAAAAAATGGACACTGAAATGGTGCAAACCAGGCTATCAGCTCTGCACCCACCAGCCAGGGTTTCTAGAAACTTAACAAACCCTGTTCATCCCCAAATGAAAACCCCTGATAAACACAAATTATAAATTCAGATCATGGGGAAAGATGCAATGACTTCGTGCAAAATAGATGACACGTGATGAAATGAAGTAAGCATAAAAATTTCTAGATTTTAGAATGTCCAGGATAATTTTAAATCAGAAAGAATGAATTTTAGGAGGGTTCCAACACTTGGAATAAATTTTCAGAAGTTCAGAAGAGTCCATTAAATTTTACCCAAATCAAAGTTACTTGAAACTTTCCCTGCAGTACTAGTTTTACAGAATTTGTGTCACCAAAATGAGACTATTTTCTTTAGACTGGTCACAGCACAGTCCTATGCATCTCATGGATGAAACAAGCCTGGAAAATGTAATACTACAGCATTTTCTATCAACCCATCACCAGATACTGGAATTATTAAATTACAGAGATTATTTATTCAAATATTAAGCTGTGGGAATACTTGCAATAAAAAGTTTTATGTTCAGATCATATGAAATTATCAAAACATACACATTTCAGAAGAATATTCAGAAAGTTTTCAGAGGAAGACCCTCACCTCAGCACTTGGTGATCCAAGCAGAATATCAATGATGAAATCAGCAACACAAGGCAAATTGTAAAAAGATCCTGGAACAGAAAGGTACCAGGCTATCTTATTAAAAATAATATTTTAAAATAAGTTAGTTACAGCCTTGCATTAAAATACCACAGGACCTAGAGGACATCAATACAGAAAAGCAGTAAAGGCTATTTCCTGATCTCCTTCCGCTGCCACCACAATATAACAGCCTTTTCCTTGCCTTCCTCCACCACCTCTGTTTACACTTCTGTACACAAAGACTAAGTACTAAACACGAGCTCTGCAAACAGCAGCACTTAGAGAATTACATACTTCAAAGGCAGTGCAAATATTTATATTCTGGCAGTAAGTCAGCTTTCCCAAAACATTTCACTAAGGCACAGCACTACATGCCTTATTTCAGTCCTTGAAAAAAAACCCCAGTAATTTTTAATGAAATATTGTGTTTTTAGCTTGAGCTGTCTCAGCTAACAAAGCTACAAGTTTATTTTTTTTTTTTACTTGACTGTATCCAAAAGACTCCTCCCTCCTGGCTTATACTCCAAATAGTGAATAATTCAGTTTTTTCCATACCTAGCTGCTGACTACGTAGCTGAAGGCAGGTTACTAAGAGAGACAAGGCTTCCCCAGCAATGAGAGCATCTTTGGTGGACACAGACTGCTGCCTCACACAGATCCCAGCGTGCAGCGCCGTGGGCTCCCCTTCGCTTCCTGAACTGCAGTTACTTCCTGCATTAAAAAAAACAATGAACAAGTGGAATAATTCATTAATTTTTTTTCAGATGTTTTCAGCTTTTGGTCAGTTCTCTGAAATTTAAAAACTTCTCTGAATGCCAGATGAATGTACATAAATTTGCACAGATTTTTTGTAATTTAACTGTATAACGTCCCAAACTGGAAGGGACCCAAGAGGATGAGCATCCAATGAATTCAGCTTCAAGCTCCTAAAGTGTTCAATTAAGATTAAACCAAACGCTTTTAGCTTGGTTTAGGGACACAGTTAACCCACCTGAGCTGCTAAGTCTGTTTCTAATCCCAGCAGGGAAGAGAGTGTTGCTCTCTTTGATGGGCTGACTACTTCCCACGAGGTCCAGGCGCCCTGCAGCAGCAGCCCACGAGAGGCGCATGAAACAAGCCACTGTGGAGGTGAAATCGTTCACCTCCATGGTCTGGAGGAACAAGAAACAGCAGTTACTTCTGTGGTATTCAACTGTCTTTGTTAATCACAGGGGTAAGAGGAATGTATCTTCTGGATCATGTCAAATTGACATTTATATTTTGTTTTCCTCTCTCTTCTCTACACAGGTTCAAGGATTCAAGAGTCTTCTTGTTCTCAATGAGAGATTAGTATTGCTGCTTCAGGAGAAGTAAATAATTTTTAAATTCTTCACAAGGGTAGGCACCCTTTTCACCTATCAAGGCAGGCACACTGATTTCAATCATTCAATCCATGTGGGCAGCACTCCTCAACAACCTAACACAGCTTACTTGCCTGATTAACTCTTAAGTTTCTTTCAACTGGACTCAATAGGTTTTCAAATAACATTTTCTTAAGGTACTGAAATAAAAAAGGTCCTTTTTCTCCACAGTACCATCAAGCAAATTTAATTTTTAATAAGGTATTTGAAACAAAAAACTTGTCCAATTCTTTCTAGTTCAAAGCTTCATGGACTATAAAGCCACAAGTTCAAGCAGGAATCTTCTCCTTTCAATTCACAGAAAATTAACAAGAATAAGATCTTAAGAGTTAAGCATGACTGAAGAAAAATCACAAGTAAGATTTCTGTATACATCTATTTCTTGTAAGCACTTTTGGGGTACTGCTTCCCTTTGCAGTGCCAAAATAATTTATGAGAATTTAAAAATTCAGATCAAGACTGGAAGAGAGACTGGTGGTCAAGATTTTCAGAGGCTTTTAAATGGAGCCAGGACAAAAACCTGTGTAAAAGACAGCTTGATTAAAAATCTAGGAGTTATACAACTGTCACTGGAGATGACACTGCTACATCAAAACCATCAGGCACTTCCTTACTTGTATGGCAACTCTTGCTGCTGGGATGATTTCTTCTACCCTGATGGAGGATCTGTCAGACACTGAGAGCTGGCGGTAGGAGGACTTCTCAGGAGTTCCACAGATGGACATCTGCCTGCTCGCCTGTCGGCTCACATTGCGGAAGGGCCGTGAGGACAGGGCTTCCACCCCATCCTTAAGGAAATCCTCATCCAGCAGGGTGGGCATTGTCTGGCCAACCAGCAAGAACCTACATTCACAGGGCAAAACCACTAGGCTTGTATTTGAATGCTCACGACGTGAATGAAACAGAAATCGAAGTACCAATTAATCTTAAATACTAAAAGCTGCATGCTAAAAGCCAAGAAAGCAGCACTTTCTCTAATGAGAAGCAATTACATACCTTGCAAGTTGCAGGCAGATGGAATAGACTCCTTGTCTTGTCTCATAGTCTACCTCTGATGGGATGGAATCTCTCTGCATCACATTCACCACCAAACTTAAAAACAAATCAATAAGACAGACTCCATTTAGAAATGTTTTACATTAGGAGAGCTGCAATTAATTTCTCTCTATCCTTCCTTCCTCCTATTTACTCAGCTGAGTCCCAGTCCAAACTGACTTCTTTGGAGCCCAACATCCTCATTTCCCCCTTTTATATCTACAGATGGAAGCTTTCTGCTCCTGCTGGAAAATGCTTCAGGATCTCTTGGGCAGAGGAGTGTCATGGATAGAATTACTAAGAGCAAAGTATACTTGATAAATCTCACATAATCAGTATTGTCAGGTCTTCCAAACCACTCACACTGTGCCTCAACTCTTATCTGAAGAGTCTGAATTTTCAAGGCTGTAATTACAAATTTAATTTGGTTCCCACTGCATGATCTATACTTTGACTGCTTAAAATGTCCACTGGTGTCTACACAGGAGACACCAGTGTACACACTTGAACCGAAATACTTAAATACCACTAAGCTACCCAAATATAACCCAAACTTTAGTACAAGCTACACTTCACAAGCTTATTTGTGCCTAACTTGATTTTGAGGTTTAACAATATGTACTCTGTTACATATGACAGCTACTGGACAGCGGTAAAACAGCCTTGGGGTGGATTTTTTTTCTCTGAAAAAGCAGCTGACAGGTGTATTAGTGTGCTACCCTGTGGAAATAGGAAACCACACACAACTTCTAACTAAATGAAGTGCTACGAATTGAGTCAAGGTTTTGAAATCTAACCTCAAACCTCCTGCTCTGAGGAAGTTTTCACAGAAAGACTTGGCACAGTTTCTCGCCATTTCATCATCTGCAGTTGGCATCAGCTTGGAGCTCAGCACCTACAATAAATGAATAAATAAGCAGATGTAAACCACCACCCCTCAGTTGTTTTTCATGTGTTGAAGTTTGGAAGTGTAACAGAAAAAAACCCACTACAAATGAAGCAATTAATAATACACTTACACAAAACTGTAGTCAGTAAAGAGAAATCTCACAGAAAATATTCAGGACAACTATGGTTATTACAGATGTTTGTTCTGAACCAAGGGGCATTTTGATCTCATTGCAGTTTACAGGTTAAGGGAAAGGATGAAGTACATAGAATGCCACCTTCTGGTTCACTTGGTGCTCCTTATGAACCCAAATTACTCTTGCTTCCAGATTTTCAATTGACAGTATCCCATAAAACACCTTACAGACTGCTTACTTACTGGTTCACACCTTCTGAAATATAATTGTATTGCTATTATTCTGCTGTTTCTTTGTAAAAGACAGCTCAGGTAATTCTAGAGGCCTTATGATCACCACCACTCTATCATCCCCCTCCTGTTTTAACTAAGCATGAAACTTCAGAGTGCAAATACACTCAGAAACATGGCCAGGAGGAAGTCCGTGGTCTCTGTGGGTCAGTTCTCATTTATGTTTATAATCTGTTTCACTTCACATAAAAAAACCCCAACACCCAAACAAACCAACCAACCAAAAAAACTCCCGCAAAAACCCCAACACTGTCAACCAAACAAACCCCAGCCCCTCCCAAAACCCCAGAAAACCCCCCCAATATTATTTATTTTCTTGAGAAGTCTCTTTCAAGAGACATGTGCAAAAAGACATGTACAGCCAACAATGCTGCAAACAAAATACATCTCTTCCAGGCTCACAGGTCAGAGGAATGTTTTACTGAGTTCCAGGCATGAAATCTTATCACTCCCTGGACATCTGCAACATTCAATTTTCATCTCTTTCATATGTTCTGCAAATTTCCTGTGCACATTTTTTTCAGAAAGCAGTTCAGACTGGTTCCCATATTTTCACCAGATCACCAGCTGAGGGGATAAAAAAAGCACATATTCCTTTTCCTGACAGAAACTATCTTCCAACTGGCTTGACTGGAGTTGAGGAACAAGTCCACTCATATAATCTACGCATCTAATCCAATTTATTACTTCTCATCCCTTGCCAGAAAAGCAAGCAATGTCTTACTTGCTTTTATTACTATTTTCTCTGGCACAGAAGCAGCAGATAACAGTCCCATCCCACTGCAATATAACCTGTCAGTTCAACAAGACACCCTAAACCATTTGCTTCGAGTTGTAGAACTTGTCAACATATTCCAAAGACATAATCAAGTATCTTTCACTCCAGCTGTACAGAAAAGGGGGGAATCCTACGGCAGGAGTGTGATGACAGTGTAGGAAGATGAAGAGCTAACATTAGACTGTGGAAACCTAAAGGGAAGCAACTACAAGAAAATTCCTACAGTAATCTTGGCACACACCATGAAGGAAAGAGAATAACTTTGTCTAATGCTCTGGAAGCAGCTGGCAATCAGTCCTTCAACCTCAAGTTGTTCAAACCACATTTGTAATGGGCCCTTAGAAACAGTAGGACTTGCAAGTGGAACTAAACACTGTCCAGCTTTCAGTGTGCAGGTTACAGTGTCCTACAAATGACACCAGCTGAACTCCTGTACTCCTTAAAATCCATTCACTGAACTCTAGGAAAGAATCTTTACGGGGTCCAATCCAGCATTTTGGCTAAAACATTTAGGAGATGCTTAGGGGTAAAAGAGTTCTATGTATTCCACTCTACCTGTGCAGCCAAAACAAGCCAGAGGCCTCTTGGTAAAAGCCCTGCATGTTTGGATAGTGAAAAGTCCACCCAGCTGAATGCTTTGTAAAAATACTCCTCCACGGGCAGAAAGTAGGAGACTTATTCAGCACAGAAGTTTCTGACAAATTTAACCAAGCAAAACCAATTCAACTTACAGCTCCCATTAATTTTTTTTTAATATGTATTTTTTATATATACACACACTAAAAACCACAGATTCAGAGTTCTGGAGATTCAAGCAGTAATTTTACCTAAACAGTAAGACTTTGATACTTTTTTTCTCCTCTCCACTTAGCTCAGAATACTCCTTCCACCTTGCAAATCACACAAAGAGGGGCCTGGTTTCTCAGTAAAGTCTCTGAAGGGGAACTTTCTGTCCCTTTCATTCCGTGTAAAATTCATCACATGCATAAAAGCAGACAGTGTCGTGATGTTTGCATTGTGACCCCATCACAGTGGACTCCTGCCCAAAAAACTTAGAAATACTTAACTCTTAGTGCTCAGAAACACAGAAAGAAGCAAATTTGTTTTCTTACCTCTAAATTGTAGAGCACTCTGAAGGTGGACATGCCTGGAGCAAAAGATCTGAAGAGACTTTCTAGTATTGAACTGGCACTGGGCTGATGTTGGTGTTTTGAAGACAAGGACGGGGATTTTGAGGACTGAGAACTGGACTCTGAAAGCAGTGTTTTCTAGGAGGAAAAAACCACAAAAGAAATATTTTGAGATTCCTGTGTTTTGCTGTAATTGGGAATACATTTCCTCTAACCCCTGTAATAACCCTCTCACCTCTGGCTGCTTGGAAATAAGTCAGTAATGAACACTGATTTAACATGAATGTTATTTTGCAGTAGTTTCAAACCCTCTGTTATTGTAATCTGACAGGAAATTTAAGAAACTTGATAGTAAAATCCTCTTTGTGTAGCTCACCACGATCAATTATTTAATCCATACCTTCCTTCCCAGGGAATCAAGCTGATCAAGAGCCTCCTGAATAGCTGGGTCAGTGGGAATCAGGAGCAGAAGTTTCCTCACTCGCAGTGTTATCCTGAAAAGAAATCAGAAGTCACTTGCACAAAACGGGCTCAGCCACACTGGGTGGATGCCTGCACACAGTGGAGAGAGTATTCAAACTGGGCATTGTGAGCAATTTCACTGAATTTGCTTACCTTGGCTCCTCCAGGTTGGCAAGCTGGTAAAGCATATCAAACACATTACACACGAGAGCCATGACTACTCCAGGGAGGGATTTCTCCTGAGAATTAAGCAGAAATACAAAGGTCTTTTGCTCCCTTCTCTGTTACACGTAAATTCAACAGAGCTCTTCACTGAAGCAAATGGCCCAGATGCCAACCTGACCCACAAAAACCCCAGGTACTTTCTAGGCTAAGACAACATTTAAATTTTTACATTACTCTATTTCCTTTTTAACAGTCAATTTTTGAAGTCTGCTTTTATGACAAGCAAAATACAAAGCAGACCAGGAGTGATCTGAACATGCCAGCTGATGCTTCTTAGTTTATTTTCATACTGCAGCTTTATTAGAAATGAAAACATGGAATTCTCTACCCTCAACAAATACCTCAAAATTAAACCAGATGGGTCCTGTTTGTTTAAAAGACCCTGCAGAGATGAATAAACACCAAGCAGGCTACCATAGGTGACAGAGTACAGATTGTAAAGTCCAACCTGCATGCACGAGGCAGTCGTGTACTTAGATGATTCGTTTTAATTGCAGTTTGAAAGCAAAACCAGACTACTAAAGATTAGATGATCTTAGTGGAGCTCCTACTCTCTCCCCCAACTATCCCTGCTTCAGGAAAAATCTGAGGGAAGGCTTCAGGTCACATATGCTGTACCTGTTCCATTGCATAGGATGAACTAAAAACACTGCTGCTGTTGCTGGAACTGGTTGAGGAATCTGCAGAGCTCCCTGATGGAGTCCCACTTCCCGATGTTTTTACTGTGAGGATTTGTTCATCAGAGAAGCCCAGCTGGTGGAGTAGTTTCTGATCTTTGTTTACTGTTAGCTGCAAGAAAATATTTATCCTTTAGTTCTGGAAAAGACTCGATTTCATAAAGAATGGGAATTCTTTGTAGTTAACGTACCAGGCTGTCATTGGCAAATATCTGTATGTTATCCACAGGTGAATTCAACATCTTTGCTATCTTCCACCTGACGCTTCCTACAGTTTCATTGCTATGAGCCTGTGAAATTAAACAACACTAGCTCAGTAAGTCTGCTCGAGCACTAAATGCCAAGAAAAATTTAAATCTTCCAAAAAAGTCTTCCTGCACAGGGTGATACAAGTATTGTCTGTAAGAGTGACAGGGTAGGACAGCAGAGAAATGCTCCAACACCAATAGTAAGCAAAAAACCTCATTTTTCCCACCCTGAATGATGATCAAAATACATTTGGTCCATGGGTACTTCTACATTCATATTTTTAATAGTTTCAACAAGAGTTTTCAAGGTGACTGGAGTCTTTATAACCATCTTACTCTATTTATAAAACCCACCAAGAGTGGCTACATAACCAACAGTCCCTGGCACACACAGGCTGTGCACACCCACCTCTATGGTGAAAGTATCTTTGGTAGACTCATATGTAACATTAAGGGTTAAAAGATGTCCATGGAAAGAGGCACCGTGAGGTAGAATAGTTCGGGGAACAGAGTAAAGGTCCTAGAGGAAGAGAAGGAAGACAGTAAATACCACCCTTGCAAACGAAGACATTCCTGTGATGGTTGGTAACTAGGGTTGCATGTTTAAATAACTTTTACTGTTTTTAATAAAATTGGAAGTTGTGTTCTTAGCCTTGCCTAGAAGGAAATTACACATCTTACCTCTATTGTTATCACGTAACGCTCTGCCAACAGCAGCAGTCTCTCAATTATTACAAGTTTAGTTGACCTAAAGATAAACATTGAGAACAAGAGTAACTTGTCTCGCAGATTAATTTCCAACGCCCACGGGTAACTACCATGAACTGTCTGGTTTTGAAGGTACCTCCTTAAACTTGGAGTTAATTCAGCAGAAACGAAGTAGGAAAACAGGCCAAGAGGCTTGTGTTGTACTGCTTGAGATGTTGCCAGCTTCAGAGGAAGCCTCACTTTTCTAAAGGCCCCGCCCTATGGTCCTATATTTAAGTTACACATATTCAGGTATGACTAAGTTAGGCTCGAGGTTAAAAACCCATCCTTTTCTCTCCTAATTTAAAAAGCACCAAAACCAAACCCCATTGCCCCAGAAATATGATGTGATTAATAGGCTGGTAATAACCTGTGGGGTTTTTTGCTTTGTTTTGGTTTTTTTTTTTGGTTGGTTGGTTCTTGTGGGGTTGGAGGCAGGGTGGTTTTTTTGGTTTTGATTTGTTGTTTTGGGGTTTTTTTTGGTTTTTTACTGTCTATTTGGCTTTGGTTTTCTTTGTTTCATTGCTTTTTTAAAATTAAACACAGGTTTTTCAAAACCTCTGGAACCCCTACTGCAGAGCAATTGGAATATTCAGTTGAGAAACCACCAGAATATACAACTACCAATTACCGAGAACTTTAATTAGCACTCAAAATCTTGTGGGAAGCAGCTGGGAGTGAACGTCTACTGTCATATTTATTCCTTGAGAGGCTGGCCTACCTGTAAGGAGACTGAACTGATGTTGCCACTGTAGGCATAGCAGTTGCTGTAAGCATTTTTGTAGCTCTTGTAACAGCGTGTGTTAATGTTGGACCGCCCAGTGCAGAGCTGGCTGCCTGCAACACAGAGCAGAGCAAGGGCTGCTTTACAGGGACAGTCAGGATGTCCAGGGAAGCTCAGAGGACAAAAAATATTTGTGGAAAGAATTTTTTCAAAAATGGAATTATTATAGACAATTATTCTAAGATAAAGAACCAAATGGATGTAGGTACAAGAATAATTAAAATTTGTCCTTTACCTCTAATCGTGTGTAGCAATCAGCAATGAATTTCTTGTGCAGTGATACTGAATCCTAAAGATAAAATGTACAAATTAATTAGAACTTAAACTAAAATCACGGAAATTACACATAAACTACCTAGAACCCAACATATTAAACAGCTGAACATGCAGATTATCAAGATTTTATGAATGTCAAAGCACATTTATGTACTAACATATGCCTACCTTTTTCAGTCTAGGAGTTAAATTAATATAGCTGTAATTTATTATCAGCTGAATAGCTTCATTGGCAATTTCTTCATCTGGTGACTCCATTGCAATCTTCCAAATGAAATCCATTCCTATTAATTCCAGTTTTTCTACGCTCTACACAAGAAAGAACAACAGTAAAACATGACTGGATTTCTCACACAATAGTGAGTTGAACCACAGGGACAAAACTGTCTCCCATCTGTTGGAAAAGCACCTTTTGACTAAAACTTAACAATTTTCTTTTCCAACATGCTGCCAAACTTTGGCACAGTGCAAAGTTAAACCAACTGCTGCACATCTGTGTGTTTATACAAGGAAAAAAAATTGTTTACTGGTGGAAAAACACGTTCCAAAGAATGATCTCAGTCAAGCCAACTGAAAAATTAAAAAATTTAAGAGCATGGAGAAATTTAATCTAGAATGGAATTTGTTTCAAAAAAGTCAACATGGTAACTAACCACATAATAAACCATCACAAAACCTGCTATGATACTTGGCAAAAAATTCTGCATTTGAAGTAAGTTCTCTGTGATAAAGATCTAAAATGCCTATAGAAAACTACTTAACATATAACCATTAATTTAACAAAACCACTGAAAGATCAGAGTTAAAAATTATAGTAGGTTAGAATTGAAATATGATAAGCCTAAGTCCCATGCAAAGAAGAAAAATAAAAAAAAGATTAAAAACTGACTTTCCCTGCTATGGAGAAGGAAAAAATGCACACTAGAATTCATGAGTATTTTAAGAAAATAGTTCGGTCATTCCTCCTGCAAAGTTTTACAAGCTACAAACCAGCTTCCAGCTACCAATTGCTGAATTTTAACTGTTGAAATTACCTCTCCAAGTTTTAGCTTCAGAATTTAACAATGCTAGTGCTACAAGGACAATGTGCACATCAATACAAACACGACCATGTCAAACAGCTGCTACACAATCCTCATTTCACCTCCTCCTGTCCCCAAGAGGCCACAGGTGGGACACAAGAACTTGCCAGAACACACTCACCAGTTGAGTTCCTTGCCTCTTCAGTCGATGGTCACAAAGGTTCACATTTTCAAAGAAAGTCTTAAATAAACTAAAACCTAAAAGTGAAAAAAAGGTGCAGGTTTTTTTATTCAGGTCAGGCTTAGTTTCTACGCTTTATTTTAAAAAAATGAAGATACCAAATACAGGAGACAAACTTTTCCCTCTACAACTAATATAACTCAAAATGATAGAAAAAGACTCCATTATTATATTGATTTATAGAACTGGTTAGATGTTTGATTTGAAGGCTTAGGAAGCAATTCTGGTATATATTTCAACCCCAAATCTGTTCACCAAAGCCACTTTCTTACCGTTCATAGTAATCTCATATGATTCCAGTTTAAGAATTTTCTCTTTGAAGAGCTGTTGCTGTACATCACTCTCCAGATCATGCTGCCCTTTTGTAAACCACTCAAAGCACATCTGTGAATGAAAGGCAGATATACTTTTTACCCCACTGTCACACCAAATATTTTAGTTTTATACAGCAAACTATGTCAGATACCACAGTAACTCATCTTGTGGAAGTTTTATCTACAGCAAGAGGTTCAAAATCTCATCTCCTGGTAACCTCACATGTTATAGAACCTGCATTGCAGCTTTAGGGTACTTCATAGTCATTTTCCACCCAAATAATGCTGAATGTCTCTCATGACTGCACCAACCTCCATGCACCCCTTTTCAAACCAACATCTCCAACTAATCTCCCAGCCAATGTTCCTCTTCCAGTCAAATTTAATGTTAAAGGAGCATCCTGGCCATAAGTGAACACCTCTGCTGCTCTAGCCAGCGCAAAGCATTAAATGCATGCCTAATTTGTGTTTGCTGCTCATACTCCACATGTCTCAACAAATACACATGCTGTTCATGATCCATCAAAATTCCTTCTGCAACCACAGAAACCGACTTTTCAAGTTTTTCTTACCTCTCGATCCAACTCACAAACATCTTGGCCAGTTACAAGGCATTCCCAGATCTCCCTGGCACGATTCCAGCCCAAATAAAGGGTGGCTTCTTGCAGAAAAAATGCCAAAAATTTTAGATGTGCCTCCAAATACTGAGAAAGAGGAAACAAAAACTCAAGCTTAAGACTTTTCTTTCTGAAACAAGAACTGTGAGCATTCATTTCTTTTATTTGTTTTTGTAAATTTAGCTGCCAAACAATAGCACACTTTAAAAAGCTTGGAAACAAAAACGGTAAGATTTATTTCTATTTTTAACATACTTTGTGGCTACCTTTCTAAAAACAAACAAACAAACAAACAAACCAACCCCCTTGGATTTGCTCTTACTTTGCTGGCAGTGATATTATTTGACACTAAGTCAAAACTAGCGTGGAAAAAATAATTATCAAAGCATTAGCAACAAACAGCTATTTGCATGTGTGGCTTCTATGTGCTAATTGGTAAATCTGTTTTAGGTATTAAGAGCTTCAGAACACATTCAAGGGTATCACCTCTACCAGGACTGAAGCTGGTGAAGAAGCTGGAACAGGCTTGGAGACAACAGATCCTAGGATGAGGAGATCTGCTCTCCACCAGGTAAAGATTTTGCTAAGGAACTTGTAATTTTGTGTAATGTTTACACAGCTTTCTTCTATATAATAACAAGGGTACAACAAGCCTTCATCGATAAATATTAGAGCTATTTATAAATAAAAAACTAGAGTAATTATTCACCAGTGAATTCCAAAAATGAAACGAGAAGGTAATGAAATTGAGGGTTCAGTACCTCCCGGTAAGTGTATCGGCCATCCACCAGTGTTGCTCCAACCAGCCCTCCTGGGCCTGCCACAGATGCAGCCAAACGGTGACAGGATATCAAACTTCCTGTCACCAACTTCACTATTTCGAAGTTCTTCTTTAAATCTTGAATAATGCTCTTGGCAATAAAATAAAACAGAGCAAAGATGTTTTTAAAATAATAGATAAACAGGGATGTGCATGCAGCAGTTTGCTCTCTGACAGACACACATCTCTTATCAGAAGGAGTCATGTTCCCCCCTCAGTCAGCTGTTCCCCTTCCAAACACCCAACCCCACGATGCTGGTGTTTTCAGCATGTGCTGAGACACACGTGCTGCAGACTGCAAAGTCCCACACCTCCACACAGCCACTCTACAGCACATGTGACTGCTGGTAGTTCAGTCTGTTTTCCAAGAGTCAATGTCAATTCAATTACAAAGCAGTTGGTTTAAACATTAGCTATTGTTCATTTCTTAACACAAACATGCCCGTTAATTATTCTACAAAAAGCTGAGAATAAAATAAATTAGTCCTGACACAGCAAACATATTTATACATACACACATGCACTCACAAAGGGACGGCACAGCACCTCTACCCCAACAGTTTATGCTACATCGTTTAACTACTTTAAAAATTGTTTATTAGCTAATTTATATTTTTTTAAAAATTCAAACTTCCATGTTTGGCAGATCTACACACACACAACAAAAGCTTCAAAAATCTCATCAGCATATAGCCTTACCTTGTCTTGTTTTTGGTATGTTTGCTTAATAAATGAGCGCGTGATTTCATGGAGCTGACGCAAGGCTGGCACCACCCACACAAACTGAGGATTATTGTGCTGGGACGACTGGTAGCAGGAAAGGTAAAAACAATTACACATGTGGTACATGCTCAACAATAGATTAGCTTTCCTCTCCGACTCCTGGAAGCCTAATGATATCTGATAATGCTGCTGTTCCAAAACAACAGCTACCACCTCTGCTGGCTGCAGTTACTTGTTCCTGCTCCCTTTTCAAACACACTCCAAGTGCCCTTCTTCACTTTCTACAAGAAGTCCCTTGATACACACATATGCCATTTTGCTATCCCTATTATCAAGCCCAAAAGTACCAGCTCCTTGCTAGAGAACATGCAAATTAAGTAGCCAAAAAGAACTCAATTGCACGAGGGAGAGATGATAACCACCACCTTCCTCAATTACGGGAGATGAAGCAGGTCTAAAAGGGCATAAAAGGGCAAATCCAGTCAAATGATGTTACTTAACTGCTAAAGCAAGAGCAACAGAAGAAAGAATCTCAACTACTACTGAGCCTTAAGAGACAAGAAATTTCTGATTGGTGCTGCAAGCAGCCCCCTGATAGGAAGCAAAGGATACTTAAGCTGCATTTTGAAAGAGATCCTGCAAAGAATAACCCTCCTACCTCATTTTTAGAACTGCTCATCGCTTTTCTGGGAGGCTTCATTTTCTGCAAAGTTTGACCACACAGACCAGCACTGAGGTTGCTTGTTCAGAGAAGTGATGTCTGGTTTAAATACTGACAACACCCAAATACCACCTACACACTCAGAGAGGCTGAAGGAACCTACCCATAACAGACAGCTCTCCACTGAAGACTCCTTCACAAATTTGAGAAAGCTGCCTTAACATTACATTCCCTCCCAGTTTATGTCTTCATTTCCCTAATGAAGGGAAATAAGAACACCATGTATTTTAGAAGTCTGCTGTATGCTTACCCCAATCCTTTCTAGTTTACAATTACAGCTTTTGTTAGTGTTTCCCACTGCAGCACCTCTGTAAAAGCCCTTGCCAGAATATAATTTACAGGATTGAGATTAGGAAAGCGTAAGAGAAGATCCAAAAGAAAAAAACCTACAACTTTCACAGACATTGAGAACTCAAGATTCAAAATCCATATTCATGAACACACAGAGAAGTGTGATCAATATCAAGAACCAACATACTATGCTTCCTAAACATCTAAAATCCTCTACAGATGCTGCAACACAGACAAAACCTTATTTATCATGAAAAAAATGAACAAAAAAGTAAAAGCCTTTTTCTTTATTTACAGCATACTTCAGGCTGAAAAAAAAGAAGACAGGAGCATTCCTGCAGGCTTCAAGAAAAACTGCCTGCTATGTGAACAGTGCAGGAGAGAATATATGCAGTCTTTTAAGCCATGCACATCTTGGCTGCTGCCAGGAAACAGTACAGGCAGCTTTGGGAATGGCTTCTTTATGTTACAGGAAGAGATTAAAGTATTTTACTAAAATACAAAACTACTATGATTTAAATATCGATTTGCATTGTGAGACTTAATGGTCATGCCAGAACACATGCTTTACTCAAAAAAAACTAATCTAGGCTTTCACATGAAAGGGACAGTTAAAATACTGACATACCTTTACAGTGGTTCCATTTGCAAATTCTAACCTTGGGCCCATCCTGGTAGTTTCCCATAAACTGATCACTCCTTGTGCTGAAAATTTGCTTAAAACAAAGGCAAGAGACTTACTATGAGTCTCATGATCAACAAAGTGGCTCACACAAAGCCTACCCCTCTCGTGGACTCCCCAAGGTAAGAACTTACAGATGGGACACACAATTTGTGCCTCTTGCAAGAAAAGGGCAACACCGAGGCTAGATAAGATTTCATTTTGGAAAAGATAAAATAATAAACCAACCCTCTTTATATCCTCTATGCATTTGATGATGTAGCTCCTTTTGATTGCCTCTTTCACTGCATAAGCATCACTGAGGATTGTCAGGTGCTCCTCCAAGGCCTGCTGGATAAGACTACACGGTAACGTTGGAAGATGTGCCAGCTCCCAAAGTACCTCCAGAACCTGGAGGAAGAAGGGCAAGGATAGTCAGGACCTAGGGAGTACAGAGACTAGCAACTCTACATTTAATAAATCAAAAATCCAAAGGAAAACCATCCCCTTGCCTTGCCAGTGGTTGTTTCCACTCGAGCTTCTCGGCCGATGCGCCCGATGAGGCTCAGCAGCTTCTGCCTCACTCGGTCACTCTCTGTCTCCCAGCTCTGGACAGCAAAGAAATAATGATTAAAGCACCTCCGGCAGGCTGTTACATCTCAAGTGTACACAAAAATATAATCCACGTTTGCTTTACTGCAGGAAAACTAAAATAGAAACAAGTATGTTTCCACCATATGTATTTCCTTATTTCTGTTTGTGGGAGTTACAGCACTAATTTGCCCAACTCTTTTTCAAATACTATTAGGGATTAAATATAATAATAAAATCTCACTTTAAGTCCCTTAGGACTGGCTACCTAATGTACTTAAAATTCAACTCAATTAGCAATACAGAAGCAGATTAGACTTCTGGGTTAAACTAAAAATTAGTAGCAGAAGTGTTATTTTTTTAATTAGAAATTTTACATTTATATAGAAAACATAAATGTATTCAAGGCATTTGCCTTTGAGTAGGCTGGATGCACAAGTACTTCATATAATTGCTCTTCCTAAGGAATGTAAATTCACATGAAAACTTACCTTTTGGATTAGAACAAATAAATGATTGAGCTGATCAGAGCTAAACTTCACAGCAGCTGCAGCAATAATGGTATGTATGTTCTCAATCACAGTGGAGGATTGTCCTGACTGAAATGAAGGAGGAAAGTAAGAGAAGGTAAGTCTTTAACCCAAACAAAATGGAGAAAAACCTTCATGTAAGCATTATCTTACTATTAATACTAATGAGTGAGAACAGCAACTTTCGACATGTTAGAAACACGAGTTCAGAGTAAAAACTGTCTGTGCTCCTCATTTCCCCGCCTGAGAAGTCTTTGGAAGCAATTCTAAAGCAGGAAAGTACAAGTCTGCCATCATTAGAGCAGCTTCAAGCTGCTGCAGTGGCAGCAATACAAACATCACCTTTGCTATTGCTTGGTGAGGTTCACGAGTGGGGTGTTGAATCTTTGAAACTCTCCCAGGCTTTACTCAAAAGTGAGCAGTACAAAATCTCTTCCCACACGGATGGGAGCACCATGGTAACAACAGCCAGAGAGGGGGAGGAAGTATTGCTTTTTATTAAAGAATAAAAGTGAGGGAGCTAGAATCACATTTCAACTCTGCTAAGCATTGAAGACTTGCTATTATGCCACACGCACTGCAGAGCTGACAGTGTTCAATGAGTTTAGTCTAAAATATCAACATTTGCATAGAGAAGAAAACTATTTCCTGCAGTGGAAGATAGTTTCTGGTCAAAGTTTCCAGGTGTCATTTGCATAAACACTCAAACCACCTTCCCCACACAGTAGTAAGTTGAATCTCCCAAAGTGAAGGCCAAAAGATGACTTGTCAGTCAATTAGATGGGCATACAGGAAGGTAAATGGGAACTCATACAGTAGGAGCCCACTCTCTTTAAAGTTGCACTCTGACTTTAAATTCATGCCTCCAGCCACAAACACTAATATCCTAGTTTGGTCTAGACAAACACTCTTGTCACCTGTTTAAAGCTGACAACCTCTTATGCCAAGTAAACTACTTTGGCAGTCCCTTAACACTCGTTGCAAAGAACTGAACTTCATCATAGGATTTACCAGGTGTGATACAAGAAATTGCCAGAACAATTGATTTTACATGGTAAAGGAAGAAGTAGAAGGAAGTCTTTGCATTAATTGTATTGTAAAAATCTCAACACCTCCACGTTGCAATAGAGATATATAGATTATTTTTTAAAAAATCCCTTCATCAGAGTTGTTTGCTTTTGTAAGACAGTCTAAAAGCACCTGCCTAGTCTTGATTGCTTACCTGAATTCTCCAAATTTTAGTGAGCTCATCTAAGGATAATTTACTGCCCAGTAGCTCAATAATTCCTTTTATACGATCACAGTATTGCGCTTGGTCTATATTACCTGTGAAACAAAGAAAGGCAGCTAAATGAATATATTTCAAACAGTATTAGTTTAATTACATTAATTTAAGAGAACTAGTTCTTTTAAAAGAGAACAAAGCTATGTTCATTTGGAAAGTCTTTCTTTACTGTTACAGACAAGTCTACCAGTAAAAAGAACAAGGCTTTTCCATTTTTATTTTGTTTTGCTTCATATATCTGATAGCACACCTACAGAATGTGACTACTTGGGGAGAAAAACACCTCTTTTCTCTCTTTTCTAGAGGCTAACAATATACAAACTGAGAGTAAAAAACCCTAGGTGCAGCAAAAGACACTTGCACAGATGTCAAGCAAAGGATTAGATGACAGTAACAGAATTTGCAGGATTTTATTTTATTTTGGAGAAAACAAAAACCTTGAATTCTTTGGTTAATAGTGCTCATTAAAATGTACTGAATGGGAGAGATGAGATTTTTAAATTTAAGTCATTCAAAGCACATGCTAAAAGGCTTTGTGAGAGTTCTTACCTTCCAGAGCAATGGACAGGACTGAATTCTCCACGAGCCAGTTCAGCAGTCGGTCTGTGTCTATTGCATTCTTCACTGACTTGGACACAGTGCTGTCTTCTATTAATTTCGTTACCTAGAAATTGCAAAATGTGAGATTCTAACAAAAAATTCCCACCTGCATCATACATACACACACACCCTGAAATCTATTCAAAAAGGCTTATGATGAAGCTTAAGTGTGAATCCTGAAATATTTTGAGTACAGAAGGTGTTTGAGATTTTTTGGGTCAGTTGTTTTTGGCGGGGTGGTTTTTTTGTTGTTGTTTTTTGTTTGTTTTCATTTTCTTTTTGTTTTTCAGTAAGCTGTTTAGAGGCAAATTCCTAACCAGAAACACTATCTCATCAGTCTCTGATGCAGCAGAATCTTATTCTCAGTCTGACACAGAAAAGCTGGCCTGTGCTGCCAGGTATTTTTCTACAGATACACCAGAAGTAGGTTATCTCAGGCTTCTGCTTGTTACACTCAAATCAGTGCCCTATTTTTTATCCAATACTGAACTGATACAGGCTCCTCACTCTAGGGAGAAAGAGCACATTTCTGCTAAAATCTTCAAAAGCTGCACTTCTATAAATTCACCATGGATACACAGAATTTATGATTAAGAACCAAACAGCAGTGAGGTTTAACATCTCAATCTTCTCAGAAATAAAGGAAATAAGCAGAAAGGATGGACTCAAACATCCACGTACAATTGTAACAAAAAATACAATTACATAGTGCAATGACCTGATCTGAGTGGACTAAGACATCAATATAGGTTTAAGTCCCATTTAGGGTTTTTTCCATTTCCTCTCAGTGAAAGAAGGAAAAAGGGATATGCCACAGGATGCTCAGGATTATCCCAGAGTGAACAGTCAATGAATAGCATAGACCAGTGTTTATAAATCAATCTAAAATTGCACTTCTTAGAATCCTGTACTTCTCAAACTATGCCTAACTGGGACGCCTTGCAGTGGCTACTAATACTATAAACAACTGCTGTCATATTAACTTGTTTTGGTGTTTATTTTGAGCTGAGTTTTGCTAAGGCAACGCAATTTGCAAGGAAATATCGCGCCATCTCTTTTTTTCAGGCTGTGGTTTCGGCGGCTTATTAACAACCCATCCCACCCAAACACAGGCTCTCGTGCACACACACAGACAGACAAAAAGCCAACCTACTTCTTTGAGGGAATTCATTTTTGCACTGAAGTGGGGGGATTTCAACATGCGCAGCAGAATGTCCAGCCGCAAGTCATCGACCGCCGTGACCAGGTCAGGTTGGAAGCGCATACACAGCAGTTTGATCCCAGACAGGAGCTCAGGGATACTCACCAGTCTCTGTTTGAAACAGAACAACAAAAAAGGGACAAATAGAGGCTTTGGTATTTTTGCTATTCTGCTACAGACATCAGTGACTCACAAAGAGTAGGTTTAGTGACCAAGCAGAGACTGTTTGATCAAAACACAGTACCTGGTACATCTGAAAGTATTACTTGAACACTAGAAATTTTAAGACAATGAAACCTTTGGTTAAAGCTTCAGGTTTGGTACAGTAAATTGCTCTCCTTTGTTTCAACAACCTATTAATACTTTCCTGTTTAAAATTAATGATTTAAATCTAAGTAAAAAGGCAACACAATTTAATAGAACTGAAGGCCAAATTCAGGGTAATGCAGGAAGTAGCCACAAGTTACACAGACACTTTACCAACAACTACCAAATTCTCAGAAGTAAAAAGATAATGCAACAGTAATATGAATTTAGCAGACTGCAAGACAGTAAATATCTCTGAGTCAGAGAAGTGAGCATTCAGCATGCTGCACAAGGGGACCAACAAAACCAAAAAATTGATAGCAATAGTGGCAAAATATTTTTTAAAAGGGTCATAAATCAGATATTTACTGAAAAGCCTTTTGAATGGAATTGGGTAAATGCATTTTCATCTATGTTATTCAGTCAGAATTCAGAACAGGCTGTATTCTTGCCAGTGAAAAGAAAGCTATTGTTCTAGTTTACATTGACAGCATTTCCAAGACATGCAGGAAGTTCTTCCTAAATATTTAATATGTAAAACATTACCTTGTCTTTCAAGTCCTTCTCTTCTACATTCTGTACATATTTAATCATTTTATGAATGACTGGATCCAGCATGGGCTAAAGAACGTGAGAAAAGGCATGACAATCATTTTAATGCTTCCTGAAATCAATAAAATTACTCGAAAGACATGACTGCAGCAAAAGGAAATACTTAGCTGAAAGCTCACTACTAACTTAGAGTTAAAGCAAGACCTACAACAAAGATAAAACTATCCTGGTAGGTACATCCAGGAAAAAAGAAAGCAATTACATTAAGAACCCATTTCAGACCACTGTGATGCAGGTTTGCACAAAGAAAGACCAACAGCCCTCTAAAAACGCAGCAGTTGTTAGGTGCAAACGCCTCTCAGAGTCCCAGGGGTTTCCAAACTACATCCTCTTTAAATAAAGCCTTTCAGTCACTTAAGTCAATAGTTTTTGGTGGTGAGGGCAGGTGTGAAGCCTGGAGTATGCTTGCACATACAAAGAGATCCTGGTGAATTATTTTCCTGCACCACAATTTTTGCAGTGTAAACTCTCATATCTCATATGTGCTTGATCTCAGCCAGAAAGCTAAACTAAAAGCAAAATCCATCCATCAGGCTGGATTCTTTTCCCACATGGTTTATACTGATGAAGTTTACTAATGGCAGTGGTAAAGCTTCTCATTGCTGCAGGTGTAGATACATGACTACAGATCACTGCTTGGAAAACGAGTCTGAACATTGTCTGAGCCCTTTATCCAACACCTCAGGATGCTCAAAATGGTTCTTGTACTTTGTGCAACGTGAGGTTTGAAGGCTTTTCAGATTAGTCACCAGTTTCACACCAACACAGTTGGAAATGAATTTTCAGTCCTCTTGTAAGTCATAACAAAGACATTTTACCTGTACTACAGAAGAGTTAAGATATTCTGCACAAACTCCAAATGGTTGAACTAATGCAGAGATTGCCTGAAAGAAAGACAGCAAGTATTTAGGTGCATGTTTAAGAGATCTTTTCATAGTTAATAATCTGTATCTTAAAAGGCAAATGAAAGTGAACAAGTATTATCTATCTCATCATATTTTCCCAGTCATTTGCTACAACTGTTTCTGGTGTGCAAGTCCTTTACAACACATGGTTTAAGAAAGATTTACTCTATGGCACACAGTAGAGTATGTGCTATATATTATACATGGCATGCAGTGTGTGTTATATATTTTTGTCTGAAATATAAAATGCCTTCCCAGTTTTCACTAATCTTGGTCCTCTTATCACTCTGTTCAGTGTTCTCTGACAGATCCTGCTTCAGTCACAGAAATAAACAGACGGAAAGGAACATATCACATTTTGCTTGCTCTCTACAGCAATCAGAAGCGTGAATGCAAAATTTAAGGTTAAAGCCATATGGCAAATTTTTTTCCCAAAGCTTTACGTGGGAGAAAGCTTTTGTAAATGTGTCATGTACGTGTCAAGATATCTTCAATGCATGATTTTAAAGAGGTGTCTATCGTCAAGAAATTAAAAGCATAAAGGTATTTGTTTGCCAATAAATAATATAAAAATCAGTTTCTTTTCACTCTGGATCAAGAACTGTAAAACTGAGTGTGTAGCAGTGCAATCCAAGCCCCAAATTAAGTGACGTTGACCCAGATTTCCTTCCTAAGCAAGCACTTATTAATCATTAAACAAAGTCAAGTCAAAGTTTCTATTACAGGACTGGGACATAAATCAAGTTTTTCCTTATTCTTCTGTCAAGCTCACATGAACCTATCTTTATATAAAGCAGAAAATATCAATATCCCAAGAAAAGAAGTTGAATTCTCTCCAAGTGGCACAACTGATTTTATACTGGGGGACAAGGTTCCAAATGATATCGTTTTCCTTTAGCCTCCTCATTCTCCAAAGCTTGAAAGAATTGGAAGTCTCCTGAATATGTTAGTCTCCTGAATAAAACTAACCAAGTTAGACTTCATCACCCATAATAATTCAGCTCTGTTGAACTAGCCAATTTTAAGACACAGTTCTTGAAAAGTTGTTTGGAATTAGACACTGTCTGTCTTCCGAAGGATTTTTTTCTTTAAACAGTGATTTCTATAATAAATGACAGAAGTCAATTTACTTGCAGCTAAATGCAGCTATGGGTGCAGTAAACAGAAAACCAGGGACATAATGATGAACATACAATGAAAAGACTTTGATTGATGTCTAACCAGAAGGCTGAGTGCTAGCAGAAAGGTACACTAATTTCTCCTCTTTTCTGTGAAGTCTCAATTGCTCTCCAGTCAGGATTCTTATGTACAACCTCATTTGACCTCCATCCTGCCAGCACTTCTCCAGGGCTCTGTGGGAGTGTTGCTCTGGTACCAAAGAAAAGGTAAAAGCACTGCCAAAAGGGACACTGCTGGTTCTACATGGAGGGTGCAATGGAAAGGGAGAAGTCTCACGACACAAGATGGACTTACCCCAAGCTCAATATCTTCTGAATTGAGTTTGGACTGAATTGCTGAAAATCCACCCAACTCTGCAAACTGAAAGAAAATAATCAGTATCACATAGTGAACTACAGTATTTTATCATTTAAATAAGAGATTATAGAAAATACTCCACTGACAGTTCCTGAGATGCCAACAAGTGTCCTTTACCATGGAACATCCCATTTAAAAGAAGCTTTATATTTTCATGGGAATTCAGGGCCACACTGGGGAATATAATGCAATTACACGTGGTACCAGAGTTTAAGCATCAAGCTAGAAACTCTGTCGAGTAAAAATGGACATAGGGAAAAAAGGCAGACCACAGACAGCAACAGCTGACTGGACTGGCACTTTTTCTTGGGGGACCTTTGTTAGCAGCCTCAGCTGGGCTCTCAAATTCCTCTAGTCATAGATACCACATTAGGGTAAAGGTGCTCAAGGGAGAAGGCAGCAACTCAACAAGCTGTGTTTCACAAGGCAGGATTAAAATCTCAAACTATTTTTTTGTGGTTGTCAGAAGAGTGAGGAGTGAAAAAACAAGTCAGGGTAGGGTGGGGGAAAAGAAATTATCTCTGAAGACCAATGAATTCAAGTGGCAAACAACAATTCTGGTTTACATTTACCTACCCTGTTTACCAGATCCACCAGCCACCCGTGAGGTTCCTTGAACAATAAGAACACGAACAAATTAGCAGCTGCAACACCAATGCTAAACATTTGTCTTCTGAAAAAGACATTTGGAAAGCCACGTTCAGCCCATTAACCCAGACCTCAAATGGATGTACTATTACACAAATAAAAGAGTGTTTGTAACAGCTCCTTTATTAAGTGTAGCTGGAGCTCTGGTTGGTTCTCATGAGCATCATCCTGTTTTGGGCTCTGCTTGACATCAAGGCCCACGTGCTGTGGCAACAGTTCACACTGTGGCTGCTGACTCACATGCAATTGTATTTATAGCACTGTAGCAGTGTGGAACATTACTGAAGCATCTTTCCCAAAGCAGCAGAAGTGGCCACAGACTTTTCTCCTGAAGGAGAAATCAACTCCACTGATGCTGTTTTGGACCCACCCATCTGGAACAACTGGGACAAAACAGTGCAAACCTCAAAAACTGCCTCTTTGCCAGTGTGTCTGAATTGAAGATATGTTTTCCTTAGCTGTCAGAAAACCACAAATTCTCTGCTAGAACCGAACACTTGGAGTTATCCTGGTCATTTCACACTCAACAACCAAACAGATGTCAGTCCTTAGATACACAGACCCACCCGTTGTGTGCTTCATGTCTAAAGCAACACAGATTGTTGTGCTACTTTAGACATGAAAGTACACCCATTTCTAAATGTAGCTTTTAACAGGGAATGGGAACAATTTGAGAGCACAAATAAATGTCTACAGACCAATATATACTGAACATCTATTTGCTTTAATTCTTGGTGACATATTTAAACACCTAACAACGCTAATCAAACAATCTTATCTGAAACAAAGACATCCACCCTAAAATTAGTTTTTAGGGCATGGCCATGCTTACCTTCTGGAAAGTGGACATGGGTGAGACAGCATGCATGTTCCCCTCCCCAAAGACTTCTGCCCAGTTTCTCTGGCACACCTTCATTCGATTCTTGAAATGATATTCATTGTCGGGATTAAATGCCTTGAAAGAAAAGCCCATGGCAATGAACAGGTGGCTTATGCCAGTTTCAAAGCTTATCTTGATAATATTTGACTGTTTCAGTTGAGCATTCCCCTGGCTGACAGTTAAAGATCTAGCAAAAAATGAAGTTGAACACAAGCCCCTGCTCCTGTCTCTCAGTTCTCACCGAACAAAGCATTTTGAAGCTTCCATTCTGTACAGACAATAAGCAATAACCACGTGAGCCAGAGGTCCATAAAACAGAGAACTGAACTCAAAGTATCACTTTTAAAACGTAAACAACTAAGTGACAAAAACGTGATTTTTTTTTTTAGATGGCTAGTTTTCAGAAGTTTTGAACAGCACCTACTCCTCTGAATTGCATACTGGATGTAAAATACCTGCAGCAAGCAATGGCTGCAGATTTTAAGACAATAGACCACAATTTAAACAGTTGGAAAAAGCATCAGCTGCGTAAATACAAAATGCCAAATACCCAGATATTAGAAACTGCATCAGAGAGTCAAATACCATTGTAAGCACACCAAGCAGGCCCACGGGGATAGGGTCCTGTTTGACTCTTTCTGCAACCAGGTCCACCAGCAGCATGAGCATGTTGTAGATTCCTTCATGGATTTCGGTTCCCCACTTGTGAACAGCACTGGATGTCAACAGCTAACAAGGGAAAAATAAAAGCAATTTTTTAAATGTTTGGGCACAATCACAAACCAGGAGAAATTTATCAACTCCTGAAACTGTTTTCAGAGCAAATGTTTCCTTGGAAAGCACTTGTCATTGCCTGGTGTGTTTTTCAGATGTTCTTTCTGCACTAATGGCTTAAGAGTTAATTCAATTTGTAATTTTGCAGAAGAACACCTTAAATCACAGTTTATGACAGAAAATAAAATCAAACTGTTTTCCATTTGCATGCACTAGCAGCGACCGTAACCTTTGCAAAGAACAACTAATACAAAACTAATCTGTTTGCAGATGGAACACACAGCTATTAAATCTTGAAACAGGCAGCCACAAAGCTGCAGCGATTCAGCTGAGGTAACCATTTACCAATTCACACTTTTTGAGCAGCTTCTACTGGAAAACAAAGCACATGTACCACGAAGAGTGAGGTATTTAGCACTGCTTCCACCTACTGAAACATGTTCCTTAAATCTGGTTTCATGGTTGTTTATAAAGGACACTTGGCTGCCATCTGCAAACTTCATTTAATTTCTGCTGTATTTGAACAGAAGTAGATAAAAAACTTAATAGTTTAAATACAATTACCTTTTGTACCACAAATAGAGTTTCTGGCAAATATTTCAGCAAACTGTAATTCAGCACATCCTGAACTTAGATTTCTACAGATTATCCTTCTGGAGGAACAATCTACATTGCTTATTTCTTATGCAAAAAATACCAAGCGATCTAAACTACTGTATGTAAGATTAGTACTCTGATAACCAAATGGAAAAAGAATTTTTCCCTTAAATTTCTACCTTCCTTAAATATAATTATATTCTCAGTATTTTAACACTAGGACAGAGAAACTTTTTAAAGGGTATGTAGGTGTTTTTATATATATGGTCTAAAAACTGGGCAGGAAATTTAGGCAGTACCGAAAGTGGATGGAAGAGTGGGAAGTCAATTAGTTTGGGGAGCTCTGTAGAGAAAATTCACAACAGCCCAGAGAAACACAGGGCATTAAGGACCGAGGTGAAAGATAAAATTCCAAATGGATTGTGAAAAGAATTTAGTAACCCTCTGAAGAAATAACACAAAGAATAATTAATGGAAATCTGATCATGAACTTGCCACCAGTGGCCATATCCAAGAGTCTAAACCTCTCTTTGGGCTCTAGTAATTACTACAGGGCTCTTCATTTAAGGGGAAAAAAAAAAGGAAAAAGCTATATGCTAAAGTTGGCCAGAGTTACAGAACTGGGACCTTGTATGATATAAATTTAAGTCTTTATGATTTTAATCTAGGAAAATAATTTGAGTGTGATTTTAATCTAAGAACCCGTTCAGTAGCTGCCTGAAGTCTGGATTACTAAACACTTTTTCTATCATGAACAATGCAAAGAAACACTGAACTGGCCTACAGTGCCTACTTACCTTTTTAAATGCTTCAGGCATGCATCTGTCCATAAACCTCTTGCAATTCTCATCGGAATCAGAAAGACCTTTACGGAAAGGAGAGTGCTTTTTAACAGTACTTTAAAAAAATTACTTTTTAAGATGACCTCAGGGACCCTGTTGCAAGTTTTTGGGAACACCAACCCAAACCAGCAGTAGTAAACGTGCTACTGTTCATTCATAACTAGCACGCTTTTTAAGCCACAAAAAGCATGAGTCGAGAGAACCTGCCTTTCAGAACTAAAAACTAGTTTCCCAACACCTTTTACAACTTCTTCGAGCATTATTAGCACCATAAGTAACTTGTAAACGTCAGAGTTTACAATTTGTGCATTAATGATGCTTCAGAGGCTCCGTCCAAAGCCAAATGAAAGCACAGCCTTTTAACACAGATTGGAAACAATGAAGCAAACCAGAACGACTTAACAACTTCTATTCTTCTAAGAGATTACAACATTCCTTTAGTCTGCCATCAGGCATGACTGAAAAACTATCTTGTACTCTCATTATACACCAGTTGTTGGGTGTGGTGCCTCCATAACACTCTTAACCCCAGCCAAAGTACTGAATACAGAAGAGTCAAATTCAGATCTAATGCAACGTAAGCATTTCACCAGGGAAAAACAACCATTTATACAAGCACGGTACAGCAAGGATTGAGATGACAGCTTGTTTTTATGAATGGAAAATAACCAGCACAAGGAAAAAAAAGAATCAGTAATTTAGCTCTGAAAAGATGTAATTCCCACAGTCATTAGAACATAAAGAAACATGTGCGCCAGTTTTTGGAAAAAACTTCAGTAAATAAATTATTTTAGAGAGAAAGAAAATAGATCAACGTTGTTTTTACAGCACTGGATAGAACAGTTCACTGCTAACCACTTTCCCAGAGATGTGATCCGTTGTGCAGGGTGCAAGTAAACAAACAGCAAGATTAAAGTGAAAGATACAACTGCCCAACATTGTCTGTGACACCCTCTGAACAGATAATCTGTGTATTTGTGAAAGGGAACTTACCCAGTCTTGCCAGGTAGGTGGATGCAATTAGGCACTTGCCTAGAGACTCCTCCCTCTTGTAGGGTATGGACCAGTGATCTGTCAAAACTCTGCTCTCCAGTTCATATAAATTGGTTGTTGGAAACTCAATCCCTTCACCAGAGCAATTCCCATTTTCATCATTTTTCTGCGGGTGAAAAAAAAAGTTCAAGTGAAACAGTTTCTTAGACACATTAAAGGGTTTAGAAAAGGCAGCTGTGCTTGTAACAAGCGTGTCAAATTCTCAGCCCTGAGGCTGCTTGTGTTTTTCAAAGTAGAATTTAATATTTCAATTTGAATTGAAGGGATTACATACCTGGATGTATTCCGTGTAGGTGATAACTACTATGTTTACATAACTAATTGCTAACTAATTTCCTATTTAAGCGGCAGAGCTGGTTCCATACCATATCAGATCCTAGAGCCAGGTGATAAGTACTTTCAGTCCCTGTGAGACTGTAGAGTACAAATTTTGATCTCCATAGATCTGCATATTAATCCTCTGTTCAACAACTCCTGTAGAATATGGGAATAGTTTACCCTAAGGGAAGTCAATTTCACCCCATCCCATTAGAAAAAGAGGATACTGTTTCAATACATCAGGATTTTCTTTTACTAAGAATCTAAAGAAAAATCAACATCAAATATAGTTGTCCAACAAGGTAATGTAATTGTCCTTCTCTTGAAGTCATAATGACTGCAGCTAAGCTTTACAGGTTTCCTGCTAATGCCACTAAAGAGCAGCTATTTCTGTGTACAGGACACAGAATTACCCCCTGCTCTCCACTGAGTGCCATATGAGGTAACTGCCTCAGCAGCACCAAAGAAAGAGTAGACAAGTTATTAATTTATTTTCTTTTGTTTATTTTTTAACCTCCCATAGATGCCAGCTACCCAGTGTGTCAAAGAGTTCACATGGACTACCTTTCCCTGCCTCCACAGCAGCAGGCAAAGCCAGCAGGAGAAAGGACAGAATGTCTGGATCAGGCCTGGCAGCGAGCAGGAGCCACTGCTGGAGACAGTGGAAAACAAGAGCAGTGATGGTAACAAGATCCCACTGAGCAAGAAGCCAGGGACATGGAGGGAAGGTAGGAAACATATTTGAAAGTAAAAAACGGAGAGTGTCAGGAAAGTGAATGGAACAACGAGAAAGGAATAAACCAAAAGAAAAACTGAACTCTGGAGGCAACGGTATATAAAGAACAGAATCGATGTATGCACACAAGTGTGCTTCCAGCTCTCTCACGGCATTTGCTATTTGTAGGATTAGACTTGTTTTAAAAAAAGTAAATGTGTCATTCACTTTCATAATGGTTCAAAAATATTAAGCCAAGGGAACAGCAATTGTATAGAGCTTAACCTTTAAAGTTCATGGACAGCATGTGGGCTGGACTTACTAACGTGCTCTGAGAGCAGGAGTACAATTTATAGGAGCAGAACACAAAACAGTGCTTAGGAAAAACCACACATTGGTGTTTGGGAAAAAAAGTGCCACCTTTCTCCAAGCCCCTACTAAACATTTAGTTCTCAGTTTGTCTTTAGGAGAAGTTGTACTTTAGCAGACCTGAATATCAGCTTCTGAAACTCTTGTCACCTGATCCAGGACTGTGCATGGAAGCCTAATGTAATTCCCATCTAGCAAATCATGCCCTGTTTAAATACTTCAGGTTTTGGAGAAGAGATGTTTGAAGGTCTAAATGAAAAGACACTGAAATTATTTAGAAGCATTTTTTAAGAATTAAACTGTTAATTATACAGCTTCTGTAAAGAACACCCATGCAGAACACAAAACCATTTCCTACAGGAAACAATGTGCAGTTATAAAGAAAGTGCTCACAGTAACAGAACGGGAACGAACTTTTAGGATAATAAAGGCAGACTGAGTATAATATAAACACCCAATTGCTGGGTGTTCAACCACTACAGCTCAGCCTCGAATTGTAGCCAAGGAAAGCAACATTTCAACAAATGTTACAGATACAGAGCTACAGTTGCTTCATTCCCTGGAGGAAAGTGTCCACATCAAATAATCACCGTGATAGCAATAGGTATTTTAAGAGGTGCAGAATAGCAATGCAGACCTTCAGCTGTAGCTGAAAAACTCCCCTTGTTGTTCTGCTTTCCCATCTGCAGCCAAGCAATGCTGCTCTTTAGTTACCTGTTTCCACACAAGTGATTGCCAGGGTCCATGACACAGACATTCATATGGAAAGTGAAATGATACATGCTCCTCACTGTACAGTCAGCTTCCATTGTCATAAATTATGCTTAGAACACATCTGGACTATTGCTAGACTGAGTCTACCAACAGTGCAGTGAAAAGATGGTTTTACACAAAAAATGAGTGTGGTATTTGGAATATTGCCCTAATAATAATGGGAACTATTTGCATTCAAGGAGAACACTCTTGGCACTTTCCAGGAATTAAGAGGCAATGAGGCTTCTTGCTTGACAGTGCTCTGTTACTAAAACCATGTGCAGAAAGTATCAAGTTCATTTATTAATTTTAGAACACATCACATCCACATAGCTTCACAGCTACTGTGAAATCTGTGACAGTCTCAAATACACACCCAGGCAGTTTAAAACCCAATTTCCCCTTCAAACCATTAATACATTTAACACTCTGCATTTCAGGGAGATTACAGCTATGTTCACATTATCTTAGTGCAGACTAAGTTGTATTTCTTAAAACAGATCTACTACAGGAAACAGTCTCTTTAAAGATATACTGCTGCTCTTTGATAATTAGGGACTTTCTGCACGTAAAAAAGCCCAAACTGTTCACTACCCAATTTTAAAATCAATTTGGGCACTGCTCTTTAAAGTGAGGGATTTGTTACCAGCAGCTGCTGCAGCAAGGTGAAATGTCAGCTCAGTTCTTGTGTAATCTTATGTTGGCTGGAGATCTCCACAGAGATCTCACACTCCAACATAGCCTGGAGAAGCCACTTGCTCTGCTGACATTCACAAATGCAACACAGCCCTGAACACATATCCACAATTAATGCTCTGTAACTGAGGAGCTCGGGAACTGTCACTGCACACTCTACTGACATAGATCCATGGCGGAAAGAAAAGATTTTAAAGAAAAATTACCATATATGTGAAAGTAAATAGGATACAAGGCCATGTCAGCCTCCCAAAAGGTGGTTTTCTGAATCTTGTCTTTGGGGAATCACATGGGTTTGTTTGCTTGTTTACATATAAATTGTTTATAAATAAATAAGTTTAAAAATCGATCTCCCTCCCCTCAAATAGGTGACTTCAGAATGGTGTCTGCTAGTTGATGATGACTTGTGTCAGGACTCTGCAATTCTGGCTGAACAGACTTAACACTGGACTGGCCCCTGACATGTTAAGGATTTGTAGGGATGTTCTTCTATGGAGCAGTAAAACGGAAAAAAAAAACACCCCAAACCCTATTCCTGGTAACTAATGGGTCATCCAAAGATAAACTGTCTAAAAGGCTGTAAGAATCACTCTCTTCTGCTGTAGGAAGTCATGGTGCACATCACAAATCTGTGACTATTTCTGCAGCTGAAAAACTGAGACTGACAAACTTTTGCTGACAAACCTCTAATATAGTTTTCCATGCCTTCTGATACATCTCTTATTGCACAAAAGCTCTGAAAATCCCCTCATTCTAGCAGTCTTGACTCTTCTGGCTTATTTTCAAAGTGTGAAAATGCAGTTCTGGCTAAACACACACACAGGCTCCCAGGAGAAATACTCTCACAGGAACAGGCTCAAGCACTGATTCAAGATTCCATCTCTGGGGACTTGGCACCTCCCAGAGTTGCTTGCAAGGCTGAATAAACAAAAATTGTTCAACATCTGATCAATAAAGCATTGCTTAAATCTGTAGTATAAAACCTTCTACTGAAGAGTAACACAGAACAAAGATTAGCACAAAAAGTGAAATATGAAGTAACTTTAATTGCCAAAAAGGTCACAGTTTAAAGCTTCAAAATGTATTCATGCAGTATTCAGCTAATTAATTCATCAAACACTGCTTAACTAAAGCCACTGACAGTTCCTGTACCAGTCACTTTACATAAAACAACAAAGAGTTTAAGACTTGTTTTCATTCTAATTGGCAGCCTTAGTAATGAAATTACAGTCAAATTATGATTTAAATTCTTTAATTTGATTTTGATAGGAGGCTACCAACAGAATCTATTATCACCACAGCTAAGTCACATTATGTGCTCTTGAATCTAGTATAACTCAGGAAACAAACCCACAAAGTGACATTTCCTTCAACAAGCAACAGGATCAGACATCCTAAGACACCAGCAGATCAGTTACCTCATGCCTCTCAAATAAGTGACTTTTACAAAATTAACATCATTTTATAGCCAAGAAAACAGATTTTTGATGTTTCATTGCATTGTGGAAAAAAACTCAACCACAAAACCGTATTACTATGTACCTACAAACAGGACAAAGTTTAACTGCTCTGAAAAGCAGTAATGAAAAAAAAAAAGCACAAAGCCAGAACTAGCAGACAAAAAATTTAGGTCCACCTTTCAGTTTTTATCACAGACATAGTCAACATAAAGAAATCAATTTTCCAGCGGTTCAGCCTCCCCAGCTGCCAAGTGTCAGCAGGGATGCTTCCCTCTGCCACAGCACTGATGCACCACGCACAAGTGTTTGCAGAGCACTGCAATGCTCAGGTGGAGGCAAGGTGAGAGAAATACATCAAATACCCATAAAAATAGAGTGCTTCTCTGCTCTGATGTACTGTGCCCATCAATTTGTGGGAGAAGCTATGAATCCTGAAGTCATGACCTGACAGTCCCTCCACCTGCCAGAATATTGATTAAAGCAGCTTCTACTTTCATGCCTGGATGTCAAACCTTTTTTTTCTTCTAATTAACTCCTAAAAGGGGGATATTCTGTTACCTAGAACTGAAACACAGGGGTAAGAATTCAAAGCCTTTCAAATAACTCAAAGCTACCACCTTGCACTTACATGTAAACACTAAGAACAAAGTATTGAATGTTTAAAAAAATCGTCACATTTTCATACCTGTAACCTACTTGCTTTTTATAAACTGGTACTCCAGAAGCTTGAAGAACTTTAAAGTCTTGTTAAGTGGCAGATGAGGGAACAAAATTGGAGAGTATTTCCTAGCTGCCTGTTCCTGCACTCAGATCGAACTCGTTGGACCCACATTGCTAAGAGCAAGCTTAGTATCCTCGTGTGAATATGTCAGTATTAGTAAGACTCAAAAAACTGTGTCATGTATGGAATTTCCACATTATGTTTCTTATCTGGCAATAAGAAAGCCCACTGTGATTTCCTGAATGTTTTACTGACAAACAAGCATTTACTTGCAAAGCACTGTCACAGTTTTTAACTGTGTTTTTAACTGTTATAAGTCCTAAAGAGATGCTGTATCTTATTCTTGATTTTTCATCCAGAGAAACATATCTGGGTGCAAAAATTCTAAGTGCAGCAACAGATAGGAATGTTTTTGTTACTTATGTTCTGCAAAGAGAAGATAAGCTTTTTGGTGAGATACACAGATGTTCTGTTCCTTTTTCACAGAAATGAAGCTCTTCAAATGTTTACTATATACTACTTTACAAAAACAAATGCAGTCTTGTCATAAGAAAAAAATGCTAGTGTTTTGTAATGCTAATATAAAAGAATGATACCAGTCTACTACTACAGGAAAATAAATCCTCCTTTACAGACTCCACCTAACTGAAGTCGATCTGGACTCTCATCCTACCATAGAGATGCCCTAAGAAAAACCCAATTTATTTAGTGAACTTTCTCACAGAAAGTTTTAGACCTTAAGTGAGAGTTGCACAAGGACACCACCAAGGATGCATGTTTAGACTAAGCCCTTAGTAGCTGTAAAGGATTATAACACATTATAACCACAAAACCCCTATGGCTCCACCTTTCCTCTGCCTCCCATCTCTCACAACCAAGAACTGTGTAAGACTGGGCATAAGAACACAATATGAATTTGAAAAATAAAAATAAATTCAGCAAAGCTGAAAATGAACTCAGAGTTTCTGAAAACACGGATTGTACTCTCTCCCTGATCTCCAGGGTGATGGTGTGATGTTACCAGGCAATATTCCCTGATGTACTTGCCTACTTGTTCAGAGATAAACATAGTCCTGAGCATCACAGCAAAACAAAACAACCGAGGCTCTGTAAAAATAGCACTGGAATTAAAACCTCCATTTAACTTCAAAAATACAAGGAGCCTCTTTGCCCTTTTATATTGCTACTACCACAGTATCTAGTGAATCCGAGGCAGAGATTCACTACAACCACTTTTGGCAACGTATTTTGAAGTCTGATAACAAGTTGTAGGCGAGGGAGAGGTCATGGAAAGCACTGCTAGGAATGCCATTCATAAGGAACCAAGGAAAACACTTATCTTCCATGTGTTTTCACTATTGTCTGCGGATATATTTAAAAACTTACTCTGTTAGTGTAACTACAAACAGCCAGACTCGGAGTCGACACCATTATTCCTCCCAGCCCTTGGGTTTTCATAAGCACAAAACCTCATGCTTGTTCCCAAATAACTCAGAATAACTTGGTGTGATATCAGATAAACACCGTGCTTTAAAACAATGAAACAATGAATCACAAACGCTTAACATTTCAGTACTTAAAATTAAGTCAATACTTGTATCTCTCTTTGCCAAAACACCAGGAATTAATAGAGAAGTGCTGCAAAAACCACTACATAAAGTATTTATTGTAGCATTTTGGTGACCAAAGGTCAGGCTCTGGAAAGGAAAATTAATTCGATAATGCTGCTAAACACTCATCTATACCTCTGTTCTACAGATGTATACTGATGAGACAGAAACCAAAACTGACACAGCAGCTGATTCCAATAGTGTATAATTCCAAAATTGTGACTAACTAATATGGAAAAATCTTTAAACGCCTCTCAAGATCACTCTGCTGGGCATCAGAAAAGCCAGAACTGTTGTAAAGTAGTAAGCAGGAGGATCAAGTGGCAAGAAACAGTGGGAACATTGATTTTTAAAATTAATTTTAAATTGGGCTCCTGAAACATATATACCAAAGGCTATTCCTACAGCAGCACAAATACGTGTTTTTTTCAAAATAAAAGCTTACAAAAGAAACAGGCACTTCCTCTTTGCCCTCCTCATACAAAGAGCTACTGTTCCTTAATCCAAAAGCAATCCAAATGATCTGCTGGAATTAACTTCTTACACTGGCTAATTTGTTTTTATTCTCATCCTTCCTCAGTATTTCACTTCCTTATTAAACAGCTGCCACAGAATAGTGCTGCAAACTGGGAAGATGACCAGAAAATGCTTCCAGAGGACATTATACCAGAGACACTTCCTGCCCAGCTGAGAATTTGGCTGTACAGAGCTGTCTCCTACCTTCGCTGACCCTGCAGGCATCACCTTCACCAATGAACCAGTAATTACAGAGTGCTCCTCTCAATCCAGCAATTACTCTAACGATCGCATTACATGATAATGACTTTGTGAGTTATTCAAAACAAAGCTTACATTTAAAATTAACCAGCTGCACCTCTCGGTATCACCCTTACTTCCCTAACTTCCTGTAGCATCCCTATTAGTCTGTGTTATATCAAGAATGAAAGTTGGAGTATTTTCTTTCAAATGCTTTCAAGGAAGTGTTAATGGAACCAGGATATAAAAAGAGGTTCCAATCTAGGGCCACTCATTTTTGAAAACAGTGATGCTAAAAACCAGGAGTGCTAAAATACTAATTCCACTTGACATTCTGATGGCATCCAGCCAGGGACTCGATGCCAGAATCCACCACAGAGCTTTATTTGATTGCTTAATTGTTTTACAAGGCCAATTCGTAGACTAGCCACACTGTAAAACTTCCACACGAGAATGCAAGAAATACTCACTTTTGCAAAGCTCAAGACTACTTACAAGAGAGGAGACCGACTTTAAATGTGCAAAATTGTAGCGTGAAATCCATCTCATTTGCTTGGAGGCTAAATACCTTCTTTGTCTTTAAATAAATACAGCTCCTTCCATTCAAAGATCAAAGAACTTCACAAGCCTAACGTCCATGGTTCTCTTAATAAAGCACACCCCATTATCCTCATTTTACACATTAAAAGCTAAACCAGAGGTTAAGTTACACACCCACCGTGACGCAGCACATCTGTGGCAGAACTGCTTTCAGTCCTGAGCTTTAATAATGAGGAGAGGTAGGGTTTGAACACCACAGTTCTGCAGCATGACTAGTGAGAATGTTCCTGGCACTGGCACTCATTACAGTCGCCGGCCTGTTTTTTTCACAAAATCCCTTCTCTTGCGGTCAAACAGCACCTCAAAAGCAATCCTGGACAAGTTTTATTATAAACCTTACCTAGTAAAATCTGGCATGTATGAGCTTTTGATCCAGTTCAACTAAAAAAACATAAATCAAAAGAGCACATGCTGAAGGGGACAGGAATAGCCGGAGGGTAATATAATCTGTTCATCACAATTTAGCCAAAAGGTCATAGTAATGGCTCTCAGAAGCTGTTTTAAAAGCAAATTAAGATTGTTTTAGTGAAGGTTATACAAACAATTCGTATATGTTTAATATTTTTACCTGCCCCTCCCCACAATTTCAAGTTCTCTGGTCAGAATCCCTACATTTGTTTAGCCTGCTCTTCTCCATCCCATTCCTCTCAAACTCACTAAAGCCAGCAATTGTGGCACTTGTGGCAATTCATGGACACACTGCCAGACGTTGTCATCACACTCATTTATAGCCTTGTCTTAAATTATAAGGATTTAGCGGCAGTTCATAAAACAGCTTATCTGTCAGTCAGATGAAGAGATGAGCACAGCATCCCTCACCCGCCTCCCTCAGCACAGAATCACACCGTGACAATCTGCATGTTGCCTAAGGAATAAACACAGAAATCCCACATTCTTGCCAAATTGCACTTACCAGATTTACTTCTGTCAACAGACATAAACATAGAAGTTATGTCAAACACACAAAGTTACCTCTTGGAAAAGCAGGTGACCTCAGTCTATCAATGTGGTTTGGTGCTACGAAGGGCAAAACTTCCAACCAGCTGTAAACCTCAAGCTGAACTTCCTGCGGTTTCAGGAAGACTGCACAAATGAACTGAAGCCCCCTTTGTATTTCCAAGTTTGTCTGGCCTTTTCCTTTTGATGAGTTCAGTGTGGTCATGCTACCAGCATCAATGCCAGTGGCACATCACAGCTATTAACCCAAAACTGAAGCAATTGGGAAACACTGGCTGGCTGAAAGTGAAGTTTTAACCTCATGAAATTGAAATATATGCACATTTTCATCTCAAGCCTCACACAGAAAGAAAGCACAGGGCATATGTTGAGCCAGCTCACAGCAGCTATCTTGCTTCTGGGCCAGTTACTCCGAATTCAAGCTTCTTTAACACTTCCAGACAGGCCTGAAGACCAGCAGTCTGGACCACTGAAAGAGGACTCACACTGATTTTTACAATCTTATCAAACGAAAACATGTTTTAACTAGTATGATATGTATCTGGTTGCTGTGCTCTTCTCAAAGAAAACCACTAGACAAGCTTTTCTTTGATCCACATGAATGCTGAACAGATTCTAACATTATGTAATAGAGACCAAATAAGCATATGCAAACATAATGGATTCATTACTGATTAGGGAAAATGTAAAGTGTTTAATCATTCATAGACCTATTCTTATATGCATGCTAAAGTGTGCTCAGCCAAAAAAAGCACATAAATTCAAAGTACAGGGCCGTTACACACATCTTGAAGAATGACTGAAGCATTCTCGTTATTTTTAAATTATAACATCTAATCCTAACTTTTGTTCATGAAGTGTTAGACTTGAACATTTTACTTAGGGGAAAATTTCTAGGAATTCTTCTCCTGTGATTTATCTCCTGTTGCTGATATATAAAACCCAAAAATCTAACACCCCGCTTCCTCCCCACTGAATAAAAGTTAAAACTGGTATTATGAAGAGAAGGAGGAATACACACTCGACGAGCTGTTAGAAAGAGAGATGATACTGAGAGGAAGAAAACCAGAAATAACATCTGAATTACCACAAGACAGCATGGGGTACAATATGTTTCACCATAATGTGTATGACTACAATGAATAATATAGCTGCTTCTGCAATGGCTTTCTGTACAGCTTCATATGCCACAAGCTTCTGCTGAATGGAAAACTACTGATTAACCTGATTATTTACTGATTAACCTCTTAAAGAATAGCTGTAGCTTATTAAATGTAATGCTAGATTACAGCTGACGAATAAAAAAACCCCCAAAGCTGATCATATATCACTTTCCCCCTTTCATAAAATGTATGCCAAAAGCTGTTAAATTGTACTGCAGTGTTAGACAAATATGCACAGGCAGCAGTTCCAATCTCAGGACTTTTATAGATATAACTCTTCTATTACAAAAATACTGTTTCGCACACACGTGCAGGAGTTGACAGATGCTCATATGCAAAAGGATTGAATTACTAAACTGAGGCATGAATTTATATAAAGTTTCATGTAGCAAGACACTTCAGTCCTTCTGAAATGCCACTTTGTGCGGGAATTTACCTACACTGAAACGTTTTGACTTCCCTCCTGTGGGTTAAAGTGAACACAAGTCAGAGCAAACAAGAACGTGAATGGCAAAGGGAACTATTACAAAGTGTAAGTAAATTTGATCAGAAATACAGGATGAAATAATGGGGGGGTGGAAGAATCCTCTGAGAGCTGTCAAAGTGCCATTTGTAATGGGAACAAGAGCAGGGAAAAAAGTGCTTCTCTGAAGTTTACACTGACAGCTTCTCTTGAAACGTCACACTGACAAGCCAGACTGTCCCAACTATAACTACACCCAACCTAAACGCCAACGAGAACTCTCATTCACTCTCAATCCTTCACAGGGAAGGTTAGAAACTTGTTCCTTGGTGCTTCAGTCAGGGAAGTTAAAGAGCGGCTCCGCTTCAGCGCAGCACACGTGCCATCCCACGGATCACCTTACTCCACAAGCACACATCAGCAGCTTAGAGGAGCTCAGGATCTAACCCAGTTAACTCAGGGAGCAGGATCACCTATCTTTATTCCGCAGGACTGGACGTCAATACGCTGAGGCTACGGATACGGATGATCTGTGCAAGTGTAGTTACGCACCAGATACGCCCATGGATTCTTCATAAATGTATTTATAGACACATACACATGCATGCACAGAAAGGGAGCGCTTCTCTGGCACAGAAAACCCTCAGGATACTCTTCACTGGAGCCTGGGAGGGTACGTGAGGTTCCCTGGTTTTGTTCACAAGCTTAAGCATCTGCTCTTGACCACTTCTTGAGACAGAGACTATGCAAGGTGGCCCTTTGGCATCACACAGGGGGGTTTTCTGCTGTTCTGACCCCAGGAGTCCCACAGTCTGGACACTACTAATTAGCTCTTTTCTTATGAGCACTCTGTGAAGTTTTGGGGAAAAGACCAGGAGGAGGAGAAGGCATTATAGGAAAGCACTACAAGACTGTTCCAGACAGCAAGGAGAGCACCATGGGTGTATCTGCTGGCTGAAGGGTTCAGAGCTCTGGAAGAGGATGGAAAAGAGAGAAAGACAAACAAGGAGGAAGGAGAGAACCTGGGAAAGGCTGATATTCTCCAGCACTTCTGTCCACTTCAGTTTCATTTTTGATCACAGCCCTAAGTTAGGAGTTAAAGCTCTGTTTTGAAAAACATTTGACCTCACTGCGTTCCTACTTCAGAACTTACGCTCAGCTTATCCAAATAAAACTGTACGTAAAGTCATACCCACACTGCGCTTTCTTTCACATTGTGCAAACAGTTAAATAGACAGCCCTTAGTCACCGGGATTATGCAAGAAGGCACAAGAGGGGGAGCAAAAAGCAGAGCCCTACGGTAGCCACACATTCCTGGAATGCCAAGGAAAACCCTGGGTGCGTTTCACCTTGCAGCGATCGCAGGGAAAGGGCTCGGGAGCGCGCCGGGCGGGCGGCAGGCTGGGAATGGAGGCGGATAGGGAGCCCCGCGCCCGGCGAGTGCCGGGGGGTTCCTGGGCACGTCCCGCCGGCCCCACGCCCGGGCCGACCCCCGCCCGCCGGGCCCCGGCAGCGGGGAGGCTGCGGGTGGCTCCCACCGCCCGCAGCCGCCCCGGG
>VYXC01009539.1:289423-482801 GCA_013397175.1 Platysteira castanea
CTCTGCCGACAGCTCCCGCCCCTGGAGTGGCGGCTGGGAGCGGAGTGGAAATGCTGGGAGGATGCTCTGGCTTCCCGGAGCACACCGTGGAGTTACTGGAGTTGCATTCTTTAAGCATATAATATTAGGAGGAAATTCTGCCCTGTCAGGGTGGTGAGGCCCTGGCACAGGGTGCCCAGAGCAGCTGTGGCTGCCCCTGGATCCCTAGAAGTGTCCAAGGCCAGGCTGGACGGGGCTTGTAGCAACCTGGGACAGTGGAAGGAGTCCCTGCCCGTGGCAGGGGTTGGATCTAGATGATCTCCAAGGTACCTTCCAACCCAAACCGTTCTGTGTATACAGAATGAAGCAGAGTAAAATCAGGGGGAAAAAAAAAATTCTAGTGCCCAAAGCAGAGAGAGAGTTGTAAACATTGCTTAAATACACTTGGTGAACTCTTGTACTGCACAGAAGTCAGTAGATCTGGATCTCCTGGCACTCTCCCAGGAAAAATTTATTACCTCATTGTAACAATGTATTTTCTGTGTCCAGAGAAGAGGAGGAAGGAGGAAACAAGATAACAGATTTGTCAAGATCAGTGCTGGTATCTGTATATAAACATTTTGTTTCGGAGGCTCATGTTTTCAGGCAAGCTATTTTGTGTTAGCAGTGGTTGGCACCACTGAAGGCACTAGGATTAGGAATCCAGAATCCCCTGTCTGGTGTCTCAGAAACAAATCACAGTCATCATAAAATAAAGTTTCAGTTGTAGGGGACACAAGCAATATTTAGGTCTCTAACATGGACTTTTAAAGCTCGGTGTTGGTCTCTGAAAAAGACAAACTGGTGGATCAGTCTGTTGGATGGGCAGGTTTTGGACTAGGTTTTAAATTGCAGTATGGCACCAGTGATCTCATTTTCCTTATTTACTTTCCTGAAAGGTAATCACAGCTCCTTCGTCTTGCTCAATCCCCTCTGATTTTTTTTTTCTCTAAGCTGACATTCAGTTGAATGGAGATAATGTGCATATAACTCTGATCTTCACCTTCTGGATCTTAGGAAGGTCTTTCTTTCAGGCTGATCTCCAGCTGTAAAAGAAATTGTTATGGCTCAATCTTGGCAGGCTTCAGAAAACCTCCAGCACTTCAAATGCATTCAGTTAATATGCAGAATATTGACTCACTGCTTACTTATGTGACTAACATTTAAATGACACTTTCTCATTTTAAAGGGTATTATAAGTGATGGTTTAATCCTCACAGCCCGATGAAGTCAGTTGGCATCATTTTCTCCTACTAATGCAAGAAAAGTTATTAGGAAAAGGTAAGAAATTTATTAGACGTCATTATTGCTGTTAGATTTATTTCAAGGAAGTGCTCCTGTAAATTTGTGCTGAGCTAATTAATGAAAACTACACAAGTGATGGAGGAACTGATTGTAATCCCAAGTGACTAAGGAAGAAGAGGATTTGACATTAAGATACTTACGCTCTGTAGTCCAGCTGTCCTGAAGGAAGTTTGGAGGGAATTTGAATTTACCAACAAGTGAGAATAACACTTGGACTCAGCAGCTCAACATAATTGACAGTGAGGGGTGCTGGTCCTCAAAGCATTTTTTACAGACTTCACTGACAGCACCTCTCTTGAGACTGCCTGAAGGACAAGATCACACATTCCAGCTTAGTGAAGGAATGGGGGCATCCTTTTCTTGACGTTATTCAGCCTGCAAGTCCCAGTTTGCAAATGTTTTTTTGTGCATTGCCATATCTAAAAAAGCTGCAGGGAGAAGCAGAGCAAACCTGTCTGAGAACAACGAAAGCAGTGAGTGATTCTTTCTCGGTGGGGCACCAGGAGCTGCAAGGAGAAAAGGGAAGGAAAAAAACTGAAGAGGGGAACAAATATCCTCAAGATCTGCCTTTGGATAACTTGGAGTTTGTGCCTGTGTAGTTGCCAGTTAGATATGACACACAGTTATTTGATTGCATTGCCATGTGGAAGGTAGTTGCTTTCTACTGACTGCGTCATATTGTGTATCCTGAGGCATGTCTGACATGAGAAACCCCTGTGTTACAGAAAAGAGACATTTTTGAACAGAAACCACTGTTTTGGTAAGTGGTCATGCTGTGACATTGAACCTGGCCTTTTGGTTGACCATGGTGTGGCCAGGTAGACTAAAAATAGAGTGTGATGGAGAATTGCAGTGACTTCTGCAGAAATGTTACAGTAGGTGTGTTTGAATCATTTCTCTTCTTAATGAGAATGCTTCCATGATTTTCTTCCTAAGCTTGTTTTAACGCCTGCCCTGTTTTTACAGCTCTTTTGCTATTTAAACAGTGAATGCAGTATTTCCTCTCAAAGAGAAACAACTCTATTGTTATGGTGGAACATACACTCACAGCCAAACTAAGAAGTGGCTCTCTGCCTTATTGAACTTGGAGGTTTTCCTTGTTGTTTACAGCTGCTGGGAAATTCCATCGAAAATCTCATGTACTTGGAAAACACCAGTGCCACCTTGATTTTGTTTCCCTCTTTGTTGTACTGTCCTAGCCATGATTGTTACATAAATACTCAGAGATTTTGATAGAAGGGAATTTAAGGTTCATTATGTTTCCACCAAACCTTCAATTTCATGTGTATGTTTTACTCAGCATAAAAGAGTATCTTTCTCATATTTTGTTACAAGTACCATAGGAATACATTACCGAGGGAAGCCTAGCATGAGCTAAAACTTGCTGTTTATAAATTATGACTAAACATGGGAAATCAGGACAAATTTAATGACAGGATTCTACCACTCTACAGCACATAAGCACACAAGGAGTTGTATGATCTCTCCACTATCCAAAAAAAAAAAAAAAAAAGAGTATCTGGGATATTGCAGAACCAAGCATTTATTATATAGTATTGCAAAGAATTAATTTAGGTTTTCTGGAATGACTTTATCTTTCCTTCCTTCCTTCCTTCCTTGTATTCCTTGTTCCACCCAGTCTCTTCCAGTTTCCTGTTTCTATTTTATTTATAGCTTAATGTAATAGGTGGATTTTAAGGAAGTGCCTCGGGAACTAGATAGTGCAAATCCCCCTGAGTTATTGAAAATCACATTTCTTACACGTAGATATTGATGAATTGTGTTTGGTTGCCTTTAGCAGAGGGGTTCAAAGTGTTTGTGTAGAGCAAAACTACATAACCCCCTCCAAGGTACAGCTGCAGTGGAGGAGTAACAAAGTAGATGCACAGGTGCTTTTGACTCCACAGGTAGCTGTGCAGCCTCACACAAAACAAGGATTTTAGCAAACACGGGAAGTGTGTGAGTCTGTTCACAAGCACCAGCTGACAGATTCCTGCAATACACTTCTAGACTTCGTCTATGGCAGGAATTTTTGCTGCCTTTGCAGCTTTTGTCCATCGAGAAAGGAGATTTGAGCTGGGGCAGCAGCCAAGGCTCTGCCTGCTGTCAGCAGTGATTTGCAAAGAGGCAGCTTCCCGTGGTTTCAAGCTGGGAGTCGTGCACACTGGTAATTGTAATTACAACATTTAGCTCTAACACAGTGCTTTTAAGATGGGTATCTAACAAACCTTTTGGGAGATGCTGGGATACCATTAGCTCCTCAACGTGTACTGAGTTTTGCAACAGCTACGAACCATCATGGGGCAGAAAGGGAAAGAAGGTGAACAGATCTCATGGTGTTGCTGTGCCTCCTCCAGCAAGTTATCCCCCATTATTCCAGTGTCCAAAGGGAACAGGAGCTGAACCGTGACCGCTTTTCTGCAGCACAAGCTGGGTACCCGCTGGCCTCCTGAATACAAAAATGAGGTTTCATACTGTTTCCCTTGAATGGAAGCAGCACGACGTGAGCGTGGAAAGAGTGGAACGGTATGTTAAGGGAAGCAGGACTGAAAGGAGAGAACAGCTGACTCCAGGGCAGATCTGCCCCCTCTGCTTCACTGTGTGGGTTTGTTTTCAGCTCAGACCCTCTCGTGGGTCTCGCAGCACATCTCCACAGCTCTGGGCTGGAGAACGAAACAACTGCAAAGAGGTTGTTACTCCTTCCTGAAACAAGCTTCTCAGGCTGTGGGAAATGAAAGCTAAGGCTGAACTTTAAAACAAGCTGCAAGCACTCAGATGCAGAAGTGCAGTGTGGAGCCGTTCAATAGAGTCGGATTTGGAACAGAGCCCTGAAAAAAAACCTGCAGTTATGACTAATCCATTTTTAATGTGTGTGGTTGTAGGTAAAATCACTTCTTTAAAAGATCATTTCTCTCCCTTTATTGGTTACAGTTCTTCACCATCATTTTAGATAAATGATGTGTTGACGTGTGAGTTCAGTTACAGATGGGCTGCAAGGACAGAATTATTTCTGATGCTGGAGAGGCTCTGGCTGAGCTGCTGGTGAAGGGGGGAAACGATACAAACAGGATATTCAGTGTCAAGCTGCAGCAGCACTCCGAGAGACCCACCCAGGGGCAGGCCCATGAATGCTCACTCTCTCCTGCAGCCAAGTTAGCTGAGGAAACTTGATGTAATAGTTGACTGTAGAGCCCCATTTGTGCAGGGACAGGCTCAGGCAGTGACATTTTAGAAGTGAAGCAGGCTGAAATGGAGACTTCTTGTTGCACTGAACAAGTCTGTGAGGCACCACACAGTTCTACAAGGTAGCTTTTGGGTGCTTTTATTTTGTCCTTGAGTTGTCCCAGCCTTGCTTGCTGGTCCCCTTGCAGGGTTCCCTCAGTGCTGTGCCACAGAACCACTGATGTGAACACACTGCTGCAGGGAGATGTGACACCCTGAATGTCCTGGCTGTTGTGATACCAGCCCAACACTTAGAGAATTTGCAGTCTTATAATCAGTAAAGCTGTGAATAGGAGCATGAAATCACTGCAAACACGCATTGACTGTGGTGGGGAACAGCACGGGGACTGTTTAGGTGGGTAGAAAACAGCACAGCAAATCCAACTCTGATGAGATATACTCAAAGACTGCCTCAGTCTGGCTGAGGGTGTGGTGACAGAGCCTGTAGTGACAGGCAGTGCTCTGAGGGGGAAGGCTGTTCTCCGTGGTGTGTGTGTGTGTATCTGATATCCAGGAACAAAAGCAGCTGGCATTTCCCTGGTGTGCACTGAAACGTGGTGCAATGTGATAGAGCAACAGGGAGCTCCTTGCTGGCTTCTTGCCCTCTGCAGATTCCTTCTGAATTAGGTGCTGACCTTTAAAGCAAGACCTGCTTCTTCAGTTTCTCATTGTCTGAATTCTGCTCTGAAGCTTGAGAAACAAGTCTGTGAAGCTGCAGGGTTTTTTTTTTAAGCTCTAATTAGTGAAACACAGAGAAGGTTGGAAGGAGTCTGAGGGAGAGAATCACCAAATGGAAACCATTTTACAGATCTGGTGCCTTTTTTTTTTTATTATTTTACTCCATTCCACAGCAGCATGGGCCTGTATGGTGCTGGACTTAAAGCAGCACCAAAAAATGGTTTATATTAAAGACTGGTCCCTAAAGCAGCACCAAAAAATGGTTTATATTAAAGACTGGTCCCTAACCTTCTCCTGCTGTTAAAGGGCACCTCTGCCTCTTGATCAAAACAGTGCCTTGTTTGCCCTCAGTGATTTTGAAACCCAAAGTTGTGCTCCTGCTGCCAGGGTTTTGTACTAGAGCACCGCAGCTGCTTGGCACCAGCAGGGCTTGGGAGGTGAGAGAGGTGAAAACCACTATCCTGACTAAAAATCTGGAGGTATTTAGGCAGAGGGGCTCTGATGGAAGAACCTCTTTCCCTGTTTGAGTGTTTTTAACATTACCGTTGCTTCGGCTGCATTTTCACTGGATTTCTCCATTTCTCATTCAGGCGGATTCTGACATTTTATGCAGATTATGAAGTGCTGGCCGAAGGGCAGCTGGAACTGGCACTCAGCTCTGGGTGGGAGGCAGCAGCTGTCCTGTGCCAGCAAAAGGCCTCGGTGCAGTGCTTCGGGATCTGCAGGTGGGGCTGCAGGAGGGGTTGCAAGCGTGTGAATATTTTTGGTTCCAACACAAGGCCTAATTTTTCAGAAGCACTAAGAGGTTCTTCGAGGCTGTGAGAGCCTAAAGCCTTGGATTTCGCCTGCCTCATCTGCCTGCTGGCACGCAGAGCCGTGTTGTCCCATTTAGCAGGCATTTGATCTGTCAGTGACTCATTCCCACGCTCGCTATCTGCACCAGCAAGGTGCTTCAGGGCTGAGTCGCACCCATGTATCAGCTCTGCTACTGTACCCTGTTATCAGCTACTCTTTTCACTCCCGGGGTGCTCCCGGCCTTTGATCTGTTCCCGAACTGCAGCAACAGCTTTCCTTGTTTTCTAATGCTTCATTACATTGTGCAGGGCCGTAAGCCCTCCCCAAGTGCTGCAATCTCTGCTGCCTGTGCACTGCTCTTACAAGTACATCCAGGCTTTTTCTTGAAAGCATGAAATAAAACTCTTATTCCTCTCAGCCCTCAAATAACCATGGTGGAAATCAGTTTGCTTCAAGATGGCAATTTCCATCAGATGCTACGTGGCGGTATAATGAGAATGGTTAATTATTCCCTTGCTTCTCCCTGCTGCATTTAGCTGCTGCTTTTAAAAACCTATGGAGAAGAGGCTGTTTGCTTCATCCTTAGAGCACCTGGTGCTGTGGGCTCTGACCAGTCTGTAAATCCTAATGTTACTGAGCAATCCTGAATTCTATCTTCCAGCAGAAGTCCCCCTCTGCTGGCCGGGCTGGATCTTGCTTAATTCAAGGCTGATTCTGTCAATGCTATGAGACCCCAGTGGAAAGAAAGGTACTCTGTATGCTGAAGGACTGAAAGAGCTTTCTGTGTTTTACAGTTGTTTGGATTTTTTTTTTTTTAGAGTGGCAAATGGGCAAAGGCAGAGACACACAATAATTTAAAATGCGTTTGCTTAAAATCAGCTAAATTCATAGTAATGCTGGAAGAAACCAGTAGCAGCATCTGAGCTGGTTCTGCTGGAGATGGTGCTTATCAGATGACCTAGCAAAACCTTGCTGGCTTGTAGGATTTAGGGCAGAAAGTCCAGCATAACAAGCACCTTCCTCTGAGAGCCTTCAGAGCAGCCAGTTCCTGCTGATGTGGTGCAGATCAGTGATCCAACTCCTTTTGTCCCTGTGCTCAGGGGTGGGCCTTGGCTGTGCTGTGGGGTGGAGGACGGACAGACAGGCAGACAGAAGTGTTTGCTGCACTAGGTCATGCACAGGGAAGGCTGTGGCTCTGTGTTTGTCTGCTCACGGGGTCCAGCCAAGCAGCACAGCCCTGATCTGCAGCACGTCCCAAACGCTGGGAGTCCTGACCACGGAGTGCTGGTGATTTAATAGTGACGAATCGCTCTCCTTCCACTGGCCAGGTTGGGCTTGTTGTGTTTATGTCTTGAAACCTCTCCTCTCCCCCACACTGTGATCTGTGCCAAACTGTTTGGCAAGTTAAAAGCTCTGCCTGCTGCGTGGGCAGGAGAAGGGCCACAGCGTGGTGCAGAAAATGTGTGAGATGTGGTCCAGGCTTGTGGAGAGGATGAGGTGAGGACGTGAGGTGTCATCTGTGTGCTCAGTTCATGACTTGCCCAGCCTGTTTCACAGACTTGTAACCACTGATCCTTGACTGTGTTTCAGGCCTGGCCTACGGTCACTAATTGTCAGTGTCCTGGGGCTTCTCCCAGGTTTTAATTGTCCCTATTGTTATGATGGATGTGGGAAGAAAGGACACGCTGGAGAAAGGTGGCAGTGTTTTCGCTGCTGCCATTGTCACTGTCGGGGCTGCCATTAAAGCTGCTTATTGGCGTTTGCCCTCCTGTGAAATGTCTAAGTGAGCTATTTATAAATGTGCAGAGAGATCCTACATCTCTAGCTTGTGCTCTTATTGAAGAGTAATCCCCACCAGGAGGGGAGAATCTGTCCAGTACAGCAAAGGAGGTTAGTGGCAGAGCTGGAAATAATCCCCCACTTGTGAGCCTCAGCGTTGCCTGTAGGATGGGGTGGATTTCTTGGCGCAGATGTGGCAATCGAGAAGCAGCACGCTGTTTCCCCACCGGCTCTCTCTGTTCCAGTGTGATCTCCCGTCTTCAGGGCAGAGAGAAGCACTTTTCCTGCTGCACAGCCCCCTCTCCTGTTCTCTGCTCCTTCTACACAGCAAACGCACTCAGCTCCCTCCTGGGCTGCATCCAACCTTAGCCATCACTTGCTTCTACCTTTCCTTTCTGGAACAGATTCAGCGTGGTGTGCAGGAGGGAAAGGTCCTTTTCCTGGAGCAGTCCAGTCACAGGCACACAGGAGTTAGTGTCTGTACTTCTCAAAAATTCTTCTGGAAGTAGATACGGCCATTTGCTTCCATTATTTCTCTCCTGCAAGCTGCAAATGACCTCACCTTTTAAAGCAGGTGGTTTCCTGAAGAGCAAGATTAATATAGCAGGATTATTAGTGCATCTGAGTGTCTTTTACCTTTCCACATCAAGACTTTTTGATGACTAGTAACAGAGAAGCTTCTCAGCCTGTCCTCACTGGGAACATGATTCTTCTTCCTGACTCTCAGATTTTGTTTGTAATGTTGTCTTTTCTTGCCTTCATAAGCTTGTTTGGAAATATATTGCACTCATCCTAAGGATGCTGATTTTTGTTATTTCCAGAAAAAAATTGCTTTCATGACTGTTATGAAGTTTCCCTGTTAACATCAGCCTGAGGTAAAACTTTAGTAAACCCAGGAGCTGGAATTTGATGACCCTTGTGGGTCGCCACCTTCCAACTCAGAATATTCTGTGATTTTATGAAGTCGAGGGAAATTACCAACCTTTGAGGCCTGCACCTCAATATCCAAAAGGCTCAGGTGCGATCACACAGACACGGATGCCCCCCAAATGGATAGCAGGAGCCTAATTGCTGTAAGAAAATTGATGTGCTGTGGTTGTAGTGAGGAAATGAGACTCTGCTTGAGAGCTCCCGGCCTGCTGGCTGGATCTGCAGGACACACTGCCCTCCCTTGGCCGCGGATGGGCTCTGGGTCTGGGTGAGCAACCTGCCTCTCCTGAGCGTCCTGCCGGCCAGGGGAAGGTTACTGGAACGTGGTCTGTGCTGTGATTTATAAACTCGGTCAGAGGTGCAGACTTTGTCGGTGATTCCAACATTCCCTCCAGGAGTTCATGACAAGATTTATGTGAAGCTTCAGCACTGTGCGAAATCGACTGTGAGAAAAATAGCTCAGGAGTGATTTTATCGTTGTGTGCGAGAAAGTGATGCAAGAAACCACAGAAATCTGCTAGACTGATTCTTGAGCATGCAATGGAAGACTTTCATCTGGCTTTGCTTGTAAATGAGAGCTTCATGTAAATGCTGGAAAATCGTAATTATGACATGAACTTTTCAGAGAATTTGTACTTCCAGATATAATGGAAATGTGGGAGCAATCTGGGAACAGAGACTTTTTTGAAGGAGATATCTCTGACTTTACTCCTTTTGGGGTTATGCTTACTCAGAGCCTGTCCCTGGTGCTGTGATTCAGGCTGAGCTCTGCACTGGTCCGTACAGGTATTCTAACAAGTGTAGATGGTGTAATGGTCCCACATTTTTCCATTTCTGCTACATGTTGTTCTTCTTCTTGCCCTTGTGTTGTCCTGTCAGTGTCTGACATTATACTCAACCTTTTTCATGGCCTGCAGAACCTCATTAACATTCTCTACCTCTTTTTCAGATTACTGAAATTTTGTGTTACAGCAAGATGGAGGTGGGGGGGAGGAAAATTTAGCTGTTTTCCAGAGTGATTGTGTTCTGATGTTTTGTCTTTTATCAAAATAATTACTGTCAGCAGGAAAACTCACCATGACTTGGAAGTGTGTGTACTCATGGCACGTACCCTTGGAGGAGCAGGAGCTGGAAACGGGCAGTGCTTGGGTCAGACTGTCTCAGAACAGCCACTGTCCTGAGGCTGCACAGATTGATGGATATCTCTATATTCACGTGGAGCCACAGAGCTAGTTCTAACAACAAAAAAACCCCCACAAAAACCTCTGTTATCCCAAATATCTCATCTCTCTCACCTGCCTTGCTCAAGGGGTCACGTCCCCTCACTGTGCACCCCCATGTGGGCTGCAAATCACCCTGTGTGCCTGTAGCTCTGCCTCTCCACCATCCCTGCAGCGGGGAAACCCCCAGGGATTATGCCCACAGTGTGTCAGACTCCAGGCAAAGTCAAAACCTAAACAGGCAGTGGGAGAGCTGGGTTTTTGGTGTTGCTGGGGAGTTCATCTCCCAGAGACTGCCTGAATCTATGAGCTGCTGGAGGAGGCCTGGGCAGGCTGAGGGAAGGCTCAGGGAACTCTCCCTTGGAAGCAGAGGGGAAGAGCAGGGCAGAGTTACCCACATGGGAAAACTTTGTGTGCTTGTACAGGGGGAGCAGGCTCGCTCTCAGTTTGCTTTTGCAAAAATCCTGACACACCTCTGCTTAGGAACCCACTGTCCTGGGGTACAGGACACCTGCTCAGCTCTCTGCCAGGCTGGTACTCTTTCTTATGTCTTTTTTAAGAAAAAAACCCACTTCTGATCCACAGCACCACACAGTAGAGAGTGCCTGTCCTTGGAGAGCATTCCCAGCCCCAGATGTAAAAAGCCTGACTGCACACATGTTCAGAGGAAAGCGTGTTCAAATGATGTCTCAGTTTGCTTGTCTTTGGCAATTTCTTCTCCAAAAATTGTATTCTTTAGGCCTAATTCTTACAGATGGGCCCGAGGTGTCTAATTTTGTTATCTGGCAGTCTTGGGGGACCAGTAGGTGCAGAGAGACATTGGGTTAACATGGAACCTGATCCACTCTTGTCCTGTGACAGCTGAAACACAGAATTAGGTGTGAAAACCTCTGCTGGCTGTCAGGGCTCACCTGGCACTTGTCCCCATGATGCTGGGGAACATGGGGCAGTCACAGCCCCAGAGCACAGGGGTTTCTCTGTCCTGCTCAGACTGGCAACACCCTTGGCATGTGGGTTTGGTGAGCAGGAGAGATACTCTGTGCCCATTTCTGGAGTTTACCTTTTTCTCTAGCAGCCCAGGTTTTCTCAAGCCAGGACCTACACTTGGCATTCTTAGCCTATAGACCACCAGAAACCAGATTATGGTGGGAGGAGTTGAAGCGCCAGGAAGGGAAGGTGCCATGAAAAAATTTCAGCACAGATTTGCCATCATGGGAAGAAATGCCTTCTGTCTCACTAGATGTCCTTGCCTCTGCTCCTACATCCCTCCTTTTTGAGCAGGGTGTGTGTGACCTTTGTGTTCTGTGAGTTTTGTGACATCTTCTTTGGTAGTCTGCTATGTAGGGAATGCCCACCTGTACTGGTGGTGATTTCCTAACTCCCATTCTGGTGGGGAACCAGCTGTGTGAAAGTGGGAAGCTCCTGCCTCCATATCCAGCCTTGGTGCATCTTCCCGTGGCCTTGCACACTCACTGCTCAAGGTCAGCTGCTCCGTGGTGGTGCTGTCTGGCTGTGCCAGCGTGAGGGAAAGGCATTCCCCAAGCCTGGGATCATTCCAAATCTCCGCTTGGTATCTTTCTAGTGATTTACAACTTCTGAGGTCGGGCCTTTGAACCAGCATTTTCTTTAAAGCTGTAATGAAAAGGGAAAGCTGGAAAAACGTTCAAAGGTGTTTTTTTTTTTCCCCCAGTGCAACCAGCTAGGATTTGAAGGCAGCCTGGGATCGCTGCTGACAGAGGACACTGCGGCAGCCTCCCTGCTGAGGGATGGGCTTGCGCAGCTCAGGTTGCCCGTGCCAGCCTGGACAAGCCCCCGGGCAGCCTGGGGGAAGTCCGGGCGATTCGATTCGCAGTTCTCACGCCTCAGCTTGACCAAACCCATACCCTGACCTTACAGCTGCGGGCAGGATCAAAGCGACTTAGCAACGGTGTTTATTCGCTTCCATCAGTCACTCGCGTAATTAGGAGATAAGGGAAGGTGCATTCCCCGGGCGGGAGCCCTGCCGCCGCGACTGCTGCCACCAGAGGACACTCTTGGATAGCCTATGGATCCTTCCCAGCACGGCAGGGCGCCTTCCCTCTCGGGTTGGTCCCAAACTCATCACCCCGCACTCCCAGCCCCAGCCTCCCTCTCTCCGCCGCCCCCCGTCTGCTGAGCGCGCTGTCCTTGGCACTGCTGGCTCTGGCGCTGGTTCCCCTGGAGCTGTTCCCTGCAGCCCCGGCTATCCATTTTCCTCGGGCGGTTCTATCGCCCAAGGTCACCGTGTTGCAGTGTCTGGCGCTTTGCTCTGTCTCTGTCCCCAGGGGCAGGTGGCCAAGTCACCAGTTTGCTGGGAGCGTGCCAAGGACCTGCTCGGAGCTGCAGCGCTCGGCACGCTCGGGACCAAGAGGCATAACCCAGACACAGCCTGCCCTGGAGTTTGGAAGCACTCGGAGTAGAGGTTTGGGTACGGTCCTGTTTAGGAGATTAGGTTCAGTCTGGGTTCAGATCACTCCAGTTCTCCATGTTAAAATAAAAAAGTCCTACAACTCTATTCCCTGTAATAAGCATGAAGCATAAGGTTCATTGCTTTTGAAGTTAGTGCCTTGATGGTTTGTGCAGTAAGACTGACATGTTCTTACTTGCTTGAAATAAAGAATAAAAAAAAAGGCGTCAGATTGCTTTTTCTGATGGAAAGAGGCATTCCTTAAGGAGCCTGAGCAGGTGGGTACGTGAGCGTTGTGGTTCTCTTCCTTCTGAGGAAGGCAAGTTGGATGATTTGTGTGTTAAAAGTGCCTCCTCCCAGGGAAGGTCACTGAGGGAGGGCAGTGTCCATCGCTGCTGGGAAGAGGTTTCTCTCAACATCCCACCCCAGGAGGAGCAGTTTGTCTGTGCTGGTTCTCATACAGGCAACCTTGGGGACAGGGGGATGGAAGAGAGGCTGTGAGCCTTGTCTGGGGCTGGTCACTCATGGTGGAAAAACGGATTTTGCTCCTTACAAAGGCAGGGATTCCTTAGGTCCAGACTCAAATGGACAAAGCCACTCTTGCATGTCTACAGTTAAATCTGTGGTTCACACTTTGCTTGGGACCTGCTCCAGTGCTGGCTGCCCTTGGCTGCAGCTACTCTTGCCCTTTGGGGTCACTCAGCAAAGTGGTGGAGAATTGTTCCTGCTCCAGGCAGCACAGAGACATTTTGCAGGGCCTCGCTCTGAGTGCAAAACTGCTTCATCTGTGAGAAATTTTGGGATTATTATAATTTTGGAAAGGATGTTCTTTTTTTCCTAGGATCCCCCAAGGATGAGTTATCTTCTGAGTTGCACTGGTGCCTGAAGATCAGGACAGGGTTGTTATCATCCGCTGTTCTGTCTTTCACTGCTAACACACAGGTTTAGAGGAACCATAATTCTGTATCTCTGCTCATGTCACTTGGCATAGCTGCCTTGAATTCAGACTTTAGTCCACCGGAGAATCTGGTCCACCTTGTACACACAGGGCTTTGCTTTGTGTAGTGGTATTCTCCAAACACCTTTGCCAAGTGCTAATATTGCACCAGAGAGAAAGTACATGCTTGTGCTTTGGTGAGAACCAGTGTGCTGAAGAACTCCATGCCTTGTGCTTAGTCCAACAGGGCTTCAAACACCTCTGGGAAGTGTTTTCAGGTGGCACTTCCCTTTCTGTTTGGGAGATGTTCTGTTCAGAAAGCGCCTGCAACAGTTACTGTAGGAGAATTTCAGCTCATAAGTACTTTTATACTTAAAGTGTTTAAAAAAAAGAATGGTGAATTTAGAAATTAAGAGTAAAAATGGTCTGGCAGTCAAGTGATGTTCAAGGATAAATGTGGTGTAGGCAGTGTTCCCTATTCCCCAGTAATATGTCAGGAGGCGGGAGGCAGCAGTCTGTGTTCGTTATGCTTATGGTGAGCAGCCAGTGCTTCAGCTGGGACTGACTGGGCTGATTAAGATTGATTGGAATGCCAGAGAAGGCTCAAACTCAGTGTGTCTTCTCAAAGTGTGCTGAGATGATAATAACAATTCATTAAAGTTTTATAGTCTTTATGGTGCTTTGTCCCTTGCGACAGTAGAAGCATTTCTGTAATCCAGAGCACATTGGATTATTCTTCGAAGATTTCTTTCCTAAAGAGTGTTTTTACTCAGAAAACTGTTCCAAGTCGCTGGGAGCAAAGCTTTCCTGCAGAGCCCCAGATTTCATGTGCATGTGGCCACCTGGAAATTGATGGAAAGGAAAGGAAGGTGCTGAAACTCATAAGAGAAGCCCCCTGCGTCCCTGCATCCCACACTGCTTCCTGAAGTGGCCAAGGAATTTGGCAGGGCCTGCTGGCTCTCACAGAGACACTGAAGGGTCTCCATGTCACTGAGGTTTAGGCCATGTGTTGGAAAGGTAGTTTCCTCCTGTAGTTAAAGAAGAAATAGATATTCTGACATGAGAGCATCTGGTCTGAGGATAAACTTCTCTGGAGAGTTTTCTTGGAGTTAAAAACCTTGCTGTGCAAGATAGGCTGTTTTTTAAAGTAATGCTTTTTGTCTGAATTTACCTTTTGAAAATATCTTTGTAAACATGTGCAATATACAGATAAGGAGAGGCCGGGGCCTCATGGCTGGGATGTGGGGCAGAGGAGCAGGAGGACACCAGGGATCTGCTTTCATGGAGCCAGGACATGGAAACCCCTTGCTCCGTGCCTCAGTTTCTCAAACAGGGAGATTTGGTAACAGGTCCTGCCTTGCAGGATGGCTCCCACGTTCCCTGATGTCCCATCCTGTTACAGGGCCCCAGCAGAGCAGATCTTGCAGTAAGACGTGATTTAAATTATTGAGGGTGTTGTCATGTGATCACAACTGATTGAGTTCCTGTGGCTTCACAAGTTGCCATCTGCGATCATCCCCATTATGAATTATGCATTAGCTTAAATCAAGGCTTAAACCAGAGGAGTTCAAACAGAGTCCTCACCCAGTGATACCGTAAAACTGTCTTTAGGGCGTTAGTACTGGATCCAAAACACTGCAGCCACACGAGGGATCATGCTGGTTTGGTGAAAGCTCTCTCTGCTGGTTCAGACCATCCTGGAAGCTTCCTTTGTTTGGTGTAGGCTTTGTGCTGCGTCAGGTGTCACCTGCTTTACTGGTGTAGACTCATAAAACTGGTCAAAATTCCACTGCCTGTGTCCTGGGTGAGCGGGCACCAACGAGACCACAGTCCCACACCAGATCCCAAAGATCTCAGCATCGTGTGGTCAGGGAGCTGCTGCTGGAGGGACAGTGACCACGCGCCAAATTATTGGCTGGCTGGATGTGAGGCTTTGGGAAGCTGCTGGCTTTGGAAATACCATGAGCCCTCCTTTAAAACCTGTCAGTTTACGCCTGAGAGGTGGTGTCAAAGTGGCCATTTGCAGTAAAACACTTCAAGATCAACTCTGGCATCCATCAGACTCCTCTGGCCTGGGATTGTCATGGCCAGAAAGTGAGTTCCTCCAGAACATTCCCATTTCTCAGGCCGATCTGCAGTGCACCACATGGTCAGTGCCCTTTTCCTGCGAAGGAGAGGTGCCCTGATCCACTTCAGCTCGTGTGTGGGTGCTTCCCTCTTAGGCCAACGTGCTGTGGCTCCTCCAAAGCTCTGGAAGCCGCTGCTGGCCAAGCTGTGACATCTTTCCCTCTTGGCTGTGTAGCTTATACTGAATCTGCATTTAGGGCCTGCTGTCCTTCCAAGGGTGCAGTTCCCTGATGTCCCATCCTCTCCCAAGTCACATTTAGAGGCCGGGCTTTCTCTGCCCGTGCTACACCAACACAAGGCAGCCAGCTTGGCAGCCCAGGGTGATGGGGCAGGCTTGGCTCTCACTGCAGGCCTGGGACTTGCTGAATTTATACACATTTGCTGGGCAGCAGATTGGGTCAGTGACCTTGTTCTGACGCAGAGGCAGGCAGTTTATTACCATCCATTTGAAATCCTATAAAATAAACAGTTCTCTCTGTGGGAACAGGCATCAGAGATTGCTGCAGCTAAATCAAGAGTTACTTGGCGAGTGTGTGCAGTGGGGAACGCAGAAAATTCATGGCATCCCCAGAAGCCAAGTGCTTTCACGGAGATTGTGTGGCTGTCCTAGGGAGGACCACCAGGATCTGCGAGCCAAACAGGATGGACAGGCAGGGAATGAATATCTCCTGGCATTACCAGTGGTTGCAGTGATAATTTCTGTTTGAATTTTTGGGTCATAAAGCTGTTTGTGTCTGCAGGGACACTTCCAGTGGCTCCAGCTTTATCCTAGTGTTGGGAGCTGTTTTTCTATGGCTGGAGGGTGCTTGTTCAGTCAGCTGGCACCAGGGCTGACTCCATGGCTCCTAGTTTCTGCCCTTGGATATCTGAGGGCAAAAATTCTTTGACTTCAGAGGGAGTTGCTCACACAATGTCCCTGCTAGAAATAGAACTATGTCCCTCCTCTTTAAAGCAGGGCCAGATTCTCTGTCTGCAGCTTGATGTGTGAAGCCTTTCCCCTGGGGGAGAGCCAGCCTTCTTTTTCCTCCCAAATTCACAAGTGTCCATACCTCTTGCAGTTTTATGGAGAGCTGAAGAGTCTCTTCAACCGAGACAGGAATTCTGAGTATTTCTTAACCTCTTTTGGAAAGAGGGTGGTGGATAGGAGAGCAATGGTGCCAGTGTCAAGGTTTTTGTAAACTGAGTTGGTCATGCCAGAGATCTTCTGTCACATTTTGACTTTGCAGTTTGGAGGTGAAGAGAAAGAATGGTGAAGCTCTGGATGCTGGGATCATGATGGATCAGGAAGAAAGGAGTAAGAAAGCAAAGGAGAAAGGGTTGTGATTTAGTGTGGACCACCAAGATGGGAGAAAAGTGAGACAAATTTTTTGACAACTTTTAAGTCTTAAATTGCTCCAAACCACAGGGTGCTGTGCCTGAGGGAGACAGGGAGGGAATGGTTATGCAATTTCACCCTCAATCACGCAAAGGCAAAGTACTGGACAAAAGGATTACCTCAGATATATTGAAGTTGGAGCCTAGTAGAGCATTTGATACAGGGTCTTACAAGATCTTGCCCTCCCTCCGAGGTTGTTTGGCTTGTTTTGAATAGGAACTCAGTCGTGTGGATTAGTGGAAATGACAAATGATACATGGCTCTGGTCATGCAGATTTTCAACCAATGTGACTGATGAAAGTTTTTGATTCATCCATTTCACTGAGGGCTCCTCCTGTGCATTAGCAAAGCAGTAAAAAGCATTTTAATGAAAGTTTTAGGCGCGATGTTTTTCAAACATTACTGAGTACCTTGTACGTGAAGCATGGCAGAAACCAGGAAGTTTGGTCGTTTTGGTGGGAAAGTGATGGAGTGTCAGAGGAGGAAAAGTAGTTTTTCTATATGAGAGAAACATCTGAAAGCAAAATTCTTTAGGAAGGAGGAACTGTGAAAGCTTTAGTGTGAGAGACAGCAAAGTGGGCCCTCGGGTGTGTGTGACAGACTGAACAACATAACTGGTGTCAGGTTATTGGGCTGGACTGGGGCTGGGGAAAGTGGCAGAGCTCCATGGAAATCACAGAGATCTGGCAGTTTATCCCTGCTGAAGATGCAATTGGGGTAGAACTTACTGACAAGAAATTACCAATCAACTGGTTTGAAATCAGAGCTGAAAGTATGAGGAATGAGTTAAATAAATCTACTTGCCCCCACGTATTAAATGAGGGAGTATGCTTATTCCAGGCCAGAGGAGAAGGAGAGAGGCTGTGCAGGAGCCTGCCAAAATCTCTGAGGTGTGGGAGTATTACTGAGCAGCGTGGGCAGACTTGGCACACTTGGAAGGAAGTGGAGTATGGCACTGAAGCCCATTCCTTGGGAGCAAGAGGGCTGGCTCAGAGGCAGCCTTGCTGACCAAATCAGCCCTCCTGCCTCATCCTAGCATTACAGCCAGTCCATTCCAGGAGATAATTGGGTGGTCAAAAAGTCACTTTTGAAAATACTTAGTTCTGTACCTCCATTTTGTTCCTGTCTTTGTGGTTTCATTCCCTAAAAACAGCTGTGGGGTTGTTAAAAGCTGCATTTGTTAGGCAAGGAGTAAGCAGCTGGGTTTCAAACACTCACTGAGCTGGTCCTTCAGGCAACTCTTTGAGAATTTTGCACCAACAGAGAAGGAGAGAAGAAAGGAGAAAGTGGAAGGGAGTGTTTATATTGAAATCTTTATTTAGTTCCAAAAGCCTAGAGCAAAGCATCAAAACACAGAGTGCCTCATACAAGCCAAGACAGGGAATAGAATTTCCATTTTATTCCAGATGAGAAGTAGGTCTTGTTATAAAGGGGGTTGGGTGACAAAGCTAAATGTAATTTAAATTTCTACTCCAATCTATTTTTAATTATTCAAGTGTAGATTCTTTTGTAGGGTTAACAAGGAATTTGCCAGGAGCCAGGCCACAAAGGCTTGAGTTGTAGTTTTCCAGCAGACATCCTGAAAATACACTGTCACAGGCAATCAGTGTCCTTGGGGAGGTGGCCTGTTAGCAGGGTGTTTACTAATTGGGATCATTCTGCAGCAGATAATTGTTTGTGACACCCACGCTGATTGGACCCACTATACCTTCCCATCCTGCAAATGGTCCATGACAGTTTTGATGAATTTGAAGTTTGGAGTCTGAATAAATCCAAGGAAGGAAAAAAGAAATGCTTCCACTGGAAAATACACGTAGGAGAGCAGGGCTGTGCCCTGGGTCAGCCCCCAAGGATGGAGCCACATGAGCACACAGAGAGAGGCCACTGGTGGGTCTTGTCACACTTTCTGTGTTTTCCTCTTGTGTTAATTAGAGACTGGAGGAGGACCAGCCATGCCAAAATAAAATGGGGAGAATTGGTTTATTTTGCCCAGGACGGGGGTGTCCTAACCAAGGACTTTTGGGCTTATGGGGACACTGCAGATTTATTGAAATATACAGTTGAGTTCAGGTGTGGGTCAGGCCTTGCTGCCAGACCATAGCAAAGGTGATGCAGATATCCCCAGCTAACCAGCAGCTCTCTGGGCTGGCAGCTGTATGTGAGAGCTGTAAATACCATTTTGCAGAGGAAAGACAGAGATTCTTAAAATTTTGTTTCTGGGGGCTGGCCCAAAAGGTATTTGATATTTTTGCTATTTTTGACTGATACATTGGTATGTGCTTTGTGGTCAGTTTGAGAATCACAGAACTGCAATAGCATTCTTGCCCAGTCCCCTGCTCAAAACCTATTTGCCCTTCTGTCCCAAGCATATATTGCATTTTCACGCATTTGACAGAAATGTGGTTGTTGTGTTTTATCTGATTTACTTCTGTACTGCACCAAGATGAGCAGGAGAAGCAGCAGGTTCAGTCTTTGCAGTTCAGAGCTCAGAGCTGCAGTTGGATTCTGTAAGCTCCGTGCAAGTGCACAGCGTTTGCCAGATTTCAGACTGAGGAGGAAGTTGCAGGGCTGGTTTCTGGCCATGGATAATGGTAGATGTTCTGGGCTTCCCTGCTCCCAAAAAAAAGTCGTAAGTGGTCAATAGTTTTTCTACACATATTTCTGGGAGACTCTAGGAAAATTAGGACTGGACATATATCAGGTCTAAGACTCACTGTTACAATTCCCATATCCACTGGCTGGACCTTTTGATTGGGAAGTAAAGAATTAAAGAAGTATTACTCTGTAATAGGCTTGGCAAGCCAGGGAAGTTATTAGTGCTGTTAGGGGAAACTATATCCATGTCCTGGCCAGTAATAGGCTAAAGTAATGGCTAAAGCATAGGAGACAAGGATTCAAAGGTCCAACAGCAATTGAGTTCATATTCCTGCCTAAAACAAAGGTCAGTCGTCCTCCTGAGCCAGAAATTGTCCCTGGAGAGAGAGCTCTCCTGCTGCAGAAGTCATGCTCCCTTCCGCAAGCAAATGAAGTTCCAGATGCAAATTGGCATGCAAAATGATGAGAAGCCATCTAGATCTGAGCTTTGAAATTGGGAACTCTCTATATAATCTCTCATTTCTTCCAGATCCTCCCCACCCAGCCCGGTGAGAAGTGTCCCATGGAAGGCAGGCTCACTGGATGTTGTAATGGTGGTCCTTGTAGAACTAACCACAGCAAGCTGAGTGGTGGTGTGTGATAGAATAGAAAATCCCTCTTTTCAGTGGTCCTACCCAAGTGAAAACAGTCCTCTGAAGATCTGTCTGGATACTGCAGAATATTCCCCACAAACTCGTCACGCCAGGCCTGTGATTGCACTGCACGAGTTCAACAGTAGCCAGCAGAGTTAAATACTGGGGGACAAACCAGTGCCTTGGCTTGGAGGCAAAGCTGAAGGTGCTTCTCAGGACATCAGAATCGTAACACTGAGCACCAGGGCACAGAACTGTGCAGCTTCATCATTTACACAGACGTGTTGTTTGAGTCCATATAGAATCACCAATGCAATGAGAGCTGCACCCAGCACAGCCTGGACGGGTGAGTGGAAGTGCACAGGACCTGCAGGAGGAGATCCACTGCCATGGAAAGGCAGGGAATGCCTGTCAGACTGACCATTTGACACTCTACTTACGATTTCCCCAGGGAAACCCTCCAATCAAAAAAGAACTGTATTCCCTAAAATAAAACTTTCTGGTTTTTCTCAGGACCTTTGTAACCCTTGTGTTATGTTGTGATGCAGTGAGGAGACTTGCCCAAGAGCCACAGAGAGAATGAAAAACTCCAAACTGGAAGTGTCCAGGTGTGCTTTACAGTTGCCTCTTGGATGTAATGAATGGGATTAATTAACTGTTTCTAAAAGTGTGCTGAAGTGTTCCCCAGTAGTAAGAGGCAGGGCACTGCTCTGGTCATGCAGCGTTCCACCAAAGCCCGCAGGATCATCCAGGAGTGGTGTGGTCCAGCTTTCCGGCTCCTATCGGCAGATTAGGACTTAAATGGGATCAAGGACTCAGACTTTGGAGTGGGAGCACTGGTTATATGAGATGATCATTTTAATGGGTCTTAAGAGAGGCAACCCGCCTCCTAAAACCCGGCATCCCGCACATTCGCTTGACTCTGATAATCTTCTGGAGCTTTAGCAGATTCACAGGAAAGGCTGGACCTGGAAGGATTCCTGCAGTCTGTCAAATAAGTATCCAGTGTTTCAATTGCAATGAGCTCCAGTGCATCTTCTGTAAATCTGTTTCAAGTTGTTTTTTCGGGGTCAGTGGAACACAATATAAATCCTAGCTCGCTCAAGTCCTTCAGGCAGAGAATTTGCAGAATACATATGGAAATACTTTTGCCTGGTGTTCTCTGCTCTGCACCTCTCGCAAACAGAACTTACAATTGTGTTGCAGTATAAAGGGGAAAAACCTCCGAGCCTGGAGTAATGTATACAATTCAATAATACATGAAATTCAAAGCCACACATTAATCACATTCATGTTTAACTTTCAGATTTAAACCCCTGCAGGTTGGCTGCCCTTTGTTCTGCTAAGTGGAAGGGGGCATTCCAGCCCCTCTGTGCAGAGTTCAAAAGCTGCCTCGGGTAACAAGTGCAACTGGCTTTTTAGGCCTCATTGTGTTCTCCCTTCGGGGCATAGGGAGAAGCTGCTGCACAGGTTGGCCCCTTATCAGGCTGTTCAAAGGGAGAGAAGTTTGGATAGCAAAGGTTTGGCAGGTCACTGCGAGGGGTTGCTCGCAGGTTCAGGAGGCCAAGACAGGAAAAGTGATGATGCTGCAAGTCAGAATCCAGCTGCATTGGCAGGTCTGGGCAGGAAGGGCAAGTTATACAACAGCCTCTCTTTTCCTGCTGCCACCATCCAGCTTCCAAGCCCCTTGTTTTCATTAGTGTCAGCTCATTTGCAGATTTTTGTGAGCAGGATTTCGTATGGGAGTGCTTGTCTCTGACATGCCCCTGTGTGTGTTGGATTATTATTAACTGTTCCTGGTGGTTACCTTTGTCCAGGAGTCACTCATCCAAGAGCTGCAGCTTCCTTGCCTCTGGCTGTTCAGACCCCCACTCTCCCCCTCCCCTTTCAGTCCATTCAAAATGCTGTTGCAGTATGAATTTATCCCACCCTTTTCCCAGCAGCCTGGCTTTCCAGGGCTCCACACAGGCAAATTAAGCCACAGGGAGCAAAGACTATTCTGCTGCCCTTCAGAAGAGAGCTGCCGTAGGAACCTGCCTGCTTGCTAATGCCTGATTATAACCACTGGCCTTGGTTATAAACACCAGTGGGGTGCTGTGGCTAACTGGAGAATGAAATTATTTGCAGTAGCTGATTTGCATCAGGGTTATAGTCTGGGTTGATCCAATCACAGCAAGATGTGGCAGTAGTCATGGCTGTGCTGTGGCTGCAGATATATTGGGAATAGCATCAAGTGGGCAGTCCAGCTGCTGTGGTGTTGTGGGGGTCAGGCATGTAGCAAAATCCTCAGCAGAAACCTGGTAAATGACAATTAATCTACAATATTTTGGCCATCGGGGAGTTTAAAGTGCATCCACAGGGCTGTAATGACATGTTGTCCAGCTTCCAAATCATAGAACCATGTTTGGGTTGACAGGGAACTTCCAGATGATCTTGTTCCAACCTGCTGCCATGGGCAGGGACACCTTCCACCATCCCAGCTTGCTCAAGACTCCATTCTGGCCTTGAACACTTCAGAGATGGGGTATCCACATCTTCTCTGGGCATCCCGTGCCCGTGTCTCACCCCTCTCACAGGGAATAATTTCTTCCTATAATCTAATCTAAACCTGCCCTCTTTCAGTTTGAAGCCATTCCCTGCTGTCCTGTCACTCCAGGTCCTTGTAAAAAGTCCCTCTTCAGTTCCCTTGTAGCCCCTTTAGGCACTGGAGGGTGCTCTAAGGCCTCCTAGAGCCTTCTCTTCTCCCGGCTGATCGACTCAGCCTGTCTCCACGGGAGAGGTGCCCCAGCCCTTGGATCCCAGTGTGTCAGTCCAGGGAAAGCCAGAACTTAAAGATGTTCTGTCTGAAGGGGAGAGGCACAATGAGCATCCCGAGAGTGCTTATAAACATCCCAGAAAACAGGATATGGAGCAGACTGTTCAGGAGTAAACATGGTGAGACTGCCCATCACCAGCCAAATGAGCCTGAACTTTGAAGTTAAATGGTCTGAATTCCAGAGAGTCCAAACATTTTACACACTGAAGTGAAATGCCAAGTTCAAGGCGTATAGGAGGTGTAGTGTTGGATTAAGTGCTCTCCATACACTGATGACCTCTTGCTGCTGGGTCATCCAAGGACATTTTCCATGCTAAGTTCAGCTCCTGACAGTGCACATCATTAATAGTCATCAAAGTGGCTGGAAGAGTTTGATCCTGTGAGGGCCTCTCCAGGACTTAAAGGAGGAGAATAAAGAGGTCTTTTAACAGGGGGTGGAACTCAAATGCTTGTTAAGATCGAGGGGTAAATTCATCACTCTCACCTGCAAAGTTGTGGGCTGACAAATTGGGCTGGGCCCAGTTGTGGGGCTGAGCCCACCAGCCAACAAAGACAGTGTGGCCTGAAAGACTTTCATGTAGAATACAAATACTGAGGTGCAACAGAGGGCAAAATTTTCTGGAGTTCTCAGTTGAAGAGAGGATATTTTATGGAACAACACTGAATTCAAAGTTGCAGTTATGAAGTATACACTGTTCTCGTAAGGCCACACTGGGGTTTTAATAAAGCAAATGGCAAAGCTCCCACTGATAGGGTTTGGCCCTCAGCAACTTCAGCTCTGGAAGTTGTTCTGTGTTATATGTAGAAAGAAAGTTTCCAGCCTATCAAGCTTTGATTTAAAAAAACCCCTTTTCCTATTTATGTCAAAAGAATGATTGGTGTCCTGTAAGCAGGATGCAAAAATTTCTAAAAGGCTGGATTATTGAATAGTACCTTGGAGTTTTAGTGGGAGGTCACACAAATGACTTTCCACGCTTACTCCCCGTGCTTCTGCACTATCCAAATACATGGTAAAACGTGGAGCAGGCTTTCCAAAGGCATTAAGCACCCCACCCCCATTTTGAGGGCTGTGTTAACTTGAAATCAATATAGAGCCAGGTGTCTAATTTAGGCAGGCCCTGGTGTTTCAGAGTTGCCATAAGGAGCAGTGTTAATTAGAACATAGTGAAAGATCTCAGAGAAGTCCTGTTGGCTTAAAAAGGAGCAGGACTCAGCTCAGCTTCTGATCTAAAGGGTTTGACACAGGAGTAAGCATCTGTCAGCTACCCAGTATTAACTTGTTGTTGGTGTATTCTGACCCTGTGACAAATGGGAAACAGTTAGATTTAGTGTTTTACTCTGTAACTTGTGAGAAAGCTACCCCATATTTGAAAAAAGGCCTCCCCAGGCACATGAGTGTGCTTGGGGACTGAGGGGAGCTGCTGTGTGGTGGTTTGTTACGTTGCAATCACTCACGATTCCTGAGTCAGAGTTCTGTGATACAGTAATTTCCATCTCCTCTAACTTCTCTTGATTCCTCTGTTCCTTCTTTTCAATTAATTCTTCCTTTACAGAAAGGAGGGGCATTTCTGTCATAGGCCAGTGCTGAAATTGTAAGTTTGATGCCCACATAAGATTTCTTCTTCCTCTTTTCCTGGCTGATGAAGATGACCTGTATGCTGTTTTCCTAAGGGAACAAGACCCATCATGGGTGGTTTGCTGCACGTTCTCTCAGCGTGGAGTAACACAACCTGCAATCTGCAGCTTTGGTTTATGTCTGTAAGGGTTGGATGGATGCTCACTCGATCACTGAAAGCTCCTGTCCTTCGAGGAGGGTCATAACTGGAAGATGTCTTCATCATCAGCCGAACTAATCCAGGTTCTGAAACTGTCACGTTTGGTTTAAAGTTTATAATTAGTGAACTGTAAAGAGGGGCTCAGTTCCTAGCACACAAGGGGTTAAAATCAGAGAACACATTTTTGGTTCAAGGTGTGGGAAATGAAACTCCTACAACATTCTAGAGAGGAGAAACCCGTGGCTCTTTGCTTTACAGCAAGACAGAGGTGACAGCTTTAGAAAGCTGTGTAGGCCTTGCTTGGGACAGGCTCAGCTTCCTGACAGAACTTTGTCAGAGCACGAGATTGGTTCCAGTATCTCAAATGTTTAAAAACGTGGGTAGGAATACACTTTGAAGGAGCATGAAGTAAATCTTAGGTTTTATACCTCAGGTTATATCTAAAAGGACTTTTTTTCTTAAAAGGCAGTGTTTGATGAAAGAGTTGCAGTCTCTCTTCTGTTCATATGCTGGGAAAAGATATTCTGGCCACACTGCAGGCAGCCAGATAGTTCACAAAAAGATTCAGTAACTTAACATGATCTTACTTGTATAGAACTTGCCGTTCTTTGACCCAACTAACTCAATCCAGGAGGGCTTTAAAAGGAGAGAAATAAGGTGTTTCTAATTAAAAAATTGAAAAAAAAAAAGAAGCTTTCAGGAAGGAAAAAAAATAAACAACAGAAGAACATCAATTGAAGAATTATTTAATTTAAAAAGTTGCCTAATTCTCCCCATGTTTCAACACGAAAGGTGGATCTGTGGCCGGCTTGTAAAATGCAATCACTTGGCTACTGGCCCACACACATGGGTAGCACGTCGACTTCTGCCCTACCTCCTCAGCACTCTCTGATGTGCTGCAGCGTGGCAGGAGGAGACAGATGGACCTGAGCAGGAGCACTGCAGAACTGGCAGAGTCAGCAGTTGATTGGATGCCATTTTTACAGCTGTTGGATGTTTGTGTTTGGGAAAGGAAAGCTAATTCGTGAGTTTAAGACAAGGATAATTCCAGTCCTTCCAGTGCCTCAAGAGGGGAGTGATCGAGAGGGAGTCACAAAGTCTTTGAGATTTTGCAACTTGTGTGCACAGCTCTTAAGGTGACAGATTGGGAGGAAGGCTGTTTTTATTGTTAAATCTTTGGAGGGGAAGGCATGTAGGATATTTTAAAAATAGGTTTAGTTTAGGGAAAACTTACTTGGTCTCGAGTTTCACTGCAATTTTGATCATTCTCTCTGGCATCTGGTGCCCATTTATAAGGTACAAAGTAAGGAATCAGTTAAAAGCATGCACAAGCAAATGTGAAATTTGTGCTAGAACAACGCACTTGGGGATTTTAATACAATAATTGACCCCTTCCTTGTTTGTCTGTCTAATGCTCACTTTGTTCTCTCTAGATCTCACAAGATATTGAATTTACTGGCTAGAGAAGGACTGCAGACTAGAGAAAACAGAAAAATTTGCTGAGAAAGCAAAATAAGAGGTTAGTGGAAAAATCTTGTTTTCTCTGGGCAAAGAGTACTTATTCTCTTAGAGATCAACACCAGATACTCTCCAGCAATGGTTTCTTGTTTTTCACTCCACCCCGAAAGAGTTCTTATAACCAGAACTATTGTTTCAGTGGCTTTACAGATTTGGTAAAAAAAATCCAGAGAGCCATACAATCCATGTCAGATAACAGCAGATCAGGACTGGAAACCTGCCACCTCACAACTTCCCAGCTACCAAAGGGATTTACAGACAGCAGCGACAGACATAAACTCTCTTCCTGTTACTCTGCATGTTTGTCATGCTGAGGGCTTCTTATATTTTGCAGGTAGATCTTAAATTTGTGCTGGAAAAGGGAGCTGGTGAATATTTTGTGCCTGGCAGGCTGGGAGGGAGAAGTGACTCCTGAGTGAATTGTTGTGCTCAATACAAAACAAATGATCTGTGCTGCAAAGGCCCCAGTGCTTCTCTGTGACGTGGGCACTGTGAAACCTTCGTGCTGCCGCTGCAGTTGGAAGTGTTGGTCCTTTGGCCCAGAAGATGCAACTTTTTGAGGTACCTAAGAATTTAGAGTGCTGGTCCCATGTCTCAGTGCTAGGGTAGAGCTAGGGGTGGACTTCACTGAGGTGCTCTGGAAGTGGAAACGGGGACAAAAGCCACAGTTTCAGTGGTGTCTTCTTGTCTCCATCCTTTGCTTGTGTCCCATGGGACCAGACTCTTCCAGCTAGATCTGCTTTTTCCAGGCAAGACTACTTCAAGCCAGGAATGCAATGATTTTAGTATTTGCTATTCTAGCTCTAGGACTAATGTTTAGGTGTCTGGCCTCTGATTTAGTTCCTCACTTCTCAGGTGCCAAGCAGCTATTTGGATCCTGTAGCCAGGCTTTCCTTAGGCTGGCAGAACAAGTTACCATCATGACCTCATTGCTATCCACAGCCATGCAGCCACTTTGTTTCTCAGCCTGTTGGTTTTACGTGTTCCCGGGAGCAAGTGTTGGGCAGAGGAAGGGTTGCACAGCCAGGCCCTGATGCAGATCATCCATTTGTCTGGCTGGGGTATCCCGAGTTCTGAGGTCTGATAATTAAGTGTTTCATTAAGCCTGACACTATGTTGGAGCCTGGAAAAATGTGTGATGTGTGTTAGAGCACTTTCGCGTGCTGAAGCACAGGGCCTTGCTAGAAACTACCACTAGGGAAGAGCTGAGTCTGCTGTGTTGGATAAAACCTTGCTCTGAAAGGATCCAGTGGGTCCTGAGTGAGGAAGAGGTGGAGCTGATGGCAGCTTGTCCCACCACAGGCTGCTCCACCTGTGGCCTCTTCCCCAAAAACTTCCCGGGTGAAAGTGGAATGGGCTGAAAAAAGAAGAGAACTGTCCTTCAGAGAGCAGAAGGAGACAAAAGACAATGCTGAGGAGGGCCAGAAAGCCCCAGGGAAGACTGTCAGAAGGGAAAGACATGACTGGAAGGGTCCCAAAGACTTTAAATGCGGGAGGAGATTTTCTCTCTTAATTTAGATGAACTGAAAGGCATTTGAGCATGGCTAGTTCCCTGTCAGCTCCTTATCACTGTATCCAGGCATCTCTCCAGAGCCTATCAACAAAAGGAGGTTTCTCCATGAATCATTTGCTCTGAGTAATTCTGCTGCAGACACCATCCCTGCAAGACACTCTGGTCCTGTGCAGTTACAGTGATTTACATCACATCTTCCCTCAAAATCTCTTTTGTCCCGAGTGAGACCCTGCTCATCATGGTCAAAACAGTCTTACTCTAGAAAGAACAAAACGAGAATTAAATGGTAAACAGTTCCAGTAAAAGGAGTTAAATCTTAGAAATGGAGTCAGGTTGTGGTGGAGTCAGTCACATCAGAATTGAATTTTCCCAAGTCCCATCTGGGTTTATGAGCTGTACCTGTAGGAGAAAGAAAAGCCTCATATGACACTGAGAAGTCCCTGTCCAGGTGCCCGTGTGTGGACAGGTGATCTGTACAATCACAGTTAGATAAAGGCTGTTCCGTGGTTCGAAGGAAACGGTGTGCAGCTTTTCTTCTGCATCAGTGGGAATAACTTCTGGTCTCTGCTTTTCTATTCAGCCTGATGTTTATTGCTCACAAACAATGGAAATAGCTCACATTTAAAGTGCTTGCTCATCTTAAAACCAAGACCCAATGAAGAAGGAACTCTTTGAAAGAAGTTTTCAGCAATAATTTATTTCACTATAATATGAACAAGCTTGAACTGAAACTTTTATGACCTATGACTTGTCAGATTTTTCTTCACAGACCTTACCCTTTAGCACATTTTTCATGATAATACAAACCAATCTGTTTATTATTTTCAATTTAAAAAAGTAAAAAAGTATCGCATCCTCATGAAAATTGCTTCATTGTTGGGCTGTTTGAGTGGTCAGTGTAATACATCATTGTTTGATCTGGCAGAACCATCTATTTATAAGTTAGTATGTGTCAAACTATTTTTTTGGCAAAACTGGGAAGACACCTGGTTTAGTTTAGATTCCTTGCTATGTAATTCCAAACATTGCTCAGTCCTCTTGGATGGAAAACGCGGGCTGGGATCCAGACTTAAGAGTGCTGCTGTCATTCACGAGATGCTCAAGGGCCTCTGCTCTCAAGGTTCATGAGATCATAAATTCTTTTTTAATTTTTCTTTTTTCATAGTTCAAGTCTAGGCATGAACCCAGTGCAGGGCACATGTGAAATGTGAGTGAGGCGCAGTCAGCCCCGTCTGCTGTTTCAGAGCTGCCTGGATTCACCAACAGAGGCAGCAGCAAGGCAGCCACTGAATGTTTGCTGATGAGATCAGGAGGAGCAGGTCACCTTTGCAGAGCTGTCATAAAGCTTGGGAAGGCAATGCAATCCTGGGCCAATCTTGGGACTAGAAATGAGAAACGCAGTAATTCTGGAGCTAAGTACATTTAAGGGACCTGGTGATGGATTTGCTGTTGAAAGGCACTGTTCAATAGCAGTGCAATAATGCCTTTACAGAGGTGTCTTTGTAGTTTGCTCGTTCCCTCTTGTTATAGATGATGCTATATATGACATTTATATATGACATTTTATATATGACATACTGTAGCAGTACTGTATTTTAACACAGTTCCCCTTTTGAGTCAGCTAGATCGTGTTATTAGAAAAGATGCAGGCTGTGCCTGTCACTGTTGCATGGTTGTAAAGCTCAAGAGCTTATATTGATGGATTCATATTGATTTCAGCTGTAATTGGTTGCAGATTTCATAAAGGGCGCTGGGATCATCACTGTCAAGTGATTGGTGTGGTGAGAGTTGTAGTGTGCAAGACTCTGTGTGTGTTCAGCACTTACATAAATGTAGGAGTAAAGATGAGGGAGAAGGCAAAGAGAGACAGAGAAAGAGAGGATGAGGAGGAGAGAGGAAAAAGGGAGGCACAGATCCTGGCCATATGCCATGTTCCTGGTCAAACACATGAACCTGGTCCTTTTAGTCCAGTAACATCAGAGCACTGAATCAGCATCATGATCAGCCTTTAGCAGGCTTTGTTTTTCCTCTGTGGTGGATCTTCTGTCTTCTACCCGAGAAGAAGCCCTCTGCAAGGAGCTGACCAGTTGTCTAAATAGGCTCCAGCCTCTCTTGATTATTTTCTCTTCATCCTCCTGGTGAGGGAGATAGGTGGTCTGGAAAACAGAGGCCAAGTGAAACGGTTCATGCCCAGAGCAGTTAAGCAAAACTATGCTTTGAGGCCAACTTATTTTTCATAATTTTTCTTGTAATGTAAGCCAATGCAGTAGTTTAAGGCAAATTTATTTTAAGCCTTAAAGGGCAAAGGACTTGTATATTTAACCACAGGCTAAGTCTGACTTAAGTACACTGAAGTCAGCAATGGCTGTTACTTCAGTGGCCTCCTATCTCCTGTTAGGCAAAGTCCTTCTGTTCCTGCAGCCGGTCTTTAGGCACTCCTCAGTAATGCAACCTTACAGTGCTCTGGAAAGAAGAAATGGAGCTTGGTTGTGAGTGGATGAGTGGTTATTTGTGACAGCTGAACACTTATCAATGTACTGAGTACCCCTGTGTTGCCATGTCTAACGTGTTGGGCACTGAGTTGGGTGCTGAGAGAAGAGTTGGTCACTCAGCCCCAGCACTGACCTCAGCCAGCTTGCTGAGGGCTCTGAAAGGCTGCCAGGAGGAACGGCAAAGAGGAAAGGATGTCTGGAGTATTTCCCTTCTTGTTACTTCAGATTGCTCAAGGTTCCTGCAGGCTGGGTTTAACCAGCTTGCTGAGGTTGTGCTCCACAGCCCGAAGTGTCCTGGAGCGCTGCGGTGCTGCACTGCTCCTTTGGCCAGGCCTGCTCCTAAGGGCAGCCTGGGGCTCACAGCAGTGAGCTCCTCTGTAGCAGACCACATAAAACCTGATGAAGTGGGAGAGGTACACTTTAAACCTTCTTTTGCCCAGGGTTAAACCTTCTTTAATCCTCCTTTAGCCCTTCTGATCCACCTCTTCCGATTTCGTACTGGACGACAACTCAGGATGAGGGAAGGGGATTCTTCAGCTCTCCTCTTGAAGCTGCCAGGGCCAGAAGGCGCATCACTCACGTCACAGAAGGCATTCTCTTGTTTTCCAATGGTCTTAAAACTGTATGCATATTTTACTTTGTGTGTCTCTAATGCAGAATTCAGAAGCTGTCAAGTTACGTGGAGTTTGTGTCTTGTCTTCTTGGATTTGGATAGCTGTAACACATCCAGCTCGAACTGCAGGTAGCTAAGTGGTTTGCTGGATCTGGCCCTAAATATTTCTTCTGCTCAAAATATGAAGTGTCACCTTGCTATTAATGGAGCATCTTCTCTGATAGGGCCATTCCTTTTCTGAGTTGTCTAATACCAATTCCAGGCTATTTAAATGAGGCTATGTGACAAATACATCCATTTAAAACCAGTCAGTAACTGTGCCAGCACAGCCTCTGATGGTTTATGGATCTGAAAAGGTAGCTAAGCTAAGAACGCATAGAAGGTAAAAGAAAGTATTATTAACAAGAGCCAGTAAAGGGGCTACATTTTGTGCTTTTGTGTTAGAGATTCTTTCCCGTAGCTCTTGCAGAAGCAGTGGGACAGACTATCCCTGCTAAATCATTCCTTTGAGCAAGTGTTGGGTTTGAGTTGTTATCCAGGGAGAGAGAGCAGGATGTTGTGGATTGGATCCATTTCATACTGACCCTGTGTGCAGTGAGAATTCACTCCTGAGACAGTGAGACACTTTGATTTTTCTTTTTCCTGTGCTGGTAGATCACTGCAGAAGCACCACTTAGCAGCTACTTGCAAAAAAATTAGAAAAATTGTGAACATCCTTCATGGCTTTTAAATATAATATTTAATTTTAAAAAGTTCCTTTTCCAGAGTCTGGGACTATTGAAGACTTTATTAAATCAACATTCCTTAATAAATGCGCCTTGTGTTGTTTCTTAGATTGTGGCCATTCTGTCCTTGGTGGAGGTGGATGTTCTTCCCTTTCCTGTGAGGAATGGCATTTTATTTCTTGTTTTGCCAGTTTTCAGGATCCCAAGATCTTTTATTACCTGAACCTTAAAATTTTGAAGCACTTTGTCACCTTTACCACTGTAGGGCTTTGTTGGAAACTTTGTATTTCTCAGAAAAACTCTGCTGGCACCTACCCAACAGTTGGAGAGAAGAGATTCATAGCAACAGGGATATTAATTTGCAACAGTCTTAAGAATGTCTTTTTACCCTGCAATGAATCTTTGTTCTTTTCCCTTAGTACTGCTTCCTGTTGTACCTATCCGTCACAACTAATGAGCTCTTTTGTATTTATCCCTAATTTCATAAGGGTAAAGAGGATGCAGGCTGTAGGAACAACTAAAGTCTTTTATCTTCCATATGCGATATGGAATCCCAACACAGGATCCTTCCTGCTCCTGAATGTCTGTTTGCTGAGCCCTAACGATGAACGCTGTTTCCAGTTCTGTACATATCCTAGCAAAAAAGCATGGCCTGTTCCAGCAGTGAAGGCATAAATTTGTTTTATGAGTGTGTTACACAAAACACCACAAGCTAGTAGATTCTGATTTTTATTCGGTGGTAATCTCGATCAATAGCAGCTAAACCATTTACAGAAGAAAAATAAATGGAAAGAAAATTTCACATTTATATTCCAGCTGTGCGAAGGGATCTCGGGATTTTCCCCCATTCTCTCCTCCCAGAGCTTGTCAGCAGTAAGAATTCATAGTAATAAAAGCCAGACTTATTTCCAATGCAGGTGTTTCTGGAGTGATTGTAATCTTTTTGATTAACTGCATCTGCAAGAGATCTCATCATTACAAGCAAAGCAGAAGTTATGAAGGAAGGTGCCCCTAAAGTAGCGAGCTGGCAATTAAAACAACATGATACGCTTTGGCACATGGGATTGGATGGGAATTTTGGAAATACATAAAGGTAGGTCTGAAGATGTCATTATGCCACCAAAACCTTTGAAGCCTGCAGCAACATAACGGATTGGCAAAGGCGAAGGAGCCCAATGTGATTAGGTAGTGCTGAAATCCAGCTTTTGGAGATTAAGCTGCATTACTGAGATCAGGGGCCCTTATCAAACTCAGTCCCAGCAGATTGCCCTAAGTCATCAGGGAAATGGCTGCAGAAAAGTGCTGATTTTGTCAAAATAGCATTTCACTGTTTGTGAAAGTTCCAGGATGACAGCCTTGGAGGATGGGGTCTGGTTTCCTGATGCCAAGCAGCAACATAAGGTTTGGGAACATTACAGACTGAGTGGTCTCTCTCTGTATTTGGAACAACAAGATTTAATTGAAAGGGAAATTGATTAACAGTTGCTAATCAAGGCCACATTTTCTTCTAGCCTCTCAGTTGGAGCATGTGAAATATTTATGAATGGTTGTCATTCCAAGCTGAAGCTTTAGAGAGAGCAGGGTAAATTTGCACATGTAAAATGCATGTGCTGTGTGTAACCTGCCTGGAGGTTTTCACAGCCTTTACAGCCACAGCTTGAGTAGAGTTGTCACAAAAGGGTGGGACTGGGAAAGGCAGAGGAGACTGATGACAACACTTGTCCCTCCCTGCTCACCCTCACTGCTGCTGGCAGATCTTTTTCCAGATCTTTCTTGGTTGCCTGGAACTGAGATTTCTTTCCCCTGAAGCTCATCACTACACTGAGCCCTCCAGTCATCCCTTTTGAGGTGAGAAGTTGCTTCCATAAAACCAGATGCAAAAATGGGGGATTATCCAGGACATGTGTCAGGGCTTGAACCTCTGAGTGCCAGTCCAACCCCCTGTTTTTGAGATAATCCACCCTGCTCTGCGGTGTAAAATCAGCTGACACCTAGATGTGTGGCATGAAGAATTAAACTGTCCTTTCTCAACCAGAGGCATGGCAGTCCTTTGGCTTTCCCATCATTACTCGCAGAGAGACAAATGAAAGGATTCAGTGTCACGCAGCTATGACCCAAAGTCAAAAGGCTGTCTAAGTTGTTACTGGAGGAGATCCAGTTGTAGGAGGAAAAATTCTTGCCAAATCAGCTAGAGAAAGTTGACTGAAGTATGCTTGAACAGACAGATTGTTCGGCCATCTATGCAGCTGGCTCAGTAGAGGAAACAGTTATTCCTGGGTAATTGGAAGCAACTATGTGTATATATGTATAAAAAATAATAATATATTTTGGACAGTCTTTCAAGCTGTCACCGTTTCTCTCATTGAGGAGGCTGAATTCCAAGGGTGGTAGGGGGAAGAACTCAAACCTAGAAATTCAGGGTTGGTACCCTCCCACCCCAATAATCCCCTATTTTTTCACAGAGTGAGTAGTGCTGGTGTTTGACACACTCCACCCATCTGTCCCTGTTCTGTCCTGCCTTAAAAAGCCATACCAGATTTCCTTTGCCTCATCCCATATCATCAAGCAGGAAAGGCCTTTTGGTTTAGTGAACCTGGTTGCTAAATCCAGGATGGGATTTCATCAAGAGCTGAGTATCGATGCAGAACCACGGCGTGTACTTGCTAGCAAAACATTTCAAATCCCCCATTCTGCATTAATTTGCATTTTGGGGCTTGGCAGCAGCACCAGATTTTGTATTTTTTTTGGGATAGCACATGAAGAAATTCTGCTCTTTTTGAAGCATTTACCCTTCCCTGCCAACCTTCTCTGCTGGGCACGTGGCAGGACACTGCTGCTCTGGCTCTGGCTTTTCTAGTGGGGACTGAAGGGTTAAACTGAGCCCCAAGCACTTGTTCTTCCAACATACCCTGCACTCCTCACTCTCCAGGATTTATGGTCATCTAGTCACTTGTTTAAAAGATTATTGGAAAAATATGTAAATGAAAGTTAGTAAGTGTAGCAGAGCGGTGTAAAAGCAGACTTATTAGCAACAGGATGCAAGGCTCTGCACATGCTACATTTCTGTTGCTGGAAACATCATCAAAGAGCTTTCCAAGACTGCAAGGCCCAGATGGATTTTACATCTTTGTGCACCAGCCCTGAGCCAAAGCTGAATTCACAGGTGAAGCTGACACCCCGGCACACGGGGAGGTGTCTGGGCTGTGTGTCTGTCCCTCACCCCAGCTGCAGCTCTGGCTCCTGGGACAAGTGGGGGGTCTCCTCAGAAAAGTGGTTTTGGGTAGAGCTTCGCTAATAACGATAATAATTAAAAAAATCAGTGCAAAGGACAGCTTTGCTTCTGGGTTGGGAATTTAATGAGGCTTTGGCCATAAAGCTGAAATACATCACAACTATTCTTTTTCCAGGCCCACTGGAACTTCTCCCCCTCTAGAAGTTAAACATCTTCTGCCAGCAGCCCACAGGGCAGTGCATTAACCACGCTCTTTTCTTCCCTTGCTGGCAAAGGAGCTGTAGATTTAAATAGCAAAACACCAGTGCCACAAACCCCATCTGCTTTCAGCACCCACACGAATCGTGGCAAGGGTTTCTCTGGCAGCTGGTGGCAGTGGCCACCTGTCTGGGCAGCAGGACATGGAGCAGAAAGAGCAGAAACCTGTTTCCCCAGGGTATCTGCTGTCCCTTTTGCAGGCTCTGCTCTCCTGAGGGAGCAATTCTCCACAGTGTAACTGATGGAGAGATCTCACAGACACAATATTCCACACTGAGAACCAAAGACAGGTCTGTGGGTATACTCAGGTTTTTAGGGAAAGATCCATATGGCAAAATTCGGGAATTATTATTATTTCAGTGTCAAGCAGTTAGGTGTACTTGAACTATATTCTGCAGAACCCCTCTTGGATTCCCAAACAGAGGCTGTCAGCATTCCAGACTGGATTCTGTAGCCTAGAGATGTAGCCAGAGGCCCCACTAAGTTCCCTGTCTGTACTGGTATTTGCTCCCCGATTGCCCAAACACCACTGATCCCTTTTGCATCGGGAGCAGAGTGTTTGGGCTGCTGCAGAAGTCAGCTCTGCCCTGCTCTGTCTGCTGGGAAGGCGCCCCAGCCCTCCACCAGGCCCTGTGCCCGGATCCACCAGGGATCCTGCTGTTCACATTCATCCTCTTGATCAGGAACCAGATGGGCGTGTTCAAGGCACCTTAAATCCGGTCTTTGGAAACCTCGAACTGAGAGAGCCCTTACAAAAATAAGCCCTCGAACAATAACAACAAAACCAGCATGTGACTAAAAGCTGGAGTGAGGCACTGCCAGGATTTCTCTTGGCAACCCGTCACTCTAAGAATCTGCTTCTTGCCACACTTGTGCAAGGCACATTATTGAACATTTCCTGACTATTTGCCCAGGATGCTGTAAATGCTGTCCAAATAGCAGGGTCTCGCCTGCTGCTTTGATACATCTGGCTAAATTGCATTAAGCAGCATGCCAGAGGCTGATGGAGTCCCCACAGGACGTGCTCCGTCTGTCAGGCTCTCCAAAGAGCCCGGGTGATGAATGATAGTGCTAACATTAAACAGCCTGCCCGTGATGTTTTTCAAGTGTCCCTCCCCAGCAGCTTGCCTGCTGCCCTGTCTTCCAGGAGATAACCCAGCACAACAGAACATTACCTCATTAAACAAGCTGGCTCTAATTAAAAACAGACAGGGCATCACCTCCCCTGTATTGGCCTGAAGGGTCCACTCTGCCATTTAAATTCCTCTTTGGAAGATTAATATCCGTACACAATGCGAAGAGTGACGTTCTCAGAAGCAGCCAGTTCAGAGCAGATATTAGACGTGATGAAAGCGAGCATCAACAACAAAAATTGCAATCATGGGCACTTCAGATGTTCGTGCCATACTCTGAGAGGTTATGTGGATGTGGGGGGATGCGTGTGTGTGAGGGATCTCTCCATCCCCAGCTTGCAAGAAGTGGAGAGATGTGATTTTGTGCAAATCTCATATCAATACCACCCAGACATATTGTTTAGGCCCATGTTTTCTATCCCTACACTATACCTGTATATATATACACATATATACCTGTGTTTATATTCTCACAGGACACTCACAGCCAAACCTTCTACAAACATCCTGCCACATCACCTCCTCTGTTCCTCCCATCACTCTGAGTCTCAGGGCAGAGAAAGGCCAGGTAAGAGATGCATTTGGTTGGCCCCTGAATGGATGGAAAGGAAAAGGGGAAAATGAATCATATCCATGAACTCAGAGCTCACTTTTCATGGCACTCAGGTTTTTCTTCCCTGATGGCTCTCTGGTTTATTTTAAGCCAAAGGTTTTAAGTTCAAAAATGACTTAATTTGGAATAATTTGAAGCAAGCCAGTAGCCTTATTTAAGTCACTTACTACTTAGCTTGGCTTTTATTCCTATAGAAGGTTTGACACAGAGCACTGCCATGATTTATGCAGAATTCCCATTGCAGGAGTAGCCTGACACATTGGAAGTACTTCAGAATTTTACTGCCACTACCTGACTGGCAAATCTAATCCTTGCTTGGATTGTGTGTTCAGTTCATATTGAAGTGGCCAGTGGCAGAGATATGAATATCTATGGATTAACACTTCTTTCTGGTCCAGAAGCATCATGTTTTAAGAATAGCCTTTCTAAAGAATATTTACTAACCTTAAACGGGTGCAATCTCTTTGACTGACAGTTTCACAGTTACTCAAATTACAATTATCTGAAGTTACTATGATTCATGTACTTAACTGTCCTTTTTTTCCCCTTTCATTTATAAGATGATCCTTGAAGTCACAAAAAGCTGGCTCAGCAGCCCACTGCACTGGAAAACCAGCACAAAAGATGCATTTTAAGTCATCAAACATCATGTAAATAGTCAAATGCAGTTGCCTCTGGGTGGAAAACCTCAATAGGGTTTTTTGGAGGAGCATGGCGGGGGAAAAAGTGCTTTAATATCTATAGTAAATTTTGAACTTAAACCCTTTGGTTTAAAATAAACCAGAGAGCCACCAGGGAAGAAAAATGGTGACTTAACTAGACCTGGTCTGCGACCTGAAGAAATGGGTGTCTGAAATGCAGGTGACATAGGCATTAGGTTTAGGCCATGGTGCTGCCTGCCCTTTGGCAGTATTTAGTGAAGATTGCTGTACAAAAACCACGCACCTGGTCATGGTGGGGACACATTGCAGCTCAATTAGCTGGGGTCTTGGTCAAAACAGCCCAAACCACTCAGTATGATCTGCAATTCCATCACACATTTAGTGGAAACAAGTACCCTGGAAGAAGGATTCTCATCCTCTGTGCCTGTCTCTCCCCCAGGAGGTGTGTGGCTCAGAACCTAAGCAAGGGAATTGAGATTTAAAACTGAAACACTTGACTTAATGCTCACCTTAATGTGCATGTGGGAACAGGAGAACGGATTTTAGGAGGAAGAGCCAATTTGGATCCTTGCCCAAATCTTGGTCCCCAGTATCAAGGCTCAAGAATGACCAGGTGCAATAATAATAAAAAAGGTTTCTTATTTCTGTGTTCTCCAGTATCTATTTCCTGCCAGTGTTCAAAGTGAGACTGTCAGGTACTCCAAAAACATCTGTTTTCTAGCAAGACCCAATGGATCAGCAAGATATTATCCTGATATCTTTTTATCAGGAGATCATCAGTCCAGTTATGAAGGTCATCTGTGGAGGGCAGGCAGCCCTAGCAGAGCTGGCAGCCTCTCGAGGTGCTTCAGTCAGGAGTTACAGCACAATTTCACCGGGCTCTTGAACCTTACAGCTCCACATGGACTCCCACCCCTCCATTTATGGTGGTGTTATAGTGTGTGCAGTCAAACTCTTCTAATTCATAAAGCATTCTTCTTGTTATGAGTGTGATCTGGAACTCTTCATGATGCTTTAAAGTGTAACAGGTTTAAAAAACAAAACAAACCCAGGCAATAAATGGCTTTTTCAGTTTGCTTTTTGAATAATCTGCAATAGTCATAAAATCAAAGAGGAAATAATAAAATCCAATATTCACACACGTTATTAACAAAGTGGAAATGGCTTTTAAAAACCCTCTACCTCCGTCTGTGCTGTATCCTTGGGAGTTCCTTAAGGGCTCCCTTAAGGGATATAAGTGGCAAAAGTTGTGGGAGAGCAGAGCAGACTTCTCTTCTTCACTGGCAAGACCCTCACCTCCATCCTAAAACTCACTGGTTCCATGTTCTCACCCTTTCACACTAGGAGGTAACCATAAATTGAATTGACTCAAGGAGATAATTGCAAATTAAACTGCTTGTTCCCATGGAAATTGCTAAAGGAGAGCGTAGAATTTGCTGATCTCAGAGTGGTTGAGCAGGTCAGTTTATTTGGCACCACAAATATCACATTACACGCCTGTCCCTTGGACATATGTTCATCTAGTTTGCAAATTCACCTGGAGTTACTGGTAAGCTGTTGCTTTTCTCTTCCATTCTGTAGCCATAATTATCATGAGGCCATGATACGACAATTCCTAAAACATCTTTTCTCCCTTCTCAAAACTTCTACCACCATTCTACTGTCTTATATCCTAAAATCCAATGAAAATTTTTGACCAAGACCTCGTTTCTTCTTTGCTTCATCAATTGGTCTAGTAGAAGAAATATTTTTTTTTTCTTAGTGATAGAGTACCAAAGGAAATTCCTTCAATGTGCTCTTTTCCAAGCTGATGGCTAGCACAGCCTTCTAGCATGCCCTTGTTGTGCACAAGGAGGTGCAAGGAGATGTAGAAGGATGAAGCAAAGCAAAACTTGCCTGGCAAATGTTTCCTGGGGGCAGGACAAGGAGGATGCACCACCCTGCAAAGAGGAGTCTGGCCAGTCATAGCAGGTGGTAGGTCACGTGTCATTTAGCTCTGTCCTGACAAAAGCAGATGCTGGGCACATCTAACTTTCCTGTACACCAGGAGTCAGTGTTTTCACAGCCCTCCTTGCTTCACTCATCAAGGTAATTGGTTTCAGCTGAAATCAGCTCCTCAGAGCTGCCTCTTGGCAGACCAGGCACCTGCACTAAATAACCAAGGCCTTTTTATATTTTTTTTTAATGCTTCTGTTAATACATTAAGCTGCTAAGCAAGTTCCTAAACTCCCTAAACTTTTAGGAATTCTGTATTAGCAAGGCTTCCAGAAGTTCTGTGTCTGTCCAAATGAGTGAACCCTCACCTGAGGGGCAGTGCCTGTGCCCTTGATGGGAGCTCAGGAACAGCCTTGGCCCACAAAGCTGCACGCAGATGTTTGTTACTGCACCTGATGGACAAACTCCTGAAATCCACGTTCCCTCAGTGCAGAAACTGCTCCATCCTACCCAAGAAGCTTGTTTGAATGGAGTCATGTTCTTGTGTTAACTTCTTTGAGGCCTTTAAATAATGTAAGACTTACAAACCGAGTTGAGCACAGAATGTTTATCTCACTGGCAAAAAAATGTGAATCTCGAGCTTTTTCTCTGCTGGGAGTCATTACAAAACCAGAAACAGCTCACAATAGCCTGAACTTATTCCCCTGGGATGTGGTAAAGCCCATCTTCCATCCCCGCCAGGCCTCACTCACAACATTCTGAGTTGTCTTGGTATTGAGTAACAAACACATTTCTGAAGAGTTTTAAGAAAGACATTTTCCAGCAGAAGACATGTCAAAAATGGTCCTAACCAGGCCTTACAATAGAGCCAATCAGTCATACATTTTGGGAGGTTCAATGGTTAATTCCAACTTCCAGCTCTGCTGCAGGAAGAATTTGACACAGCTGGGACTGGTTAAATAAGAAACTTGAGATGACACCATTGCAGGCCTAAACATTAGCCCGGGCTAATGGCAACAGATCTCTCTCTGCTCAACACCAAAGGTAAGAATCAAAGTAGTCTTGGCTGTGTCTTGCTCATTTGCAGATTCAGGGTGTGTCAGGCTGTACTGCACAAATCCCTGAGCACAGCCTCAGTGGTGATCTTTATTTGCATAATTAAACGGGGCACCTCTCGACCTCAGTTTCTCACTCTTCCTTAGACTCCCTGTTTTAACACCAACCTTTCAATTCCCACAATCCCCTTCCAAAGGGGAAAATACTCTAATTCCCCACAAGCCCTCCAGGACATAAACACAGCACTAACCTTCAGACAGAAAAATTTACTTGCCTAAGAAAGCTTTTCCAGAGAACGAACTAGTTCCTGACTGTAGAATGAGAGTTTAGCCATATAAACTCACTTTGGGGTCTCTAGTACAGGATATGAACATGAATGAAACATTAAAAGTATGAGTCGAGTATAAAAGCTCTCCCTAAATCTCCATTATTGTATAAGCTGCTATGAATTAAAGCCCTTTCAGCCTGATTTTTAGTCATCAACATAATTATTTAGGAACATTTTCCAGACCAGTGTTTTTTACAAGTATTTTAACAACCTGCAAATCAGGAAACTGTAAATCAGAGAAATGAACTGAAATCAGCAATCACAAGGCAGGAGGCCCCTGGCTGAGGCTGTGACAGTGAATAGTGGCAGCTCTGCTCCCTTGCTTGCCAACTCTGGGAATGGCTGCTGGGGATAGGCTTGAGCTAAAATCCACCAGAGCCTGGGGCTCAGCAAGGCTGAGAGAGTTTGACTGCAGTGCCCTGAGCCAGAACACCCTCAGATCCCACTCTTGCTGTGAAAGATGGGGCATTGCAATGCTCTGGGTTTGGGTTCTCTCCTTTGTCCTCTCCAAGCAGGACAAACCTAGAACTAAAAGTCCTTTGCCAGTGTTTTCTTCCTTTCCCCAGAATGAACCAGTTCTGCTTCACTTCCATACAGCAGATTGAGGCAATAGGTTTATAAACCTAAGGCAGGGCAAACCGTAAGTTTTAGTGCCAAAAAAATACAGGTGTGTGTTTTTCTAGAGGTGCACTCCATCATCAGCCTGGGTCAGCCTCAGCTCAAGGAAGAATCCTGATCCCTATGCCGTGTTCTAAGTATGGCCTTAGTTTTGCTGTAAATTTTTTTTTGTTGTCAAGTGAGACAGTTTATTCAAAATTATTGAATACTGGGGGATTCTAATTCAGCCTTTGCAGATGTGGCTGAGTGGCAGCCCTAGGGTTCCGTGGTCAGCAACCTGCAAGGCAGAGGTCTTTGACAAAGGATTCATGTGCCAGAAACCAAAGTCACACCTGTCCCATGATCCTGGCATGGCAGAGAAGTGAACCAGTGAAATTCCTGCTCTCTTCTGTTCTGTCTGGGAGTGAAGTGATTCAGTTATAGGAAAAGTCTCTATAAAAATGTGGTACAGTGAAAAAAAAAACTTAAGCAAAAATAAACAACAGCAAAAGAAGATCACTGTATTTTATTTCTTTCCTAGCTAGTACTTACCAAAGATGTCAAAAGAGGACTGACACTGCCCCTCTTACCCTCAAAAAAGTAATTTAAGCCTTGCAGAACTACTTATATAGCCAGATACCTGGAGCTGCATTAGTGCTTACTCACACTTGGCTGTAACCCCAGCCAAGGAATGCATAAAAGATGAGTTCCAGGAGCTCCTCTCTTAGAGAAGGACGGAGGTGGGGGGAAAGGATGAGAGGAAGACAAATCAGTTGTGAGTTTTACTCTTTTCTGCATAACGATATTTCTCATATGAGTCTGAGAAGAGCCTTTCTATTGTTTCTGAGAGGTTTTTTTCCACTCCTCATCCTTTCTCTAGAGTTTTCCCTAGGCTTTGCAAGTTTCTGTTGTAGCACAGAATAGGTCAGTGTTCTCCAAATCTAAGTGGTGGCTTTCCTTGCTGAACTTCCTTCCATAAGGAAAATACATTGGGGTTACCAGGAGGGCTGGCAGCAATTTCCTAAACAGTCTTTTGGAAGTTTTTAAAAAAAAATAAATAAAAAATCATAGCAAAAAACACACACAAACATATTCAGTACTCCCATCTCCTTGCACAGAAATGCTGGCAGCTGCTGCAAGGAGCTGAAAAAATCATCATTATACTCCAGGCAGCTTGAAACCAAATAATATACACTCACAAAAGGTTTTCATTTTGGAGCTATTGTGCCTGGCCTGTTTGGGAGGAGGGGAGAAAGAGACCTATTGTCTCTTAAAAAGCAAAATAGTGGCCTGGTTTTAGTTCTGCAGGAATGGAGCGATCTGTGTGCTATTACAGTCAAGACATCCTCTCTGCAGATCTCGCTCCCTGCTCCACTGAGTTTGCAACTGGTTTGCCAAATCCCCACAGGGTAAGAGGCCTTGCACTCCAGCTGTTGGAGGAGGAATATTCCCCGCTGCTCAGCGTGATAGGAGAGTAATAAAAACATCATTTCTAATAGGAAAATGATGCTTGCAGAAGCAAATGGAGGCTGGCTGGCTTAACAGAGAGGGGGTTTTGGGAAGGACAAAGCCATCCTTAGCAGGCTCGGGGATGAGAACCTGAAAAGAGCAAGAAGTGTCCCAGAATCTTGCAAATCTAGACAGATAGTGAAGCTTTATAGGCATTTGTAATTGCTGTCTAAAGTCCTGTTAAACTTTCAAGAGACAGTACAATTCTTCATGAAAGATCTGTTTAGTTGTTTCTAGAAGAGAAAACACTCCTCTGTTCAAGCAATTACTGCAACTTTTCTCAGAGCCCTCCTTTTGCTCCTGGTTACTCTTCTAAACAAAAACAACTTCTAAAAAAAACTACTGGTTTGTAGGCACAGAGCATCCACAGAATTTCAGTTCTGTCTTTGTCATGGACTCAACATTGATCACAACTGTGAATACAGAGCTGTCAAATAACACTTTTATAAGTCAATTTTTCATTATACAGCCTTGCTCCGGCACCCTCAAAAATATATAGGAAAGATTGTACCAACACTGTAAACTCAATACTTATTTCATCACGGCCTGCCTTGCCCAAGCCTGTTCACAGAAGCCCTCATCATGTTCCAGAGAAATGGATTTGTAAGGGAAAAAATTCTCTGAGAAGGGAGAAAATGTGAGTTTGTTGCATGGGCTCGGAACAAAACTTGAGGTGCCCATTCTGAAGCGCTCTCTCTCCAGCTGCCTCATGCTCTGAGTGATGGTCTCCAGGAGTTGTCCAACATCCATATGTTTCACCAGTTAGCCTTTGGAATAACAACAGGCTCAGTAGGCTTCTCCACCCTTATCTGTCCAGGAAGTGCCTTTGCAGGGAATTGCTCTTGGCAGGGAAAGTGTCAGCGCCGTTCAGCTGATGAGATCACCGTGAGCTACCCCTCGGCTCTGCTGGGATCCCAGGCTGCCTCTCTGGAAAAGAGCAAGGAATTGCGCCCTTTCTATTGTTTTTGTACAAATAGGTCAGATAATAATTCTGCTTTGTATCTTGATGAAAAGAGAGGAAGTATTCAAGTGGTCTTGCCCAGTCTTTTTTAGGTGAAACACACAATTGAAAATGCTTGTTCTCGAGCTTTTCCTCGGCACAGGGAACTCAGAACTGTTCATCTGAAATGTTTGGAGCATTTTGAGTGCACTGTTCTCCTGCAGTAAGTGTTGCTTTCCCAAAACTCAGGAACTAAGATGTGCCACCGACTATAAACAGAGGTGATTTAAACCAGTTTGTGAGTGTCTCTGCTTACGTGAATTTAGTGCTAAAAACATTTTCATAATTAAAAAGAAATATTGCCTTTTCCCCACTTAAACAATTTCAGCTATACATAGATATTGATCTAATAATTAAGGAACAAAGAGATTAATCCCTTCCATTTGTGTTCAGCTGTTTTTAATGAAGAGCCTTAAGTGTAGCATCAGAATAATTTGGACTCCTGGGATGTGTAAGCACATGGTGTCTCTTTCCAAACAAGGTTCACAGAAGTTGTCTCATTTGAAGCACCAGGACAGCAAAAAAATAATAATCCTATAAAGAAAAGGAAATAAACTGTAGGATGTCATATGTTTTTCATTGGTCAAAACATGATCATACTAAGAAAATGGACAGGTTGAAAACTAGTGTTTTGAACTTCTCAATGCCAAGATTAAAGTCTTGTCTCTGAAACTGTAGGAATTTGTCTGTGAAACAGAAACAACTACTTCAGCAATGAGCATTAAAGGATCTATTATGATACTGCAATGAACTGGTCTGCTTGCACTCAGCTGAGCACAGTGGTATAGGCGTGCACTGGTTGTTCATTGTAGTGGTGCTTCTAAACCCAGATTCATGTATAAAGTGGTCTGAAACTTCCTCCTCTCTTCCTTGTGGGATACTCCTGCTGACCTGTGCCTTTTCCACCTAGGGAGAATAAAGGAATCTTGGTGTACTTCTGGCATCCAAGGAGAATGATGTGAAAGTATCTTTGGATCGAGATTTTGTCACTTTCTTGCTCCAGACTGTTTCATGTTCAAATATTTTGTGAGCCTTGGCTCAAACACTTTGCATTTCAGGCAATATCCAAGTTGGATTTCACCAACACCTGGCATCCAAATCTTTAACGACGCATTGCAGATTTGTGATGTTTTGGAAGGTCCTTCTGTGGCTGCAAGAACAATGTTGGTAGGAGAGATGGTGCCAGAAATGTTTCTTAAGTCAGATATTTTGTACGACAAAGGACAAATAAAGCTCAGTTAAACACTGGAAAACACCTTCAAACAAACAATTCCCCAGTAAGTTAGTTCTATGGATAGAAGACCTGCAGGAGAGGACAGGGATTTGGGAGCATGGAACTGCTGAGCTCCCTGAGATGTGGCCAAAAAACTCCAAATTATATGAAATGAGTAAGACTCCTATATTGCCTTGATTGTTTGAAAAATTGGTATTTCCAACTTATTTTTGTAATACAGGAAAGAAATGCTAAGACAAAGAACTGGACCTCCATAGCATCCTGTCATTGCAAAAAGCCACGGTACGTAATTCTCTTCAGAAATATACTGAGCTGAGAAGACTCAAAGGCATAAAATGGGTAAAGTTTTTGTCATGGGGGACAGAGTTCAGAAGTTCTTGGTTTTGAAGCTGTCAGTGAATGTATGTTTTTCTTCTCCAGAATAGAAGGATAACACAGTTTGTTTTGTTCATAATGATTCGTATGAACTTAGATTAGAAATAATTGCCTTCTGATGAAATTAAAACTGCATCCTACGTGGAATTTGAAAGAATTCTGCACGATCTTCCAATGTTGTTAAATACTACAGGTGAGTTAGTTCTGCAATATCTAACAGTTGTGAAGAGCAGTGTAACATTTGTAAGATTAAACGGAGCTGATGTCAGTCAGTCTGACACTTCTCTTTATTCAAAGGACAAGGTTATATCCCAAGAGTCTTCGGAGTGTTCTTTCAGTGTATGACCTCAAAGCAGCAATGCTGACAACAACCCAACACAATGAAATTCGTGAACCCATGAGACAAAACAAAATAATTGACATATCCAGGAACCCCAGATGTTGCTGATCTTAGCTGAGATCAGGTTCGAGGTTTTAGAAACCTGTTAATAGCGAATGAGAGATTTTTTTTAGAAACACAGAGAGGAAACTTGCAGCTGAAACTGTGTGTATAGAGGCTGAGAGGGCTGGCAGAGACAATTGTTTGTCTCAGAGTGAGAAGGCACCTCATGCTGAGAATTACAGTACAGGTGGAGGATGAGTTAAAAGACAAGTCAGATAATAAAACACAATAGAGATGACAGGAGAGAAGAGAGGTATTAACAATGTGAACGCACTTTACAAGAATATCCATGTGTGGAGAAATGAGTGAGCAGGATTAGGGATGAAAGTGGAAATTACAGTGCAACTTTAAAGAAACAGAGAAAATACTGTGATCTCTTCAATAGCGAGGTGGAAAAAAGAGATACTGGCTGTAATCCAGACAGCTCAGCTGTTTTGTAGAAATACCACATTTTGAGGAGCTTTGGGAGACAATTACAATTCTCAGGACCAATAAAGCACCAGGGGCTGATGGTGTTCCTGCTGCATTATTGAAAACAGGAGGGCCTACACGGACTCAAAGGCTTTTGAGACTGATTTGGTTTGGAAGTTCGAATAAATTCCGAGTGAATGTGCCCAGTTCTCTAGAAGGGAGAAACCAGAATGGAAGAAATGTTGCAGTATTTTCCCATCTTTGTACAGCCTAATATGTCCTAACTGCTTTATAAAAAACCCTATTTTTGTTTATGGAGAGGACAGACTTCATCCCTTAAGAGCTCAGGAGAGGACAGGAATGTGATCAGGATATATATATATATATATGTATATATATATATGTCTGTGTGTATGTTTGCTCTCTAGCTTTTAGGGAGGTATAAGAAATCTTGTGTATTTGTCACAAATTGACTTCCATCAGAAAAAGGGTCTGGATGGCTTGAAGAATGAATTAGAAAGGTGCAAATATGAATTGATTGTAATGGCAAACATTGCACATTCTGCTCTGTTTGGCCTCAGAGAAGGGTTAAGTCAGAGACATGCTTTAGTATCGTTCCTGTAGCTTTTAATATGACTGGATGGAATTAATGCACTTATTGTGAAATTCTCAGAATGGTGTGAATTCTAATGGTTTACATTTCCTTTTTGACCATTGTGGTGAGTTAACTGCCATGAGAGAGAAGAAATACAGCTCAGAAGAGAGCTGTAGACCAGAAGGTACTGCAAATAAGAAACCAAACTCCAAACAGTGCTTAGATGTGAAGGAAATAAAGCCCAGTTGTTAGCTTAAGATCATCTTGGGAATGCTTTTCTAGGAGTCAGTAAGTACTCTAGATTATGTTGATGTTAAAGGGTTTGAACACCTCAGAGGAAACTAAGGCTTGTTAAGAGTGATAATGATGTTACTTTTTCTGCAGTTACTTTTTCAACATTTAGGTCCAAAAGAGTGAGAGAGACCAAGCTGCAGAGCTCCAAGTTGTTGGATCCCTACTTAGATGGAAGAACGATCACTAAATAACTTGAACAAAGTCCTGGGATAGGTTTTTGGAGAATGTAGGGTAAAATGCGTGGAGAAGATTTAATAAAGAAGAGCTTGAAGCCTGTAAAGAGCCTAATATAGTAAAGGTAATGAAATCCCTGGCCAGTGTGTTGGCAGAGTCAACATTTAGGATGATGGAAGACAGAACAGCCAAACACTTCTTGAAAGGCTGTTCTCATGGTATTAGACCCGGGTGCTGATCAAAGAGACAGCATGACTGAGCATGACCAAGGGCCCTTAATGTGAATTAGCAACAATGGAGAAAAAAATGCCCTAACGGGAAAGAAATAAAAGGCACAACAGTCTTAGCAAACTATGGAAAGAGCTAGGGGATTTTTGGGCCTGTAGAGCTAGTAAATAAGTAACTAGCACTGCATTAAAGACTGGATGTCATACCAGGGTTTCTATAATGTCAGATATGAAGCAGTTAAAGTGCACTGGGGATTTTCCATGGAGCAGGTTGGAAGGTAGGCCTGACCCAAATATTAGACATCAATGTGAAAATCAGGGCAAATATATTTGGGAGGATTTAAAATAGTTTAGAACTGTTGGACCAAGGGCTGTGAAAGGAAGCAGTTTGGCTGGAAGTCTGGTTGGGGATTATTAGAAGGGTTCCGATGGCTGCAGCTTTGGTTTTCATGTGAATTTTTACATAAAAAATTGTCTCTGCTGGAGATAAGGAGCTGTAAATGCAGCATGCTGGGGTAATTCTGACATGACTGTTTGACCTTCATCCGTTTCTTCACTTGCATTTGTATTTTAACCTCCTCAACTGCTAGCACAATATTTTTATGACTTGGACTTACTCTTTATGCTGTTCACTTGAAGGAACACTTCTGTCCTTATCTAGCCTGAAAATTGCAGGGATTCTGGGAGATGAGCCAAAGTTCTCTGAAGCTCCTGGAAACACTTGTGGATGAGGCTCTGTCATACGGCTCTTTGTCAGGACTGAAGGTATTCATGATTCCCTGCCAGCTTCAAACTCTAGATGTTGACCTAGATTGGTAGAACTGACCCCTTTATATTTGTCTTTGCTCAAACTTTTTTCTTCTCCGCTGACATGCAATCAAATCAACATTAAGTAATGATTTTGTGCCCTGAGAATGTGTGTGACTGCATCTTGGGGGAGACGATAGAGACATTTTCCAACTCCAGAAATACTTTGGTTTAAATTCCTTGATGTGCTGTGATCATGGGTAAAGTCTTCCTTTCCAGTACCCTTGTTTGTCAAAAAACCCTTATCACATGTATTTTTCTATCTATCTATCTATCTATCTATCTATCTATCTATCTATCTATCTACCTATCTATCTATCCATATACAGACATATTCATACCTACATACCTGCACATGTACATGCACAAAAGGCTGAGTTTATTACATTGTGATTTCCCTCTCAGCTCACCCCGGCTCTTTGCTCAAGCTCTGTCACAGCCCCTCTTGCAATGGCTTTTCAGCTCAGGACTTTCCTCCACATCCCACTTCCTCTTTATGGATTTAAAGGACAAGTTGTTCTCCCTCCAGCGGCTTTTGTTCCCATGACTCTTTCTCAGACTTTTGCATTAGCCATTAGCATCCTGTTGCCCCTGAGAGCTCACTGAACTTGGTCTTGAGTCAATGGTCTTGTTTTGAGCCGATTAGAAAAGATTTCCTTTCCTTTATCGAAGCTAAACAAAAACAAGGAAATTAAATTAAATACGAAACTCTGTTTGAATAACAGTAGGGCTGTGACATGAGGCAGGAAGCTCAAAGATAAGGCTGATGATCTGCCCAGAACCGCTGGAGGAATGAGGGCCAGAATGTCAGCCACGATCCAGCATTTTTGTGGGGTTCCATCAGCTGTCTATCAGAGCAGTGACTGCCTGGAGTAAGAAAACAGAGTCTCTGGACTGGGCTGGGAGGAAGGGGATGTGTAATCTTCCCCTGTGCTATTCCCCACTCCTGTCTGCAGGCTGAGAGCTGATACCTCAATGCAGTGAGTGCAGCACGTGCCCTGGGAGCAAAGGTACCTCTCACAGACAGGAGAGCTAAAAGGGCCTCTAATCACTGTCCTCACAGTGTCCATCCCTCATGAATTGATGAAATAATGTCTGTTGGGCACTAGAAGCTGCTGCTAGGGTAAGAAACATTGCTAAACTGTGCATCTTGCCTGCTGTTGTTCAACAGGTTTATTGCTCATTCTTCTCTGATACTTATTTTTATAGCCTTATGCAGAGACAGAGGTCAAGTATCCATTTATTCCGTTCTTCCCTCAGTTCCCTTGATGAAAACTGAAAATTGTGTCTGCACCTGATGTTAAAGGAGTTGGATTATTGCTCTTGTGGAAATCATCATGTTAGTAACTCGAGTGCCTCTACTGTAGTGACTTCAGTTGGAAATTAGAGTTAGGAAGTGTCCATTCATCCTGCACCTTATGGACACTGTCCACACTACCCCTCCATGCTAGTGTCTGATAATTTGTTAGAGAAATAACTGGGTGTGATGGCTTTAAATATATTGAACTGTCCCATAGTTTCACTTTGCTACAGTTTCCGTCTGAAGCAGGAGTTATGATGCTCGTATTCTCACCAGCAGACTGAGAGCCAAGTTCAAAGCTGAAGAAGACCCAAAGAAAGCTTTTCACTCTGCTAGCAAGTACTTGGTCATAGAAAAACTGGGGAAGGCCGGGGAAGTGAGAAATGCACAGTAAAGAACTGCAGGTCCTTTGGCTTCCATCTATTTTCTCAGACATGTGGTAAATCCTCCTTTTTAAAACACGAGTCTCTCCATCATCCTTACTTTATGTGAGCTCATTTCAATTGCACTGACTCCAAATACTTCTTTGGCTATTTATTTTTAAATGATGTGTTTAAAGTTCTCTCAAGAAACAGAATATTTGATTGAAATTCAAGGGAGGGCCCTCTGTTGGAGTACTCCTGACAGACAGCTCGAAGGACAAAAAAGCCACAGCTCTGGTAATAAAGACAAAAGGAGTTCAGAACATGAACTAACTTCCTCACTTGCTATAAGTTCAGCGTGATTTGTTTCTTTCAGATTAATTGAACACTGGCAACTTCCAGTAGTTTTTGCTAGGAGGTATTGCAGATATCTTGCCTGGAAAATCTTTTTCTCAATTAACCATTTTGGCAAAATATGTGGACCTGAGGGGGACTATGGACAGTTTCAAACCTCATATAAGGATAGATAATGCTTTAAAATGTGCAGTGTTGCTGGATTGCTGACTGGTCAGAATATGCTGGGATAAGTTTGGTGAAGAAATGTCCTCGTCCAGCAAAGTTCAGCGTCCTGGAAGTGGTCACAGGAATTAAAACTCCTGTAGCTGACAGCAGAGGGTCAGAGCTCGGTCCTGCAAGCGCTGATGGCGAACAAGGACAGCCCTGCTTGGAAGTCTGACACCTCCCTGTACAAAGCAGGTGTTGGCAGGAACTGGAGGTTCTTTGCCCGTGTTATCTGTGGCTGTTATCAGTGAAGCCCCTGCCAGAAGCTTGGAGACTATAAAAGAACACATACCAGTGACCCTTAAATTATAAAGATGCCTAAAGCTTGGGACCACCTGGAAGATGATGTTAGGAGGGAAACAGAGATGACTGATGGCTTTCTCCTTTTTTAGTGTCCTGATTGCAGTTGTCACTCCAAATACCAACCCTGCACAGCCTTGTCCTGCTTTATCTCAGCATCAGTTTAACGGCGTGGATGGCTTCCTTTGCCCGTGGCCATTTAGGGCTCATCCATCTGGAAAGACCTGCCACAATGCGTGTGAGAGCTCACCTCGGCAGGAAGGAACACCAGATACTTTGCCTTAATGATTGGCAGAGTCCCTGTGATCACAGCTACACAAGCTGATATCCTGTGTGCTTTTCTCTCCTACCCCTGACTGGGAGACATCCTGTGTGTTTGTTTTTGCTGTTTTCCTCCTTCACTGGAACAGAGGAGAGAGCTGTTAAAACACTGGTTTGGTTTACTCTTCTCCCTATGCAAATCACTATCTTCTCCTTCACGGTATTTGTTCACAGAAGATCTTGCAGACCTGAAGGATAGGTGTGTTTTTCAGGAGATAAGGACACCTTGTTTTTTGTTGCTTAGTTGTTTTCCCTGACTCCGGTGCTGGAAGAGTGGTCCCTGACCTCTCTCACTGATCCCTCTCTCTCTGATGCTTCCTCTGCCAAGATCAGATTTTCTTGGCATGACTTGAAATCCCCCCTGTTACGTTTATTTGAGTTTTTATTCACTTTTGGGCACACAGTGCAAGGAAGGGACCAACCACGCAAAGAGGGGACCAGCAGCAGAACTACCCGGTGGAGAAGTGGAGATGACTGACCCAAGCAAAAATTGTGCTCCTTCCTCTGGCACAGGAAAAAAAGAAAAAAGGGAATCACATGGGAAGTATCTCAGAGCAAAACCAGCGAGAATTTATGAATTAGATTCTCCAGAATACTCTTGCTGTGAGTTGGTGACCAAAAAAGCTCTTTAAACAGCAGTGTCATGTGACAAGTGCAGAGCCTGAGACTGTTTCCCATTTGGTTTTGGTTATTTAATACAAGTGAGATTGACAGAAAGCTCTTCAATGAAAGGCCTTAAGGAAGAACATATTGTTGATCTGGAAAAGCCGATAAACAACTGGCAGCCATGCGTGGTATTTTCAAGCTAAACCAAGATAAAAAGATTCCCTCCCCATTCTCCCCCATGCCCCCTTGTTTCTTTTTGGGATAATGTGAACACATGTTTTTGTCCCCATGGAAGGGACATGATTTTGATCAAGGCTTTGGCATGTCCAGCGAGCCTAAAGCAATTTTTGAGTTTGCGAATAACAAAAATGATCTTTTTAAGATTGGCAGCCTCCCACCCTCGCATGGAACAAACCACCTCACAGCTTTGGCTGCGACACACGGGCCAGTGAGCCACAGGGAGTCTGCACAGCACTGCTGAAACCTGATCGTCTCCTCCAAACGAGTTTTGTAACCAAAGCAATGGCTCTCTTCCCCCACAGTCACATCCAGGGAGCTCTCATGCTTTACACCAAAGAATAACTAGCCTGCCACAGCCTGTGTGACACTTGAAAATGTCTTTACCAGTACCTAAAGACTCATCACCAACTTTCCTTTATTTCCAATTAAAATGAACATGTATTAAGTAAATATCCACTGTCAAGTTCTAAATGCGAATTACTGCTGTGTGCTGTTTGTCAGGCCTTGTTCTGGGACGTGTTGCTTATGATCTGCCTGGGAGTTTGTTACATTTTCCCCTGTAAGAGTGTTTGCATATTTCATCAATCATGCATGCAAGCTCCTTTGTCGTCTTTTGAAGGAGTGATGTGGTTTCGTTTATAAAAACCATGTTGAGAACATGTTTCCTTTTAAAAAGTGAAACCTCTTCTTTGCAGTGCTTCGCCTGGAAGGGGCAGGGACTTTAGCTGGTCTTAAGGAGGTTTCTCTGCTCCAGAAAGTTTTTCAGTTCTCCGTGCGAGCAGCCAGGGCAGCCTTCTGGAAGGGGACATGGCAGTAATTAGGTCACAGTGCGTGGATGCTATGAGCTGTGAGCAGTTCTGACAAAATCCAGGTCTAAGCACATGCTTGGAAATTTTCCACTGTGCAGAGATGGAAAGAAGCGTTTCAGTGATCTAGAACATTCCCAAAGATACACAAGATAGTTTTAAGGAAGATGTGAAGGAATTCTGGTGTTAATGGATCGTCCCCACACAGTCTGGGTGTGCCTGTTCTTAGGTGTTGGGGGGAGAGGTTTTTTCTGCTTTTAGCCCCAGGCAATTTAATTTCTTCACTGAAAAGGTGGTGAGGCATTGGAACACGCTTCCCACAGGCTTCCCTGGGAAGTGATGGAGTCATCATCCCTGGAAGTGTTCAAGAAACACCTGGTACCTGTTTGGTGAGTGGGTTGTAAAGAATGGCTTATACAGAAATTCTTGATTAAAGAATGAGTTAATGAGTTCATTTGAGTTCACTGTGAGTTCATGAGACTAATGAACTAACCCCAAGCAGTGACTATGAAGCTTCTCTGGTTGTCCCTCCACCTTGACTGATATTTCAATCCAGAATTTGATGGAAATCTGGGCAGAACAGAAATAGAAAATAAAAGGTGCTGTGCGATGCCATGTGTCTTGGCACAGGCTTTTGGCATTGAGGCTGGGAGGCCGTGCATCAGCGTGGCTACATGAGCTCATGTCTGTGCAGTTCACATGCCCCCACTTCCCAGTGAAACAGGAGAGGGTGCCTTGGCATCACATGAAGAAGCTTTCTGGTCCCTTTCAAATGTCAGCTTTCCCCCTGGAGACTTGTTAAGCACAAAATGACAGTGCATGACAGGTCATGCATTACTCAGCAGCAACATGAGGCCCCCAGATGTGCTGTGCCTCCAGCTCACAGGATGTTCTTTGTCCAGGGGATGTGGTTCCAGTTCTTGGTTTGACTTTGTTTTAGTGCATCTGGCTAAAGAGAGCAGGAGCCAACGCACTGATTTGACTTGAACTTGAGGCATCGCTCTCAAACACGAAGATCCTCCCATTTCTCATTCTAGCTTGAGCTCTTGAGGAGAATAAGATCTTCTTTCAGTTCCGTTTGAAATTGTTGTAGCATGTGGACGTGTTTAGGGATCGCGAGGATCACCACGCTTTGTAATACGTGAAGATTTAAACACTAAGTGTTCTTCCAGCTGTCCATGTGTGAGAGGCAGATCCACTCATAGATTTATCAGGCATGAGAACGCACAAAGAGGTGCTTGTACTCCATGCAAAGCTTCTTATAAAGCAGTTTAGTGTGCACAGCTCTGAGTCTTCACTGTGAGTTCGTCTTCCTAGAGTGCTCCACAGCTTCATACACAGCGCTGTGTTCCAGTTAACTCCACTGATTCCATCAGACTGTGGTTGCTTTTTCCTGCCCAAACACATCCATATGGCATAAGCTTTTTTTTTTTTGCTGTCACATAAATATAAAATAATGAAGTAAGGCCCAGGGATATGCCAGAGAAAACACAGTGTGCCTCATATGAACTCAAGATGTCATCTGGCTTTGTGGAAGAAGGAAGATGGATTTTGGCCCAGTTTAAGGTATTTCATTACGGGACATATGGGGGATGTTGCAGGATTACTCTGGGGTACCATCAACAGTGAGAAGAGAAACTGATTGTCTTCTAATGGAACTCCTCTATGAGAGAACGAATCCCGAATTCTGAAATATTGATGAATTGCTTAGGACTTCCTGGGAAGTGCCCTCAGTGTTGCCATCCCTTCTTCCAAGGCAGGTGCTGTTGTGTCACCTGGTTTGGGGGCCCTCTGCAGTCACCTCTCATCATTCCTGCTGATCAGACTTCTTGATCGAACGTTTGTCTGTGCTGCTGCTCATAGAGAGACTCAGTGGTTTGTGGGAAAGGACATGGGACCAGGAAGGACATCCAAAGGTAAGAGGAAAGGACTCAGAATACAGTTAAGTTTCCCAAGAATTTGTAATTCTGGAACAAGTAACAGAGCCAGCAGGATTTTTATTAAATGTGTGATGAAATAGCCCCAATTCAGGAGAACGTTGTTAATTCTCTGTTAGAGAGGGACATGGTGAGACATTTTCTAATAAACATCACTAATTTGGATAAAATAAACCATCAGTGGGGCTGCAGTCAGTAAAGCTGGCCTAGTTTAAGAAAGCTCACTGCAACACTGACCCAATGAGCTGTGCATCAGAGGCAGGATTCAGCCCTCCATCACCAGCAGGCTCCAATGGCCCAGCATTCAGAAATGTTCAGCTTTCTCAGTGTTCTTGCCTGGGTGGCAGGATTGACTTGTGTAAGTAGAAATCTAGAAAACATCTTAAAATCCTGTGAGAAACCCCCAAATTTTTCAAGGCATGTGTTCATAGGGAACATGGGTCAGGGATCATGTCTTTGTCTTCCATATAATCTCTACAGAATGTTGTAATGAATCAGATTTTATCTCTCTTTACACATCCCAAATTTGGGGACGAGCATCCAGATCTGGAGTTAGGAAATAAAATAGGCTCTTTCCTGCTAAAATTAATTATTGCAATGAAAACCCCCAAACACATTAACTTCTCAGCTCATTTGTATCAGGTCATTAACTGCCCAAAATCGCGTGGTATTGTCACAGAATCAGTGATTGCTCTTTCAGAACACCCAGTCCCAATGGAATTACTGTGCTAGAAGGACCCACTGGTTTGAGCTCTTTTATTATTATCCAGAGCCATCTGTCCCAGTGCTGCAGCATCAGATCCCTTCAACTATGAAAAGCTCAGTTGGCACAAACCTTTCCCACCCTTTTTATCAGGTTGATGGATGGCACTGAAGGTGGTAAGTGCCATCTGATGTGCCTGACATAGGGGTCTCCAAGAGGAAATCCCAGTGAAGTAGCCTCTCAGTCCTGTCTTCTCTTTTCCCTTCCAGAGCATATGAAGGCCACGGGAGCAGAATCTGTATTAGATATGGAACATTAATCAAGATTTTCCCTTGGGGAAACTGACAGTGGGAATTCAGCACAAACTGATCAAGGAAATCCCAGAAGCCACAGGTGCAGCTCCAAGGAGCATTAAAATAGGTGTCCTCCACATGGAAGATGGGTAAAACAGAAGGGGCTGGCTCCCCTTTTTACAACGGCTGTAATGCTGAATTTAACCACCATTAGGAAATGCTTGTTTTTAAATTAGTCCCATCCCCTCTCCAGGTTGTTTTTTAAAACTTACTCACTCTGTCACTCTATAGGCCCAGCTGTAGGTCCATGATTTCATTGCTCCTAGAAATGGACTAGGGATGGAAATTGAGAGTCAAGGATGAAAACCAGTGGAATTCAATATCTCCCTGTGCCTGAGCGTTGGCGCTGGTGAAGTCATACACAGAGATCTCTATGAAATAACTCCTCTGTGAATGTTGGTTATGCATAGAAACTCTGATGTTATGTACCAGGAGAAACATATTCGAGCTTCAGTGCAGACACTGAAGTTTAGTCTGAAATCTATGCTGGTATTTTTTTTAAACCCTCTCCAAAACCTACAGGAAGAGTTAGGTGTTTTAACCAATATTTTAAAACATTTTAAAGGGAAGAAAAGAGCTTATAATTAACATCTCTCGTAGTCTCCTGTTTTTTCTTTTAATTTAAAAACATCTGGAATCCAGTGTTGACAGATAAACCCCTTAATCTCTTTACTTACGTTAAAAGTGCTCTCCAAGTCGTATTTTTCACTTCTAATTCAGTGGCATCTGAAGGTTTGTGTGGGGAAAGTGAGCCAAAGGCCGAAATATTTGCAGGAGGGTTGGTGCAGTGACTTCATTGTTGGAAATACACCTGAAGAACGAAGGAGTGCCCACGGACCAACCTCCTTTTGGCTGCCTACCTCTGTCTTGGCAGCTGGTGGTAGGTGAAGTCTTCTCCATGCACAGAAGCCAGGCTGCAAGAGGCTTTATAACTAAGCTGTGTTCAGTCCGTGGTCCTTTTATAGGTTCCTGTGCAAAACTAGTACTGCATGGACGATTCCTCGCTGGCTTTTGGTGAACTGATCTCAAAGCAGCCCCATTCCCATGGGAATCACTTGTAACGTTGCCAAGAAAAGCAAGCTGTTTGTTTGGTGGCAGTCACTTCCCAAGGGGTCGTGGGAGGTCGCTTGGCATCTGACACCGTTAATATCTGAGCTTTAATGGAAGCTTGGGTGACAAAAATCTGGCATATAATTGCAATTAGAGCTGTGAAATCCAAGATTACTCGCTAAACACAAGCCTGTTTTCTGCCATGTTCCTCCCATGACAAGCAAGCAGGGTGCCTGGTTAGGAACCATCTCCTAAGATGGATTTTGTTTAATCACCTCTGCTTTGTGGCAAATGGCTGTCAGAGGTGACTTTGCCCATAGTAAATCTGCTTTTTCTCTGCACTGGAGAAAGGCACATAAATCCTGACTATGCTGTGAAATGTGAAGGACACACCCCAGTGCTACTGGGAATGGTTTGGGTCTCCTTGCTGCTCCTGGAGTTTCTTTCCTTAAAGCACCATCTCCTGGAATCAAGGGATCCTGTGCTGGTTTTGGAATTAAAAGTTTGTGGACCTGCAAGTTACAGGAAAAAAAGCTTAAAAACATGTGAGGCATATATAACAAAAGGCAAGCATTGGGAATGTGGTGGTTAATGGTTTTGGTTGGTCTGTACACTGAATAATTTCTTTGGGAGCTGCAGAAGCCTTGAGTGTCCTGACACTTGAGCGCTTGGAGTTTCCAAGGCTGGGGGAGCACTCCTGCAAACGCCTGTTCCTGGGACACGTGGTGGAGAATGGAGAATGTCAAGACACCTGCACTGACATTTTTAAGGCAATAATCTCAATTTTCAGTGTTCTGTCCCACACTTCATAAATGAATAATCGTGAGACATTTTAAAGAGTCTTCACTTCTACTTCAAGTCAGAAGGTATGTCAGTAAGAAACGGTGACTAGAACTGAACAAATAGGAAAAAATCCTTATGGATGTTATTTCAAATTCCAAAATTAATTTGTTTGGCCTATGTTCAAAAGCCTCCCATGTCAGCTTTGTGGAAACACTTGGGTGCCAGTATTTTACAACCAAATGAGGGTTTTAAAGCTCCAATACTTCCAGTGAGTCACTGGAAGTGAATTTGGTAATTTGGAATATCTAATTCAAATTTTGCACTGTGTTAAGCACAGCAGTCATGCAGGTGGCAGCATCATGAACCTGAGTTTCTTCCATTTCCCTAAGAGAACAGTTGAATATTAGTCAATAAACAGACTCTGGCATTCAGAAGAGAAAGACTCAGAATTCTCTAACTTGAAACAGTGGAAATTTCAGATAGTGAAGCTATTCCAGGAAACAGTGAGCCACTGTGTTTGTAATATTCATGATTTGGAAGGATTCAGAAGGGTACTGCTGATGCCTCTAAAGCTGTTCCGAGGGAGCTGACAGAGAGAATGTCGGAGAAGCAGTTCTTGTTTTTAATAGAAATTTTATGTGTGCAAACATATACCTCTTGCTGGTATCCCTGCAGCTAAGATGTGAAGAACGAATCCCTGCTCATCCCTCTCAGATATTTAGCTCTGGATGGCAGCAGAGTCAGCGGGGCAGTTGGAAGTTCTGACAACTCCAGGTTTATCAAGCAACTAACACTTAATCCATGCCAGCTGCCTGTGGTTTGCTTCCCACCACTGCCAAACCAATACTAAATATGGGTTTCATATTAGAAATAAATCTTTTAGTATGTTCAACATGGTCATGTTTCTTGAAGTATGCAAAAGAGTGAGGAATCAGACTAAACTGAGGATTGTGGGCAGTTTTCTTTTTGAGTAGAATATTGTTTTTCTTAGTTTGGGCTTTTTTTATAGTTATTGTCACCAGCCATGAGTTAGTGGGGCATAAACTGGGAGAGAAGAAGGCTGGAGTAGGGTCTGGTGTGGTGGTAGGGATGTGCATGGATGGGAGGGAGAGCAGGTGTGCAAGGATTAAGTGTCCAGGAATTTGCTGATGTAGGGGATGAGCAAGGGTGGCTGTTGAGGCCATACTCGAGAATTACCCTCCCCAGTCTCATTCCTTTCACTTCCTGCTGACCTGTGTGCCTGGTGGCCTAAGGAATTATTTTGTCTTTATTTTCCACGGGGCATTTTCTCCCTTGCTGTCTCAGGCTGAGCTGAGCTGACTCCAGAGACCCCAGAGCTGATGGCTCTTCCCAAACCCTGCAGCTCCGTGCTGGCCAGGAGGGGTGAGTGGACGTGAGGTGAGGAGCTGGAAAGGGTAAGGACTAAACCCAGGACCGCTTCACTCGGGGCTTGCTGGTTGTGTAAACACTGCACTGCCCTTTCTGCAAGGAGACAGAGTGTCCATGTGCAATTCCAGAAACAACACCACCTGCACTGGGAAGGGGTGGGCCTGACTAAGGATCTCTGTGATGGCACAGGGGTGGAGCGGGAGAGCCGTGGAGACCTTTTGTAAATCTCTCTCTAAAGCAGCAGGTTACATAATGGTGGTGAGCAATCCTGGTGTTTACACGATCCATTACAGAGTCCTTTGGCAAGTGCCCACCTGCCACAGCTCAGCCAGCACCGCCAGCCAAACGCTGACCTCACATCCCCACAGCCCCACTGAAACGCCTGTGGATTTATCTGGATCTGAATGAGGTCAGGACCTGGCCCGGCATCCACAGGAATGGTCGGAGCTGGTGTATGGAGCTGCTCACAAATCCCTGCCTCTCTGCTGCTCTTGCAGGCTCTGAATCCTTTAAGGCTGCTTTGCCACAACTTTTGGGTTGGTCTAGCAATTGAAAAATATTATTTCTAGTTGTCAAAATGAAAAAATAGCGCAAAAAATATGGATTTCACGTCCCTGCACACAGCTTCTGGCAGCTAGTATTCTTTCAGCACTTGTAATGACAAATAATACTAACCTTAGCCATTTTGCTTGGCACTTGGGTGTTTTCTGCAGTCATTATTCTGCCCAGAACAGGGAATGGTTTGTAATCATGGCTTTTGTTTTTCACCTGCCTCATGTCCCAAACCAAGGCTAAAGGCGAGGATTAAATGCTTTATTTACATGGGAACAAAAGCCACATCAGCCACAGGATCCAGGAGATCAGAAAACACCTTTTTTTTGGAAGACAGTAGAAAATATCTCTGTTATCTTACAGAGCATGGTGAGCTGTGGGAGGGTTCTTGGTCAGCCAAGCACTATGGTTTTCTTCAAAATAAACTTCTCGTATGTTGTATCTTTTCTTCACATTTCACCATACAAAATTTGCTCCCCGGAATTTGTTTTGCTAAGGGCCTGCAAGCAAATCTTATTATTTTGCAGGCAAATAAGAGAGAGAAGCAGAACAGAATAGAAGAGAGGAGTTCCTGAGTTCAGGTTCTGCCTGGTGTGACATCAGTGAGGGTTTTAAAGGTTTTAAAGGCAGGCCAAAGAGATGGTCACAAGGCCAGAGGGGTGATGATATTATGACAGCAATACAAAAACAGAGTAGGTTGTCTGCTGCTCTGTCATTTATCACGTTCCAGAGAGGCCTGAGTGGCCTGTTCATCTCAGATCTGTTGGTGTGAGGTTTCCACAGCCACCCCAGCGCTGGCTGAGCCCTTGGATGTGATTCTGGACAAGCTCAGCGGGCAGGTAGAGGTGCAGCACTCACAGGGAGGGACCTCCCTGCTTGTTGGGACCCTTCTCTGCACACTGCAGGGTGGACAGCCATGCTCTGCAATTTCATTCATAAATTCTTCAAGCCCAAGTCAGTTTGCACAGCCCAGCGATATCCTGCAATTTCAGCACAGGGTGGTCCTTTTAGTTTTCAGAATAATACTCCAGAGCCTTTTAACAAAATGGATGTGATATAAGCAATTGCTGCATTGGATATTTCACTGCTAGGCTTGTAAATATGCAAACCCATCTGGCTGGACCATATTTTAAGAGAGTATGGATGCTAGCTCATGTTATTACGAGGAATGGGAACATTATGATGTGCTGTAAATTAAACAGTGATGTCCTGCACAGAGAACTTTCCATCCCCATCACGCTGCAGGTGATTTCTAGGAATAGTTTCTTCTGTTTCAAGGCGAAAATGATACAAAAGCTAAACCTAGAAAATCTTCATGAGTCTGACCCAGCTATCACCCCCCTAGCTCTCTGATTTTGCAATAAAGCAGAAGCTGATCAAATCCCGTGGATCTGTTCAGGGTGCAGGGAAGTCTCCCACGTACCACAGATATTTACTGACCAACTTTAATATCTTGAATCAAAACAAATGGGGCAGCTTTATCAGTAGACTTTCCCTGCTTTTCTAATCCTGTTTCTCATGCAAGCTCATTGTAATAATCCAGGCTGGATGTTGTCCAGGCAGCTGGTGGATGTTGTCATTCTTCCATTGACTTGACAATGGAGGTGTGGGCCAAGAGTGAGAACCTGGAAGAATAATTGCCTTGACCAGGACGGGTGGGAAAAGGCATTGCTGGCAGTTTTGGAAGTAGTAATTACTAAGAGCCAAGCAAAACCCTCTCCATCTCTTTCTGGGTGATTGAAAGGATTCAGCTCTGCATGCCATCACTGGGGTTTTTGGCTTGGAGAGGTATTTGGAAGTTCATTCATTACTTGTTATAATCCCTCCCAGTTCAGCTGTGCTGAAAGCGAAATATTTACATTAGAAATAACATCCTCACTGCCAGTAACTGAGCTGCCCATTGTGGAACCTGTGAGGGAAATGAAGTCTTTATAGCGCTCTTTGCTCTGCCATTCTCTTGATCACTCAGATTTTGCTCCCTTGATACTCCAATGCATGTGTGACCTTCAAAAACAAACCCCGAGCACGGCAGCAGAGCCAGCTTTTTGCTATATAGAATCAGAGTTTCAAATACATCCCTTCTAAATTACCCACCTCCTGAATCTGTGACCAGTTCTGGACCTTGGCTACGTCTGCTCTGTTCAGGCTCTCTTACTTTCTGCAGATTTATTTTGCCCTGCTAACATGATTTGAGTCCAAATACTACATCACAAATGTGGGCTTTTCGGCAGCTCTCCAGCGCTGTGTTGAATCTTTCTCTTTTGCCTTGCTTTTAATAATTCCAGTCTATGTGGACAGAGCTGCTGCTGCTTTTAAGGCATGTCTTCTTGAAGCTTTGCAGGCTCCTTCAGATTTGCCCAGGACTCCATTATAAAAGGAGAAACTAAATCTCTTATCCATTCCACTTCCAAATCTGTGTGTTTCTCTTATTTCCAAACACTTCATTTGGAAAGCTGGCCAGAGAATCCTGAGCTAATGCCACGTGCCTCATGCAGTTCTGTTGTTTAGTCCAGGCAAGCTTTGCTTTTGTAAACTTTTTTAGAGATCTAGAACTAAATGTGAAACATGAGTCAAACAGCTTTTGAATGTGTTTAACTTGGAACACTTTTTAGTTATGATGTCCTGATTCAACACAGGAGAATGTACTTTTTTGCCCTTGAACAGCTTTGTAAGATGGCTATCAACTGGATAGACATGGTCTTACTCATCTTGCTCCTGATTCATTTGCTTTGGTTACTCCAGCGCCAGCAAGACAAACCAGGAAGCTTTGCCAAAGAAACTCACATTTCTGTGACTTCAAAATAAAAAGAAAGCTTGGATCTGCAGGAAGTATTCCCATCTTTGAAGGAGTTTGGAGCAGACAGGCACAGAATCCACTTTGGCCTACCATTGTAGCAGAAATGTTTTATGCAGACCAGGTATGAGGGAATTGAGCACAGCCATGTTGTGGAACTCTTGTCTAACCCATAAACCGATAGAAAAACCCCATCACTTAAAATCTACACGGCCGCATGGTGATTTGAAAGATCCTTTGGTCCAGATTTGAGTAATTCTTTAGCCTCGTTCTTTCACCTTAAGGCTCTATTTGTACCAAAGAGCTCACATTCCTACTCCAGTGACTGATCTACTGTTTACAGCCCTGTTGACAAATGCTGCTTTTATCCCTCTGGCTTCATCTGGATGACCTTAGGTTTTGTCTCCCACTGTCAGAGCTGTGTGCAGACCTGCAGCAGGTGAACATCAGCAGAGTTTGCTTCTGGCCAACCCTGCTCTGCAGAGCAAGAGGGTGTGCCGACTTCCAGGGAGGTTGGTTTAGGCAAACTCCATCAAAGAGTGCACTGCATCCCTCAGGGAAAATTGTCTTGTAATGGCCCCTGCAGCACCTCCGGAGCTGGTCTGTGCTGGGTCAGACAATGGTGGAGTCCCCGGCCGTGCCCTCACGTTAAAGAGATTTGCACCACACGTAAACATTGCTTATCATGACTTCCTCTCTTCCGAGCACGGCATGGAGAACTCGTTTTGGCATGGAAGAAAAATAATGGTAATCTACAGCCACCATATCTGTCCTGTATCAAGGTCAGAGCATTCCTGACCCAAGCTCTGGCTCTTGGAGCTCTGTGTGTGCTCTCTGGTTTAAAGGTTTTCTGCAACAAAAAGCTATTCAAAACTCGGAACGAAAACACAGAAAAAGCAGGGCATGGTCTGTTATCCTAAGTCAGCTCGTGGAAACTTGCTGCCAATTGACCAATATTTTCCACTCATCTGAGATAGTGATGGAGGTCAATGTTCATTTATTACCTCAGCTGGCCTAAAATGTCACCAGTGGTTGTTTATCTCAGCTATGCACCTCATGCAGCTACAAGCTGTAGCCTTGGCTGCTTGACAGTGCAAAACCAAGAGGGATTCTGTCTGAAGTCATGTTTTATTCAGTTGTCTCTGGCCAGATTTGTTCTGTTACCCTTGTACAGCCACGTTATTTGTAACAGTTGGCCAAAGATGCGCCTGTGCACGTCAGGAACGACTCAGAAAGCCACAGTGGAAGTGGGAGGGTTAGCAGGAACCTGGTGTCCCCACCAGGAGAAAAGAAGTTGTGTCCATGTGAATGGCCCTGTGTTGGTTATCCGCAGGTTCTGGGTCCTCTTGTGAATATTTCAGGCCTTATCTGGGGTCTGCACTGTCTGTGTGAAAGAACAGTGCTAATCTGATCAGCTTTGGCAAGTTATTAAGTGACACCTCTAGTCATAATCCAGACTTTTGGTTTGGTGCTCGCTTGGCTTCCAACAAACTGGTCTCCTCTGTGGGAGCACAGTTTGTGTGGAAAAGCTCTGATTAAACAGTTTCGTTGCTTTTTTTTAAGCAACAAACCTGCGTTTGGTTGTTAGAGTAGATTATTGACATTCATGTTTCAGCCTAAAAGCAAGTTTAAAAACATCACGCTTTGGAATTTCACGTCTTTTCTCCCACTGACAAACATTCAGATCCCATTCCCTCAGCTCTGGACACTGAGATGTTTTCTGGATCTGTAGACACACTCCAGACCCTGAACATGCAGGGCTTTTCTATCCTAGAGATCTTCAGAGACTGACAAAAGTTAAGTGTATGGCTCCTCCAGATTTTGTCAAAGTTTGGATTTATGTACAGACAGAAGAACTGGAATTTTACTCTCGTGATTGGGAACTGCTCTGCATTTGACCTGTGTATGTTTTTGAAATAAATCTAATATTAGAGCAAGCAGAAACAGAGACTCTACAGGTTGAGCTTCCCTGAAGACCTTGTTTGAGGTGGAGAGGTTCACATGTTCTCTTGGGGAGGAGTCCAACATATTTCCTGCTTAAGAAGCCCTCACTCTTCAAGTTATGAGCCTGGCTTAGATACTTCCATATATATTTTCTTAGAAATTTGAATATATGAGAGTAAAATTCCCATTTTGGCTCAGAGAGTTCAGGGGTTTTGCCACTGCTCCTATTATTACGTCATTAAATTCTTCCTCTTCGTGATTCTTTTGCATCATATTGTTATGACCCCCCATGTCTGTTCTGCAAGGTCATTGCTTTGCATTTGTGACCAGCACTCTCCAAATTTCAGATCTTTGGTTTTAGCAGCCCTTAAATCTTGTGTAATTTGTGACCATGTTCATTTTAATGTCTTTCTTGGTGGCTTTAATCCCTTCGAAGGGATTAAATGCTTAATCCCTTCAAAGATTTTCCTTTTTGTGCGTGTGAGTGTCACATCATTTTGTGGTCAGCACATGAGCAGATCAAGCCACCACCAAAGTAACCCATGGTTCTGGATTCCTGAGGCACCCTCACCATGGAAGGTGAAGATCTGCTGAGCAAGATGCTGAAGGGACTGGTGGTTGTTTACCAGATCAGTCTCACCCTGTAATTACGGAAGGATGTTTTTTTAACCTTGGGGACGGAGTTCTGCAGGGGTCACTGGTGGGGTGCTTGTCACCCGTGATGTTTATCACCCAAGGTTTTTCAAAACAGACTGAGAACCTCCACCATTGGAGAGTTACAATAGTGTGTTTGTCACTCTGTGCTGGCATCTATGGTGTGAACAGGACAGGGCGTTGTGGAGGGGGCTGGGGGGGATGGTTCTCTTGCAATATTTGCTGTCTTAGTCTTGTGTGGTCCTTGCCAGTGTGTGTTTATTTCCCTCTTCACAGCCAGTGGGGTTTTATTCTTCATTCAGGGAAATTTCGGGCTTTCTAAAAGTGCCTTTTCACCTGCATGAAGTCAAAGAACAGAAACATTGTTAATTTGAGGCAGAAACAGAAGTTTTGGCTCTGCTACCTTTGCTTTCTTCCAGTGATCCTGAAATTATTAAGTAAATTTTTCTAGCATAGTGAGAAACAAGTCATGAGGCTTAGATTCATGCACACGTGGCAAGCACAGATGTGATATCAAGTCATGCAGTCTTTTACGGGCAACCCCCAGATGTTGGCTGGAATATTTCAAAATCCTAGAATGGGTAAGATTGGAAGGGGCTGCAGTGGGTTCTCTGGTCCAACCTTCCTGCTCAATAGAACTCCATTATCAATATTCGGTCCAAATCATAACCCTTTATTTATTTAGTTGGTTAGTTAGTTAATTAATTATTGGGGCATAGGAGGGAAAATAATGGAAGAAAGGAGAGTAGATGCCTCCTGCATCATCTGGTGACCTAGAAAAAAGCTTAAGATGCTGTATGGAAATTTCAGGTCAGGACTGTAGTGCTCCATCATTGTCCTTCCTCATCATTATAGATTTATCTGCTACCTGTAACTCCAGTAACAGTCAGAATCACATTTTCTTGGGGACAGCATCATTTTTCTCCTTTCCTGCTTTCATTTCTTTGTTCCCCCATGTATCTGGACAAACACAACTTGCAACCACGGCCCCAGGGAGCCAGCAAAGATGTAAAACACTGAGTGGTTTGAGTGGTGGCTGTGCTCAGGTAACCACAGGTTTGTCTCAGAGCCCTGCATCCACACTTGTCCTCTAGGATCAGGATGTGGAGCAATCCATCCCTTTCCCTAAAACTCTACCTGCCTGCCTAATGTTTGGGATGTGGGTGCAAAATGAAAGCACGGATTGCTCCTGAGAAGCAGGGCTCTATCTGGTACTGACTAGTGGTCTAGTGGTAAGTAAAATCTGGGTAAACTGACCCAAATTCAAAGTGGAACAAACTCCACATTTTCTTTCAACTACACTGCTGGTATTGAAGTGTGGTCTGCCTCTGCTGTGGTCGTTTTACTGGTGAGGAACTGGGGAAGTACGAGACTGTAAACCCATTTGGTTCAGATAATCTGTTACATGAACTCTGTTGTTGAAGAGAAGGAAAAAACCCCCATAAAATATTTATTTAGAAAGTGCAGCTTGTTCCCATTTGTGACCAAACATATTAAGAAGAGTGAGCTTTGTGGGGGCATTTTTGAATGGAGGAGGGGGGAACCCTGTAATCACAAAAGCCTGTGAAAAGACATCATTTTTTCCTAAGGAAAAGAGCCCATTAAGAGATTTTAATGTACAATCCACGTAGCACCATAATATTGACCTCTGTACTCTCAGCCTGTTCAGCTCCCCTTCTCCTGCAGAGCTTTTTCCTTCTGTTTTTATAGCTCTCCTTTCACGAATTCTCCTCCCTTTTTACCTCTCTCACCTCCTCTGCCTTTCCTCCATTTAGAGCACAAGAGAAATGAGGAAAAGGGTTCTCCTTTAAAATCCAGCTCCCTGCCACCTCCCAAAAAACTGATGTAGACTCTCGCCTCAGGCTGGGAAAGAGGCAGCTGTCACCTCAGGCAGGGGGAAGATCAGCAGCTGGGTACAGGGCATAATGGGCTGGACCTCTGTACCAACAAGAGAGGTCTTAGTCACACCCAATGTTTGTTGAAAACTTGTGACAGAACAACCGAAATCTCAAAGTTTATGGTAGGAAATGCTAGGTAAAAAAAAAACTATGGCCTGGATTGTACAGGAAAGTAGAGTTTGACAGACAAAGTGTTTCCTTGGGTCTTAAAAGCTACAGAAGTCTTCATTTATTGGAGGAGGATTAGTGTGAGGTAATATAAAAATATTAACTGCAGGGGCTTTCAGAGGAGCTTAAAAGTTAGGAACTTAGTTAGTCAAATAACTCATCATACTGTTGCAGGAAAATGCAATGGAGCAATTTATTTTCTGCTGCTAAATTTCTCTCTTACACTTCTGGGAGGGGTTAACATTTTTAATGCTGGATTAAGGTGTTCCATAGCGTAGAGAAGAAATGAGAGGGCCACATTTTTGGGACATGCACTCCCCTGTGCCAGTTCATTTGGACTGAAGGAGGTGCATATGGGCCCTTTGGTGACTTAAACCCACCACAAAACTCAGCAGGAACATGGGACTGCAAGGAGTAAATTCCATATTGAGTAATCACTGCTGAAAGAGAGGGCTCTGTTTTTAACCCAGTCAGGAAAAATTGATGGCACATCATGGAAGGGGGAAAGGACATTTCATGAGATACTCCTGGAATAGTTTTGTGTTGGGATGCCTTTTCAAAGGAGCTGATTTAACCTGTTCTTTCATCCCCACAAATGTTACATAAGAACCGTTGGCAAAACTAACACACACACACGCTTCTTGTACAAAGGACTAGAAAACCAACCCAGATGTTTACAAAGCAACCACAAAAGACCGGAAGAAAAACAAACATACAGAGATGTTTTAAATGCAGAGCAACCAACAAACACAAGGAAAAAAAATATCCATGTTCCTGCCAGTAGCTTTTGAACATACTGAAGCCATTTGGGGCAACCCTTCTTTAAACTTCCCCCATGGCAGGTTTGAATTACCAGTTATGTTTTCATTCATCACTTAAGGTCAAAGACTTCATCTTTCAATATAGGCCTGCCCTTCTCTAAAAAGACAGATGGAAAAGGTGTAGCAAATCTTCATCTATTGCTTGATGATTAGTCCTAATTGGTTTACTCTGCCATACTCCCCTTCTCCTGACAGAAGCTTTACAGAGAGGACATAAAAGAGGATGCTCTTATGCCTTTCTGTGACTAATGAAAGAAGGAGGATGGTTATCCCACCAACACAGACCCTGGCAAAGCTTCTCTTGAGAGTATGGATTGCACTGAGTGAGGAGCCTGGTTTCTGCACCAACTTCTTGGCCTTCTTTGGCCAAAGCCACTTGTGATTTTTAGGTCAGAAAAAAGAGCTTTTTTCCCCCCCTCTGAGGTATTTCTATGTCTCCTTTGTTTCCTCAGCAAGAATAGCTTGGGAAAATGCATTGCATTTGGACAATTCATGCAGTCACTCCTGAAATGCAGCTTACATTTTCCAGATGGCTTAGTAACAAACTGATTTAATATCCTTTGCACTTACATAAAAGTATTAAAGGATCTCACAGATTCTTGTGCCTGGATGAGGTGGTCCTGAACTGAGGACTACCAAATACAAGGCTAATTTGGATCTATAGATGAACTTCAAAGATTTGTCGCTAATTAACGCGTCCATTAACTTCCAGTGAAGGTATCAGAATTAATCCTGCTTTTTCTCAAAGAAAACTGCGTCTGTTACTCCTAAGCACAACAAAACACTGTAAAAAGCTGTTTACTTTGGCTTCTGGTATCCTGGATTTGCTGAAGGAGGTCATGGCTTTTGTCCCCATCTACCTACAAGGCAAAGTGCTTGAAGAGGAAAAATGCTCCTTTCAGGCTGGAATGTTGAGGTTGCAATTTATCGCATGGGACTTGAAAGAGGAATTCTCAGTTCTAACTTGTTTGAAGAGGAATGGGCTGGTGCAAGAATTCAAGGGCATTTCTGAAATGAATGTTGCCTGTCCACGGAATGGCCTGGAAAGGAAACATCCGAGAGGATCTGTAGCTCAGCTATTCCACACTGCCTGAACAGAGTAATGAAACACTTCTCTTGAGATTTACGAGCCTGGAAAATACACTGCAGATTTCCATCAAGGCCTGAAAATACTGCAGTCTGCTGTCGTGGTCTCTAGTACATCTCTTTTTCTACAAGCAATACCGGCTGGGAGTGTTGGGAAGGAATCAGAGATGAAGTGCAAATGCAAACACAGGAAATAAATATATTCTTTATTATCATGAGGCTCCCAAGCTGCAACTGTGAAACAAGTTTTATCTTTCTAGTGTAAATTCTCTATTCTTTTTTTTTTGGTTGTTGTTTTTATGACTAAATACTGCCTCCAAATCACCACCATTACCTTGCAGGGCAAGGGGCTGGTGGGGGAAGCACAGATTCTGTTGGAATTCTCTTTCTTTAGCAAATGCACAAGCAATGGACATGGTGAGTCCAGGCTGCTTCACTTTCCTCCCTGAAGGGCAGAGGCTGTCAGGAGTGTGCAGGGAATGCTGTTCCCTCAGCTGATAGGAATGCTCATCCATCCCTTCCCGTCCAGGAAAGGATGAGTGGGGCAGTGAGTCACGGACTTCATGATTTTGTGTTGGAGTGTGGAAGTCGCAGAGTCCTAAAAGCAGGATCACAAGATTGTCCACACTGTCCCTGCCCCAGAGCAATGTCAGAGCTGAGAGGGGTGTGACAGTTGTTACTCCTTCTCATACCCAGCAGATTTCAGTGCCTGAGATTCCCACCCTCTGTTTGTTCTAACTGCACGGTGCACATTTTCCCCTTGCCTGCAATGCCAATTTCTCTTGCTGCAAGTGTTTTCTATCATGGTTTATGTCATAAACCATGAAGCAGATAACGTTCCTTGGCAGCCACATCTGCTGGCGATACTGTTGGCATTATTATTTTATCACGGCTGCCTTTTTAAAATGTCCAACCTACAGCTTTGAGAATGATTTTGGATGTAGAAAATCTTTGTCACCTGATTAGGTGCATCAACTCAAGGAATGAAATCTTACCCACTAGCCCTGGATCTCAGATCTAGGAGTGAGGACCAAATCCTCTGTGTACACACTTAAAGAAGGACTAGTTCATGCTATCACCTCTCAGCCACCTTTCTTAGTGCCAGGCTCTCAGCAGAGCTCTAGAGGAACAGCTTTGAGCTCAGCTGAAAGCCCAGCTTGCAAATGGGGTGTCACAGCGTGAAGCTGAACTCATTCAGAAATCCAGTGCCGAACCCCTCTAATGGAAGAACCTTCTCTGCAAAGTTCCCCCAAAAGCATCCCGAAAGATCCTATGGCCTAAGCAAGGAAAACAAGTCCATCCTGATCCATGGCTCTGCATCCTGATAGGAATTGCCTGTCACAAACTCACAGCACGTGGGCTTGGCCGGTGATTTCCTTGTAAGGTGCCATGGGCAAGGACAGCCCCAGATGCATTTGCAAGGAACAGTTTTGTGGGTAGAGAACTGGAACAAGTGCCTTGTGTGTGATGATTGATACTGCCAGGCAGACAATAATTATGATTTACACACGATTTCTTTATTCTTGAGGGGAAATCCCAGTTGCCAAGTATGTTAACGAGGTATGTAATGGTGTGTTAACGGACACCATTAGTTTGCTGGACAAAACCGAGCCCCCTGCCAAAACAAACCTTCTCCAATGGTACGTTTTATGGATCAGCAGATTCTGAAAATGCTTCAGAGTGGGACTGGATGGTGGGGCACATGCTCTGGGAACGGCTAACAGTTTCCTAACCACAAGTTTAAAGGTATCTGTTAGTAATTAAATGCACTCGAGCAGTTGTTAATTCCAGTGTTGTGCAATTTCTCTATGAGGTGCAATAATTGCAGTCCGGAAATAGTTTGTTTTAACGTTATGACCAGATTAGTATGGAAAGTAGTCCCAGCTTGTAGCAGCTCGTGTTAACTTCTGTCAGCAGGGCCGAGGTGCTTGTCTGTCCTCGGGAATGTGCTCGTGGCCCACGGCCCGCAGGGAACTGTGCCTCCCAAATCCTTCCTGGCACTGGCAGGACCCAGTGCTGAGCTCAGCAGCGTTCTTGGGAGATGACCCTGGTACCACAAAGAAGAGTTCAGCAGGCCCTCATGTCTCGGGGTGATTTCTGAGCACTGAAGAGGCTCTTGGTTCAGCTGCTTTTGGAAGCAGGAGCAGCTGAGAAGCTCCTGCAGGGAGGGAATCGGGTGGCTCAGAGCCTTTTGGAGGTGTGTCAAGGTCTGGGCCAGTGTAGGAGGTCTTGGACTGAACCTGAGTCAGAAGTGCTCATGGATACAGGTGCACGTTCTCGGTGGGAGCTGCCTGCAGCTTGGCAGGAAGAGCTTGTCCTGTGGTGGGAGGGTGCTATCACACCCTCCCAGCCTGCAGTGCTTTCCCTGAGAAAGCCCGATCTCAGTTTTCAAACTGGGTTATTTGTACAATCCACGGTTCACAAAAAAATTTTGTGGGCCTGGACTTTTCTATTTCCAACAAAAAAATTCGAATTGCGGGGACCTCTGCAGTACCAGATGTGTTGGACAGCAGAGGACAGCAACATCCTGGAAGTGTGCCACAGTATTTGCCCCGGGCATTGGATCAATGGGCAGATGTGAATATCCTGAAATCTCAGAAATCTCCAAAGCACATTTTATAAAAACCAAACTACATGACCCATTTACTCCAAAGCAGAACTTCTATGGCCTCCCTGTACCTCTTTTTGCTCAGCTGTTCAGCATAGATGTACCCAATAAAGCTCCTTAAAGCAGATTATTGCTTCAGTTATGAACCTTCATGTATTAATACAAGAATTTTGGAGCACAAATGTAAATTAAATAAATGGCTGACAAGGCTGGAGTGATCCAACAGCGACACTGCTTCTTCCTTTAAAAGGTTTCCATTCATCTCATACACGATAGTCTAATCTTTGACCCAGGCAAGAGTGCTACCTGGATAGTTTCCAGTTGTGTTAATGGGAGCTGTGAAAATCCTGTGCCTATCAGCAGGAGAAATGGCCCCCCTTTCCAAAGGGAACAGTTTTGGTTGTCCTTAGTGCATTACAATAACCAGCCACCACACTTAATTGCTCTTTGTACCACTTTCCCTCCCCTCCTCATATCTTTATCTCTTCATGCCATAAAAACACCGCGTTTTAAAATGAAATCAAGGAGACAGAAAACAGAAGAGACATGTTTTGCATAAAAGAAGAAACATGTGTTAGGAATAAAGGCCTGAAATGGGCAAACATATTGAAGACATCCATGCCCTCCCTCTCCCCCTCTGCCCCCTCCCAGGGAAGCAGGAGGGAAGCACCTCTCCTGTCTCTCCTTGCTGGGATGGGGGCTTGGTTCTCCTGCAAAATCATCCAGTTGTCCTCCCAGGAGAAGGGTCAGGCAGGCTTGGAGAAAAGTGTGGAGTTTTTCCACCCTGTGCTGTTCCACGTGGATGTGAGCATGTTCTGGTACTTGTACTAGAGCTGAGCATGCTGCTGGCACAGGCAGGTGAAATTCCTCTGGCAGAGCCAGAGATGATTCTGGATGGTTTTTCAAGGGAGTGAGTTGTTCTCAGTGCTCCTGGGAAGGACAGAGAGGCATGGATTAATCACGTTCATCCTCCGTGACAATCCTGCTCAGGACATTCAGTGTATGCTTGTACTGAAATCAGATGTGGGTCAATTTAAGTGAACTGTAGTTGGCACGGGTAATCCAGCATGGATTGCACAACTTTCCCATGAAAATGTTCAAGTGACTCTCTCACAAAAACCTTCCTGCTGCTGCTGACCTGCTCCCTTCACCTGAGCTGGGTCTCAAGCTGTGCTTGTGCTGTCCTGCAGTGATGCCAGGGCAGGCAGAGCTGAAGAATGAACGGCTTTCAGGGAGTCTGACTCCACCTGGGCTGCTCCTTCTTTTCTTCTTTGCCAAGAAAAATAAAAATATATTCTCCCCACCAACTCCTTAAAAAGGTTGAGGGGGGAAACTGCAGAAATATTTTAAGTGCTTGTTGTTTTTCCTAAGGGGGCAAAAATGCAATGTGGTTTTATTCCACCCATGCAAATATTTATGTGAGCAAGAGAGAAGCAAGATCAGAGAGGATCACTGGGTTTGGTTGTGACACAGGCTTTGGTGCCAGAGATGTGGATTTACTCTTGGCTCTGCCAGAGCTTGCCTGTGTAACCTTGAACCAGTCACACTCACCTCTGTGCCCACGGCTCCCCTCTGCTACAGCTGATGAGAACCCTTTTTTTTGGGTATTAGCTGCATGGAGTTGGGACAGATTTGGGGGAAAAAGGAGCTTTTCAACTCAACATGAAGATCTGAGCGCTTAGGCGATGTAGTAATGGTGGAAAATTATGGCAATTTGAGCTCAGGAGGGCACCTCCAAAATTTGTGCCGTGCCTTGCACACTGTGCTTGGTTTGCTGGAGTCTGCTCCGTGCTGCTGCAACGCAAACAATGGTCTGCATTCAGCAAGTAGCTCCTCAAATTTCCTGTGGATATTCCCAGCAAATCTGTATTTAAATAAGCAATAGTTTCTTAATCCTGGACTGCAAGTTGCTGGGGCAATTTGTACTCAAGGTGAATGCTGAGGTTAGGGAGATGTTGAGATGTATAAAAGAAGCTTGCCATCGAAATTGTTTCCAGCTGTTTTCATTATGCCCCACTTCTGCAGAATAAACCAAACATTTTAGCTTTCAGCTATTTCCTTCTGGACTCTGTAAAGCTACCTGTTCTCAAAAGCATTATTTGGTGTCTTTAAGTGCTTTAGTCTGATATTTTTACAGTTGTATGCAGCTAGTCAAGAAAAATGCCTCTAAATAGATAGGAAAGGCAGCTGAAAAGATTGAAAAGCAGTTTGATTAAATGAAAATATCCATTCAGTTTGACTTGTTGAAAGCATATAAGTATTTTGGTAATACATTTTGGATATGCTAGAATTTCTCAACAGTCTTTTATTCTAGTCCTCCCCTGCCAAACTGGCCCAGACCATAGTATTTAGTAAATAACATGAGCTGGTGTCCAGTTTCATCCACATTTCTTGTCATATCTAAGTGGACACTGCAGCCCAAATGACTCAGAGCATGGCTCAAACCTGTGTTGCTGGGGTCACTCCCAGTCCTGGAGAAATGGGTACAAATTTGAACTCTTTTGCTAAGATAAACATCCATCTCAAAGAAATCAACATTTTGCCAAGTATTTTCATGCAAACGAGTGGGCAAATCATGTCAAAAGAGTTTTTGAGACATTTTCTTGGTTTTTGCTCCAAAACCTAAAGCAATTGTTTGCTGTGACCATCCTGATCTGTGCCTAGCCAGATCTTAAAGACCTGAAAAGATCAGATCTTTCATCCAGAAAGATGCCTCTGGTAACTGCAATATTTATTCCCAGAAGTGAAATTATATTCTGCCCTTTCTCTTTTGTGAATCCATTTCTGTTTAGCTCTGAAGAGTGATTGTTATGTGCTGGTTGCCCACTCGCCCAATATGAATATACTGCCTTAAAAGAAAAATAATTGATTTTTGGCCAAAAGGACAGGAGAAAGGTTAGGAATGTGCAACAAGGTTTCTCATAACTTTGGAGCAGGCAGATGTTTCTCTTCTGTTTCCAACCTTCATTTTCTTTGCATGAAGAACGAGTTCTTTAAAACCAAATAAATATCCCTTTGAGAAGAGCATGGTTCCCAGTGTTATTCTTCACATTAACTCTTTTGTAGCTAAGGCAGAGTTTAGCTTGTTGATTTTTATTGCAGAAAATGAGAAGAAGAGAGACTACAGTGTAATTTTTTTTCTATAAATGGCTTCAATTATGGTTTAAGAGCTGGTCAAAAGAGTAACAACAGCAACAACAACAAACGCTCTGACATCTGACATAATATGGATTGTCATTGTTCATTCTAGGCAGTGTAAATATGACTAAAAATACTTTCTTCTTGCAATTAAGATTTCATTTAAACATCCATAATTGCAAACATAGCAGCACATATTTCATTTTTATCAGGATAGCAGAGGGGACTTTTGGAAGCAGTTACCAAGAGCAGACTTCTACAGGCAGAGAGGAGAGCCAAGTAAAGGTTGTTATTCATGGTAGGAGTGCACAGGGTTATGTTCCCTGTCCCTGACTGGCTCCTCTGTGCTTGTAGGACATTTCCTACCTGTCTTGGTGATGGAGACAGTGGGATGCCATTCTCCTTGGGCACTGAGACAAAACTGGCTTGGAAAACCTACAGCCTAGAGAAAAGATGAAAAATGTCTAATTTCAGGTTAATATCCTCTGCTGGGGGCTGCCCCTGAGCCTAATGCTGCTAATTCCAGCCCTCATTTCCCAGGGAAAAGGACAGAAATGTTTCCCAGGACGGAAAACCTGGCAGGGGAGAGCATCTGTGTGTGGCTGGGAATGGACACTGGGCTCTCTGGGGCCTACTGAAGCAGGGCCAGAGGCTGGGGGTCACTGATAAGGTAACCTTGGCCACAGTTTGTCTTCCTAGAGTCTGACTGATGGGAAATGTGGACAAAAGCCTTTGTGAAGCTCTGCTTGCCATATGTAGCTGTGCAAGGCTGCTGGGGAGGCTGGACCTGTTTACCCACCAGGCCCGAGAGAGGCATTTGGTTCCTAAGTTTATAAATCAACACGGTGACCCCTTTTCCAGAGGATGGAGGAAAGGCTGAGGAATTACAGAAACCTCTGTCTGCCGTCTGGCCATGGTGGGATCAATGAACTCCCCTGTTTTCCTCTCATCCCTGCTCTGTGCTGGGCATTTAGGATTTTCAGAAGTTCCCACTGGGAAGTCTCGGGAGGAAAGAGAAATGTGAAATGCAGAGGCAGGTGAAAAGTGCCAAGGAAGGGTGAGACAAGAGCTGCCTCAAAGGAAGCCTGTTGTAGTCAGTGGAGCAGAACTAGGGTGCTGAAAGATGTGACATTCCTTGCGTGGGCTGAGTGTCATGGGAATCTGGGAGAGCCAAAGCTGAACCTAGTGGTTTAATAGCCAAGGGACAAAGTCTATGTGGGGTCAAGACTAAAACCACATCATCCAAGCAAGACAGGACCTGAGGGGTTCAGCCAGGCTTCCCTTCCCAGGGAGAGCTTCATGGGCTGGGAGAGCCTCCCCAAGAAACCTGTGCTGGATTGAGAATAGGATGGAAGGTAGAACCATACAGTCAGGAGAAAGAGGGTTTTTCACACTTAAAAATCACAGGTGGCTCTCCAGGGCTTCCTGTGATTTATTGTTTCCACATTGTGTGAGTGGGGGGCTCTCAGCCCACCCACACTCAGCCTTTTCTTCCTATAACAAACACAAGAACACAAGACGTGTGAGTGAGTTCCACATGTTCATACTCAGCTGACTTCTTCCTCACCTCTGTGACCATTACTGTCCATAGAATCACAGAACAGTTTGGCTTGGGAGGGACCTTAGATATCATCTTGTTCCAGCCTCCCATTTTCAGCTGCAAGAGCATTTTTTAGCCACTTCCTCGGTCTACTGGGACACCTGGGGACATCCCCAGGGATGTGTGGCACAATTAGACAATGCTCCCCATCCAAACGCGCCTTTATCTAATCTTGTAGAAAGGGTTTTCATGCTGGTCGTAGTTCTGAAAGTTTTAGGGTGAACACTTGCAGTATTTTTCCCTGCCCTCTCATTATTCTTCCTAAAAATGCCCAGAATTTGGTATCTTTAGAAGATTGTAGCAGCTGGATATCAGCTGTGCTGATCCAGGGGAACACGAAGCTCAGTTACTCCACTCTGCTCAGTGTCAGTATTTTGCCTCTGGGGTTTTTGTGTGCTCTCACCTGAATTTCTGGCATCCCATGGCTGCATGCGAGCAGAGGCATTACTGTCACTTAGGGATGATATTTTTCATTGAGCCACTTGAGAGTGAAGAACCTGTTTCCTGTTTAGAGCTCAGAGAGCTCATCCCAGCCATTTCCTTGCCAAGGGTTTTGGAAAGGAACACTCATTGTGTCCTTCCAAGCCCTCTGAAGACATCTGAGTTCACATCTGACAAATGGCCATGGATGGATCTGCCTGTTCCTGCCCACATTCTGCCCGAGTGGGGCTGGGGATCATGGCCAGCTCCAGGGCTGTGAAAAGCTGAGTTAGCACATGCGTGATTTCACCCCACCAAGGAATGTGGCTGCTGGCCTGGAGCTGCTGTCCCTCCATAGAACAGACATCAGGCCTCTGTTGGTTTATACAAGCCCTAAGAGAAGCCAGTTTGGCGTCCTCGTGCTCCAGCTCCTCACATGATTTGCAATAACCCAAGCACAAAGTTTGGGTTCCTGCTCCGTTTGTTTTCATGCATTTCCCATGCACGAATTCGAGCTGCTCTGGCAGGAGAGAGAGGGGATGGTTGCACCTGAGGATTTTGTATAGGGATGTGCCTGGGTCTGCTTAAACCTGGGTGATTTCTGGCAGAGAGCACTAATCCTTTACAGCCAGGGCTGGGTATCTCTGCATGCCTTAAACCAGAGTGGAACAGCTGACCCAGGGCTGTTCCAAGCTCTTTGTAAGGCAAGTGGTGCAATACAGAGAAGCTGAAAAGGTGCCTCGTTTTGGGCTTGTTTTGCACACTGAGTCTTTCCAGATCACATATTCCTAAGGCCCAGTGCAATATAATGAGATGACCTGTTCTGAAAGAGGGAAGGGGGTTCTGGCTTCTCAGAGCTGCTATTGAGAGATGGTACCCTATAATGTTACCATCAAAAGCTCTCCGCCTGCTGTTTTATCAAATGATCAGGCAGTGACCATTTCCATTCTCCCTCAGACCCCAGGAAAATTTCTGTGGAGTTTAGCTGGACATCTAAATGTGATGTTACCACATTTTATTACATCTAATAGGGTAAACTTCTGGGTGTTGCCACAACTTAAATAAAACAGGGCGTCCTTCCTGCTCCAGCAGCAAGGAGGAACGTTTAAAATGTTTTTTAGATGTCACTTCTTTACAACTCCACCAGTTCAGCTCAGTTTCATCCTAAGGGATATTTCTATTTAGGAGAATACTGCTGATGCTGGATAGGTATATGTTGTTCTGGAATGGGAGGAAGCTCTTTAGCATATAAATACCTTATTAAACCCCAGCACACATCTCTTAGCAGGCAAAAAGTCCATGCCCTAAGATCTGAAAAATCACTCTGTTGTGGGGGGAAGGATATTATATTCGATAAATCATATGGAACTATTTATCAGCAATCACTTCTTTAACTTTTCCACAGTCTTCAGTTTCAAAGCACATTTTGAAGTGACTGAAGTTTGTACAGAGCAGTTTATTTAAAAAATTATTTTAGGAAAATTACCTCAGGCTTGATTGTGTATTTATGAAGGGTTTCTCTTTTCTTTTCTTTTTTTTTTTTTAATATTAACATAATGTAAGAAAATGACTTTATTAAGAACAGTGGAAAATGTGTAGAGAAACAGAAAAGATTTTGTAGCAGACAGTCTGTAATGGGAAAAGTTTTGCTTGTCGTGCAGTCACAAAGGGCAAAGTCAGTGGAAAGACCTTGATTTCGATGGGCTTTGGATTAGGCTCATTACTGGTGTGGGATTGTTCATTACAGAACCTTGGGCTGTTTCTGGTTGTATCTACATCCTCCTCAGTGAATGTATTTTGATTTTTCTATTTTTCTCCCTTGCTATTATAAGTGATTATTTTTAATAACTTCATTTACCTACCTCATCCTTCTTGCTGCCTTCTCCTTAGCCTGCATCCTGTCCTGATCTTTAGTTAAAAATGAAATTAACATGCTCATAAGTCAAAGAAATGAATGTTTTTTACCCTGCAACCATTGTTGCACGATCTCTTGCAAATCCACATTGGCCACTTTGTGCTCCTGCCATTGTTCATTCCTGGAACAATTCTGGTCTGCTGCAGTTTAATTATGATGTGTTTGAGTACACAGCTCAGCGTGGTGCTCATAGTGATGACTTAGTGATTTTCTAAACCATGAAATAAATCTGATTGTGAGTATTTGGTATGTGGTTTACAATCAGCTGGATTATGGCTTTTCCCAGTGGGGCCAGCCTTTCCACGGCGAGCCAACAGGTTGGAGTACAACTAGCTTGTTGCTGTGGATTGTCGTGGGCTTTATGGTTGTTTTTGTTTAAATGAAACTCATTATTTTGCATTACTTGGCACCTGAATCATGCTGGTACTCCTTGGGTTTAGACTGGGAACTCCAGAGATGAGCTGAAGTGTGGCGTTTGCATGAGCTGTTTGGGCAGGGACCATACTCCTGGAAGGCAGCCTTCATTTCATGGCCTCAGAAAAGTGCTGTGTGGATCCTGCTGACTGCCCTTGGAGCTGGGAAGGGAGCAGGAAAGAGGTGACTGCTCAGGTCAGTGCACATGCAGGGCTGGAGGGGCAGGTTGGAGCCCTGGCCATGCTGGGAATGTCAAGGTGCAGCTTGGATTCTGTACAGACAGACAGGATCCTTTCCCAGGCATCCCCGGCTGATGAAAGGGAAATTGTTTGCAGTGGCTTGGAATGGATTAAGTAGACAAAATATGAATGTTTGAATAAAGTAGTAGCCACAGCTCTTGTGTAGACAGTAAACAATGGTTTATTGACAGTAAACTCTTGCTCTTATGGTAAAGTGTCTTAAATCACTTATTTCCTGAAAGGCTCAGGCAGGGTGCCTTTGGTCACTCACACATGTTTTGTACTTTATCTCAAATCAAAACATCCTGATTTCCAGTCTCTGGAACACATTACTGGTCCATGCTTCCCCTGTTTGAATAAAAGGTGGCAAACCCAGCTGTGCACTCATCAAGGCTGTTTTAAATAGCATCTATGAGTTAAGGAAAGGCTGTGGATAGATGAGACCCTAGGATTTGTGCAGAAACATCCTCGGACTTGGCTTGACAAATATTGTGTTGTTGGATAACTCTTCTTAATCCCTTTCTACTTAGACTTCGGTGTGATTGCTCTGAAGGAATAGAGTGTTTTGTCTCTCCACCTGATCTCTCCCTGCTCCAGCCTTGAGCATTCAATACTCACTCTCTACTCCGATACTGTCAAAATGAGTCAGAAGACAAATCATCCTGCTAGAAGCAGTTGAGGGATCTGTTTGTTTCGACAGCATTGGCTTTAAGAGTGAGTGCACAACCAGTTGTGCTGGCCAGTGTGGTGGGAGGGCAGGGGAGCAACCAGGGGTGTCCTGAGAATAAACCCAGGCACGTGGAACTCACCTGCTTCTACCCACGCAGAGACAGGTGTGACAGGTGTGTGAAGGAGACAGGACACGCTGGATGTGCCCCGGAGTGGGTGACAATTGCTCCGTGGTACCCAGCCGTGTGCTCACTCCTGTCACCTGTACACAGGTGGTGCATCCATCTTCCTCAGCAGAGCAGAATTGTCAGTGTCCACACAGAATGACCCAAATTACCTCCCCCTGAAGAGGTGCACATCAGCCCGTCTTGCAGTGAGGGTCATTCAGGGCAACGTGCTCATCTGTGAGGCAGTGCTGGGTGGCCCCTACACAGGTGCTGTGCAGGTGTCCGTGCAGGGATGGAGCTCCAGCCTAAGCCCATTTGTTGGGAGGAGAGCACAGGACAGAGGAGGGGAGCTGGAGGGCTGGACTGGGCTGGCAGAAAGCGGCGTGCAGTGGGAATGGCAGCGGGAAGGGAGCACGGCGTGTGGGGGCTGCCTTGGCTCTTCCTCTCCAGGAGGAATCCCTCCATCAGGGCCAGGCTGGGTGGGCTCTGAGCAGCCTGATCCTAGTGCAAGGTTCCTGCCCATGGCAGGGGCAGTTGGAACTAGACAGTCCTTAAGGTCCCTTCCAACCCAAACCATTCTGGGATTCAATGTTTGAGGTCTTGCCTATGGTTCTGAATAGCTCAAAGTCTGGACTGGTCACTTTGGAAGTCTCTCTTGCAGCCCTCAGCATCCAAAGGACTCAATTCTGTGATCCTTCTGGATTTCTTTTCCAGTGAGGGACTCGCTGTGACCTTCTCTCTTGGGCCCTGGCCTCAGGAGGTGAAGATTGCTGAGCACTGTGTCAGCTGTATCCAAAGTGGTTTTTGTTTAATGGTCTCCGCTGCTGTTTATATTTTCTAATGCGCTATGGCTGGTGTTTGTTGCCATTAAAACTTCATTTGTTTGGAGGATCTTTTCAACAAACTGAAATCCAATAAATCATGAGTAAAATATTTATTATTTCAACTGGATAAGAAGGGGAGGGGGGATTGGACAAATTAATATTCCTTCAGCACCATGTTAAATGGGAGGGCACTGTGGGGTGTGTTCGCCATGGGATTTAGTCCCCAGAAGAACAATTATTTGTCTGGACGGGGCCAGCTGAGTGACAGCTTCAAATTTGGAAGCAGAAGTGGAGCAGAAATACTCTGAGCACTCCAGCTTTATCCTGTCTGCCCATGTAATCACATCCACAGATGATGGTGGTGAGCTCAGGGCTTCTGGATTAAAACTGTCAAAAATACAAGCCTCTAATGCCTGAGTTAGAAATCCTGGGCTAATAAAGCAGTCTCACTTCTGCTGGTGGCAAAGCTGCTATTGTCTGAGGTCAGGACTTCACTCCAGGTCTGCTTTAGTTCACTGACAGTAGCAGACTCCAAACTCTTCATCCTGCTGTAGGGTATATTACACTAGCTTGTGGTGGGATGAAGGACATGGAGATCTGGAGCAGAATGTGGAAAATGTCATCACAAGCATCATTACATTAGAGCTGCATGGCTTTATTTATTTGTTGAATAGTGAACTCAATTAGAAATAGGGTGGGATCTAGGGCTGTTCATGTACTTTTGCATTCAGCCAGTGGCTTTGGCTGAAAATGCAGAGGGAAATATGGGAAAGTTGGACTGTGATTCCAGCATTTCACACAGAGGATACATTGCCTATTCACTTGGAAATGATATCTAATTTTTCAACATGACATATTTTTCAATGCCAGAAATAGAAAAAAAAATTGCTTTTGGACTGACCTTAACAGAAATAATTCTGAAATCTGTCCGTGGGAGTCAGGCAAAATCTCTGCATTGTCCAGTTAAGCTCAGAACAGGTGTGAAGTGTGGATCCGAATGATTGGGAGATGTACCAGGCTCTATAAGAAATGTGATGCATATATAGATATAATTTCAATGGAGAACTGGTATGTTTGTACAAATAACTAAGACAAAATCTGTCTTTTCAGGAAGGAAGATGCCCTTCAGCACCTGTGAACCAGACTCTGGATGTCAGCAGCTCCAAAATATTCATGCAAGGATTTGGCTTCAAAGTTTTACATTAAATCCAGTTTCCTTATACTGATGTGATAACTTCTACCCCACAAAGCCCCCAAAATCATCACCTTCACTATCAAGCCTCTGGATGCTACTATAATGCCATTAGGATCCTAAATACAGTAAGTCAGTGTCCCATCTGTCAAAAACAGGACGTGTGGCAACCCTTCCCAGTGAGTCATCTGTTCAGCATTCCCAACTCTTTGAGACCTCTGCACTCACCAGGGAGCTCTGACATTTACCAATGTTATCTTTCTTATTTCAGTTTTGGCACCTTCTTCCTTTCCTCAGAGACCGTACTGGGCAAAAACCACATGAAATGAGCAGCAGACATCATCTGTCATCTTTCTGAAAGGTTACTGGGCTTGAGTGTGTTGTTTGGCCACAGATGGTGGTAACTTCACCAGAAAAACAAAAACCCCCACCACGCAGTGAAGAAATTGTTAACTGGGCAGAGTTTTACATGAGAGATCAATTTGTTGAAAGGGAAGAGTAATCCTTATTCATAGTGACTTTTGGGATGACTAAACCCTCAAGAAGCAGATTAGAAAATGCAATGAAATGCTTCTTTTGCTATCATTTGTTGTGAATCAGCAATAAAGTGGTCACCCCCTTGGCAGCACTCCCACTGGGGTCGATGGAGCCGGGGTTTCGCCCCTGGAAGTCCTGCTCTGCAGGAGAGGCTCGCCATCAGTCTGTGTCCACTTTTCACTTCTGTGAGCACTTGTGAGGCTACTTACAGTGTTTCATAACACAGGAACAAAGGGGTTATTCAATGAAAATGAAGGAGGCAGAGATTTAAAGCAGATGACAGTAAATGCTCGCTGCACAGTAATATCAACACCTGGCTTTTTATCCCTGGTAGTTGTCAAAGTGCTTTACCAGAGTCATCAGTGCCAGTGTCTCTGTTTAACAAAAGATGAAGAATACCTGTTCAAGGTCACCAAACAGATAATGCCAGAGCAAGAGTGGGAAATACCCTCCTCCACTATGCAGTGGCTTCTGATTAACATCAAATCACTTTTATGCTGCAGAGCTCACTGCTCCAGGTCAGCATGACACCAAGGATTCAGTGGCACAGACTGTTTGGGTGGAGAACAAGCACATGGCGCAGGGAAGATGTAAAAAAGAATTCAGGTCAGACTGCAGCCTCTGTTTTTGTAGTGACCTGTCTGATGCCAGAGGATAGGAGACTCTCTGGCTGCATAACACGTTTCAATTTAACTAATGCAGAGTGCAGAGCTGGCTGCTGGCGGTCAGGGTTGTCCTGAAAACCCTGCAGACTGCCCCAAGTGTTTGGTGGTCCATGTGGAAAGGGAGATGTCATTTTGGAAATCTACCCTGTCTGAGGGGAGCAAAGGCTGGTTGTCACCAGAGATACTCCCACATGAGGGTAAAAAATGGCCTAGTTTTCCTGGAGTTATTCAAGAATGGGCAGTGAAGCCTAAGCTAAACGTTCTTGTGAGGCTTCAGGGTTTACCCAAAAAACCAGGCTGGACTTGTGGATTCTTGCACCTCCACAGCAGGCCCGATGCTGTCCTTTCAAATGCATTCCAGGAGGCTTTTGCCAACGCCGTGGTGAGTGCAGTTGGCTCAGCTGAGGGTGGGAGAGTTGTCCACCCTCCCAGACAACTCGTTTTGCCCTGTCCATGGATAGTCCCACAGTCGGAGTGAAGCCTGTTCTCCATCTGAACTGCTGTCCCTCCTCTACCTCTCTCCAAGAAGAGAGCCCCCAGCAGCCCATTAACCCTTTCCAGACTCACGTGGGCTCACACGTGTGCTTTTTAGTGGCATGATTCTTGGCAAGAGAGACAACCTTAATATTGCTGTTGGACCTCTGTGCATGCCTGTTGTTCATCATGTGTGAGTTAAATGAACGACCCTGAACTGGAGAGAGGGAAGCTAATGATTGCCATATTGTTTCCAGCAGTCCTCAAGCAGAAGAAGCTGTTTGAACTTTCCCCTAAAGACGCTTCTCCCTCTTGCAGTGATTTTAAAATCTTGGGTTTCTACCCTTTTCAAGGTGATTAATATTGTAATGATACCTATTTTACCTTCCCCTCCCCAGGGGAGTGGGGGAGCAGGGGGAGGGAGGCAGGGCAGGGAGAAGGAACTTTCCAAAACTAACTCCATGTGCAGCAGTAAAAGGCGTGATAGCTGCTTCTTTTCCTCTCTCCTCTAGTTTCCAGCAAATTCCCTTGTGCTTTCAGGTATTCCATTATGTTTTGTTTTTAATTCCTCTTCAATGCGCATATTGACATGTTTCTGTCTGTCTATTTCTGTCTTCCTTTACCCAATAAAACGATCCCACTGGGAAGGTGAAGGTCCAAATAGAAGGTGGAAGGAAGGAAAGCATCTTTCCTCATTACTGAGAGCCAGACTGATTGATAGTGTGTGACTGAGGCAAAGACCCTCCTTGGGGTGGAGATCGTAGCCTCATCCTTAATACAAGGACAGGCAAGAGGCTGAAACTCAGAATGGGGACTGCGTTTGGAATGTATGACTAATTGTGGTGGTTGTCTGGCCCTCTTCCCAAAAATTAGGGAAGAAATGCTGTAGCGGGCATTGTTTTCATCCTACAGGATATTCCGAGTGCTGTGCTTTGAGACTAAGGAAAAGACTGCATCCCACCACCACTGGCAATTAGAGCTGCCTGTGACCAGAGATGACCTTCTTAATATTGCTTTTGACATCTGCACCTGGGTGGATCTTGCTCCACAACCTTGAAATGGACAGTAGGAAAAAAGCAGCAGGAAAATGAGACGATCCCTCACATTGTTTGGATTGTCAGTAATAAATCCCAGGGAGTGGAGAAGGCCTTCCTTGTTGGCAGGGTGATCCCATCATCTTCACGTAAGAAAGAAACAATACAGAGTAAGAAGAAAAAATCATGAGGAGAATCAGTCAAACACCTCACCCAGGGAGGTGTTTGAGGTGCTACATAATCTTGTCTGGGCTACTTTTCCCATCAAAGCTTGGACCAGATATTCTTTTGAGGTCTCTTCCAGCCTGGGCTGTTCTGTGGTTCTGTGATCATCAGCATGTTGGTGCCTGGGTGCCACTGTCACTCAGTTCCTGCTGAGAGAATCTGTGCTGTTTGCACATCATTCCTCTATTATCTGATCTCTTTGAAACCTTACATTGCAGTTTTAAGGGTTTTTGGGAGTCTCTTAGGATTACCTATGTGGCTGCTGTCTGCTAGACTTTCCTCTGAGCTGTCTCATTTGATCCAAGATGCGTCTCTGGAGCCTGCAGTGAGTGGAAAACCTGCATTCCCAACCGAGAACGGACTGTGCGAGCTCAGCTTTGGAAGGAATTTCCCTCTGGTCAATGGTCTGGCTCAGCCTGGTGTCTTCCTGGAGCAAGGACAGCAGGTGCAGAGATCTGAACTGTACCTCCAGTGCTGCTGTATCCTGTTCCTCAGCTTAATCACATGTACAGTGTGGGTCTGGGATCACTCTGCTGTTTTCAGTCTGATAATCCAGAATACACTGTTAGAAGTTCCTAGGACAGTTTGGTTCAAAGTAGAAAATTACAAACTAACACCCTCCCACCCCTCTTTGATTTGAATCAAATTACCAAGGGGAAGGTCCTGTAATTTGCTCAATATGCAAAACATTCCCAGGAAAGAAATGCTGGAAAGGAGGATCATGAAAGCTGAGACAAGATGTGAGGGTGTCACAAACAGAGGCCAAAGTGGAAGAGAATAGAGAATTGGCCAAGAAAATGTCATCAGTGACCCTTGTGATCACTGTTTTGTTGGATTGGGGAGGATGGAAATCAGCTTGGAGACAATCCAAGATGCTGGAGGCAGGGAATACACCTGCTGTGCTTATCTTGCCCTAAACCACACGTGAATCCAGTTTCTCCAGAAGCTTCTGAAACAATGTCAGTCCCAGAAGACACACCACTGTGAACATTTCAGCAAGGACCTTTGTTCTTTAAATTGCAAAGAATTTTGAAACCTAACACAGGCGATAAGGCAGTTTCCTCTGCGGGTTTTCAGATTTTTTTGGTATCCTTATTTGATTCTGCTAATATGTATTGTAAAGATAAAACAGGCCCGGTCTCAAATACTGGAAACCCAAGAGGAGGCAGAGATGACAAGGGAGAGCTGACAAGCGTCATGGGAAGAACCAGATCAAGGGAAAAAGTGAACAAAATTGATGGCAACTATAATAGGGCCTGATCGCTTAGGTGGGCAAAGTGTGGGCTTGGAAAGGGCCACGAATTTCCTGGCTTCACAGGAGACTGAAGACAACATCACTCAAAGCCTTCTCTGCTCCAGGATGCAATTTCCTCCCCGTTCTACTGACGGATCCTTTTCTGCTGTGTATATTTTTCTTTCAACCAGCTCAGCAAAAGTACTGAAAACTGGCAAGGCAGCTCAGAACAGCAAGAGATCTTGTACAAATTCTTTCTTCCTTCCCAGGTTGTTGAGACATAGCGTAACAGAAGATTACAGATAAAAATGGCATTTTCTGTCAAAGATAGTAAAGTATTTCCACAGCTGACCAGCTGCAGTGCGTGTGTCCTGGCAGGTCCTGAAACCAGTTTTTATAAATCTCTCCAGAAAACGAATTAATTTGAGTACTGGCATAAGCAGCATGATAACCCTGATGCTTGCTGTAAATGAAAGAAGGGCTTCAATAAAAGCAAGGGGTCCGATTGTCCATCTTGGTGGCTGTTTGGCACAAACCTCCTGTTACTTAACAAAATATCCAGACTTTCTGTGTATGAACCCTTATTTACCCCCGCAGGTAACACAGACCCTCAAAGGGGTACCCTACTGAGGGTAGAAACAACAATCATTTGTGCTTGAAAGGTCTAGTGCACAGCTGTGGAGAGGGGATTTCTTCAAGAACCGCTTTGCTGGCTGTGGACACACCACACTTGGAGCTCTTTTGAGGGAGGAGTCATTGGAATTCTCTTCTGGGTGCTGTGAACAGCAGTGATTTGATGTAACCTCCAAGGGAGCCAGTCGCAGGTAGCTCTCTAAAGTCAGGAAGGCTCCCTGAGGTGTGAGGTCCCATTTACCACTTCACACTGTGGGCAGGCGGCTTGTGGCAAATGTCCCCGACTGTGTCCGTGGAGACACAATAAAGACGCTTTACACCTGCTAGGTTCAGCAGAAAGGAGGATATGACATAGATTTATTGACATTACTTTATTTTTATACGCATCCCAACTCCACAAGGGATTGGAGAGCATGTCACTTCCTTCTCCATCTCACTGGAGAAGAAAGGTGCTCATCAAAGTGGTTATATCACAAAAGGAATGAAAAACAGAAAACACCGTTAAGTAAACATCGGCTACTATTTACATAAAACTGTAAGAAAGAATCTGACTCCAAGGTTAAAAACAGAAGGCTTACAGAATTTCAGGGCAACACCCGACCTCCCCCAAAGGCCCTGAGCAGAGGAAGTTCTGCTGCCATCTCTGCTTTGGGTAATTCCTAAGGGAGGCTGTGGCTTCTCCACAGGAACCCCTGGAGCGGTTGTAGGGTCTCTCTCCTGGCCCCGTGTAACCTGACTCAGGTTTGGAATAGTGTGTCACGAGCTCCTCTGGAAAAGTTTCAGGTTGTCCTTGTGGAAGACTGGCTTAGCTGACCTCCAGGGGTCTCTCCCGACCTACATTTTCCTGTGATTCCGGGACGGAATGGGAGCGAGCTCAGGACCTCTGCAGCACAGGCTACTTCTATTTCTGCTGAACGTGAATAGGAGCATTGTGTGGATACCCAAGGGCCCTGACAGACAGGCCCTGGCAGTGACTGGAGCTTTTACTGGCCTCAGCTCTCGGTCCCTGTCTCTGACAGAGGATCTGGTGCTTGCAGCAGCAGGGAAGGTGTGAGCTGGAGCAGCTGAGGATGCTCGAATTGCTTGTTCCTACCAGCTGCCTGCCATGGGCCAGCCATGTTTTAGACCACGGCAGCCAAATGCTCAGATAATGGGAGACAGAGCTCTATCTTTACACAGCCAAGCTTGGAAAATAAAGCCAAAGTGACTTGGGCTTTGCTTGAGTGTGGAAAAGGGATGCTGCAATCCTCTACACTGTCTGGATGCTAAACAAAGCACAACATGGCCCAGAACCCAAGTCCTTATGCCATCTCCCACCTCTGGATACCAGCTTTGAATTGGCTTCGATTTTTATTGCATATTTGTCCACAGCAGCTGTCAGAAAGTTTAAATGCTAGAATTACTGCTGGAATAAATACATCCTCCCAAACCCTTGCTATGGCTCTCCCCACTGGGAGTTTATGTAATGTACTGAGTGGTACAAAAAGTATGCAGAGAGAACATTCTGCTTCCTGGAGGTTTCAGCTTGGTTTGACAGCTCGGTGCTGACTCACTCTCAGGGCTTCTGCTCTGTAGTGAAGCACTGAGGGCTGGGAAGCACAGCCATGGACATTGCCACAAATGGATGTGAAACCAGGCTGTTACCATCCTAGGTGACTCTTTGCCTGGGCAGGGCAAATGCCACGGCATTCAGCCAGATGCCAGCTAAGAGCAAGGGCTGCTTTAGCTGAAGAACCATACAAGACCCCAAAGTGGCCTCAAAATGCTGCAGGAAGACGAACATTTCTTTTAGTGCTATTTTTACCCAATATTCTAATTTTGTCTTGTTCCCTTACATAACTTTCAGAGTTACAGCTGAATAAACTTTCGGAGAAGAGAAATATTTCTAATAGAGCTCTAACTTTCTCCAGATTGAGTCTCTGAAATCATCCACAAAAGGTTTCCAGTCCATATATGTGGCATAGGACTTTTGTCTGACAAGGGAAGAGTAGAAAGAGATTGAAGCCCTGTTACAGCTGCGTTTGCTCCTCCATGGCAAAAGGCAATTATTTAGTTTGGGTTGGATGGAGTTTAGTGAGATGGGGTCAGCACAACAGAAGCCCTTCTGCACCTGCTCTCCAAGGTGTGCTCCTGGCCTGGTCCTGCTCCCCCTGCCCACACCTCCTTGAGCCCTGAGCACACACAGAGGAAGCTGAGGTGCATTCAGCTCCGTTTGCCTCCCCTCCTGTCCCTTCAAGCTCCAGCAGTGGGAAGAAGGGAGATCTGGCTCTTTTCCCTGCCGCAGGCTGATGGATGCCCTGGGCAGCTGCTCTGCCTGCACTTGGAGCAGACCACTGGAGCTGTGAGAGTTAGGGAGAAGTTAAATGAAGTTAAGTGTGCTCTGGCTCTTCCCTGCTGCTCAGGGGCTGTGTGAGGCAGCTCACGAGTTGGCAAAACATTGAGGATTTTCTAATGCTCCCCAGGGACCAGGTGGGTCCCTGGCTGCTGCAGGATATGGCCTGAGAAAGGCTACCTTTTCTTTTCCCAATTCCCTTTTCATGTTAAATCTGCAGGAAGAAAATCGCCAGATGTCTTCTCCAGCCCCTCCCTGGGTCTAAATGGGGAATGCTCAGTGCGGCATCTCAGAAAAGCCATTCTGGTGAGCAGCCAAACGGGAGGGACGGGGAAAACAAGGGCTTGAAGAAATGTGAACAAACACAAAGAAAATATATCGGGAAAAATGGCTGTAAAGGCAATGCACCTGTACCCCGGCAACTTTTTTTATAAAAAATGAACATGAAACTTCAGTGGACCAGTTGTTAAATTTTTTTTTCTTAATGATTGAGAAAATTTGTTAACAAAAATATAAAGCAAAATCACAAGACTGGTGAAATAGAATGTTTTCTAGCTGTCTTTCTTTCCCCAAAACACAGCCTACGCTTGGGTGGTAGTTTAAATTTGTCTAATGTACCTAATGCAGATGCCAAGCCCAGTGAACACAGCAGGTTTTTCCACAGGCTTCTTTAGACTTTGGATGACTCCTAACTCTGTAGGCAAAATAACACGCACGAGTAATCAACATTTGCCCCTTCTTGGAAACCCGTCAGCCCAAAAGGGCTGTGGCTTTGTGTTTGTTATGTGTTTGTTGTTGCATCTTTCTCTGATGCTCTGTCAGGAAAGTGCAGATCATCAGGACACGATGCAGCAGCGCTTGAGATCTTGGCTGTGGAATTGTTTATTGAACAGTGACAGACTGCAGCACATCCCTTTCAGGGATGATAGGGAAAGGTTTATGCGAGCCCACATCTGCACTTGGCTGGGCACAATGATGTCGTGTTCCTGATTAGCCGTAAATTTCTCCAAAGCACTTGCTGGAATAGGAGCGCCCATGGTGGCTGATTCCTGCCACACAGCTGGTGTTGTTCCCACTGCTCCAAACTCGGTGTGCAGCAATGAAATATGGCCCTGTACAAGTGCTGGGCCTTTTCATCTCCTACTCTGTTTCTGCTGCTTGCACTCTGCCAAGAATTATGGTTTTTTAGTCCCTGTTAAAGGTAAGTGTTCAAAGCCAGGTTGGATGGGGTTTGAAGCCACCTGATTGTGGCAGGTCCCTCCCAACCCAAACCATCTTGTAAGTGAGTGAGAAATGTTTTTCTACAATCTTCTCACCTGGCTGTCCTGTGGATAGTCAAATCATCTTTAACCCTGTGCTAAAAGATCCCTCTTCCCTTTGGGAAAGATCCCTCCCCTGAGCCACACTGCACAGGATTAACAGAGTGAGGCTCCACCTGCATGGGCCATGTGGTTTTCCTTGGACATCCTGATCCCACCCACAAAGCCCTGGGTCCTCCTGGTTCTGTCACAACCTGCAGCATCTCTGGCTATTGCAGTAGACTAACAATATTTAGGACTTTGGCAGTGAACAAAGGCAGGTTTTTGTCACTGTCCCTGTGCTAGAACCCCCCATGGTTGTAACAAAGATTTCCAAAGCTCTTGTGACGTGTAATCCACAGAGGGTGTTCTGTGTAGTGCATCTCCTGGAGACCAGTAGTGATTTCCTCAGGGTGAGAGGTTAACAAAGGCTTCTTGCACTGTGAAAGCCCTTTTCTGACACTAGAAGAAGGGCTTTGGTATTAGATGTTGCCCTAGGCATGTAACTGCAAAATACATTAGTAGCCATTTACTGATCTTTATATCTAGATTATGTCACTATTCACCTTTTTTTTTCATGGTCTCCTAGTCTCTTATTACCTCCTAGATTTTTTGGGATGTTTGAAAGATGGCCAGGTCTGAAGACAGCAGGAAATAGGGAGGAAACAGCAGTAGAGGGCTGAGAATAGTGCTTCCTTCCATAAAGAATGTCTATTTGCCCTGAATCCAGGGATAACAGCTAGTCTGACATAACAGTAACATAAGCTGGCTTTCTGCCTTTTCCAGAGTTAATTTTGGATCCCAGATATGAAAACTGGACAGAGAAAAGACAATTGTCATGTGTGTCCTGGTGTTTTCTTTTATTTATCAAAGCTCATCTGATACAGCTGCAGCTTGTTCCAATGATGATCTTTGCTATCAGAGGAGAATTTCCCAAAGAGTCCTTCTGGATGGGGAGTGCAGCATGAGCAGAAGCAACTTCCATCTGGAGAGGTGACACTGAGGTACCAGGACAGTGATTATTTGGAAGCAAGGTGTGAGCTCACATGTTCTCTGTCAGTACCTTTATTCTTGCAAATGGCTCAGGAAGCAGCCAGTGGGATGTGCAGCCTTTTCTGCATTTGCAAGTAAAGCCTGGAGCTCCTCTGTATGAATTAGGGCAACCAGAGAGAAACTGTCAGCTAAATCTGAGAATGAACTGAGGATCAGAGAGGATCCCCCCATGACTCCTTTTCAGCAGCTCTGTATTTTGTTTTAAAGGACCCTTGTGCAAGAATTACGTTGCATTCTAAAAAGAGGAGATTGTTTCACCTACTTGTTGTAGGAAGATCTTCAAATTAGAGCCCTTCCTGCTTACATTGTGGCATTCTAAGGTTCATCCTGCTGCAGTTGCCCTGTGCTGTATGGGATGCGGGATCCATGGCAGATAAATCCACAGCCAAAGCCTGTTGTTACAACAGAAGTCTCTTGCCAGAGAGCCTGAGTTGTTTCAGAGCTTCTCATTACAGCTGAATGCAGTTAATACTCGTGTGTGCTCTGGAAAACTTGTGGGAGGCAGGTCAGAGTGTCCTGGAGCACGAAGTCACCGTGTGGCTCCACAGCAGGTACAGCCTGGAATGGAGACTGTGGTGACAGGGGACGGCTCCAAACTAACGCTGGACAAAACACTCCTGCCCACATTCTGCATGGAAAGCTCAGTTTTGGCTAATTCCACCACCACAAAGCGAGCCACTTTCCAGGGAGATTAAGGGGAAAGAGGTAAATTCTATCCAGGAAGTGGGATGATCCCAGTGGAAACTATGAGAGTAACCCTGACTAGAACGAAACATTTGAGTCCTGAAATTCCCATTTGTGGGTCTTCCAGTCCTGACTGCACATGTCCCTGTTCCCATCAGTGGCCAGGCTCCTTGGGTGGGTTCCCAGCCATTCCTGTCGCTGGTGCATCATCCTTTTCACTGCTTGGGGAGACCACAAGGTGTTGGAGGAAATGTAGTTCACTCCTCACCCACTGCAAAAACAGGGATGTGATGCAGAGCTGCATCTCCCACGAGGCATGAATGGCACTTGGGCTTTGAAACATTTTAGTTTTGCCTCAAAACACTGCTATTTTGAGAAGTTTTTGACCCGCTTTCTAACCTGCTGCAGTTGAACGTGGAGGTTCAAGATCTCAGCAAGGTGGGGGGAGGTTCACACAAGCATAACTGCACAGAGCTCTGGTTGTCCAAGGAATAACAGATAGAAATTATTCACAGCCGAGAGCAGTTTTGAGAAAGCATTGCAAGGAGTATAAGGTTGGAGCTTTTCAAATCTCCTGGGATCATCTCCTTTCCTGAAGAGCACAGAGAGGGCCTGGTGTTCCCAGGGTGAGGAGCAGAGGAGGGGAGTGCTTCACGTCCTGAGTCTGGTTCGAAGTTGGCTGGCAGCACCTTTCAGTGGATAAAAGCTTTTGCATGCCTGCTCTGACTGCTTTGATGCACAAACAAAAAAATAAGGCTGTGTGTGGAAATTGAAATGTAGTAAATCATATCCAAACCTTTTGAAGCAGCCACCTCAAAGACACAGCTCTCAGGCCTGGTCGCAGATCCTCGGCCTTTATCAGGATGAGGGGCATGAGCCTGAAGCCTGGCACCCTCTGGCCCTGGCTAGAGTGGTTTCTTTGCTGGGTACATGGCATTTCTCAGGCTGTGCTCTGGCCAGGCCATGCTATATTTAAATACGTTCTGCTGGTGAGGGACTAAAGGGCCTCTAGAGCTGCAACTTCCTAAGGGCTATTCTGCAGATTCCTTCCTCCTTTCTTTCTTTTTTTTTTTTTTGTTTTCCTTTAAAGGAAACTCTCAATCTTCTTAGGAAATAATCTTTTGTTTATGTCATGAAAAAACCTGTGCTCTCCTGGCCGGGAGGGTAGAAGAACCAATAGGAAGAGGTGCCACTTGTGCGTTTCAGTACAACCAAGCGTGTCTTAAATAAACATATGTTTATTTTTCTACCTTTCTGTTGAATTGCATCCTTGCCAACATAGAAGGTAAAAGTATCCAGTTCAAAGGAGGCAACTGCAAGCATAGGCTGACATCCTGTTGTAAATATAGAACTGGCCTCATGACAATGCCCTGCTCGGAAACAATGGGAGCTGGGAGAGAGAAATGTGTGAATTAACACGGTCAAGGCAAATGATGAACAGCTGATGGAGGAAAAGAGCCATGGGCCAGGCTGCCAGCTCTCAGGGCTGCCTCTGAGCTGGCCTTTGTCCCCTTTGCAGAGCTGTGTGATGTCTCTGCTGTGTCCACGTGCCAGCAGAGATGCCACCCTGGGTATGCCAAGGACATGAGACAGCCTTCTGTGCCAAACCACAGAAGAGATTTCCCTGTCCCCTTGCTCAGACTGGGGCAGATCAGAAGCTTTCTTCTGCTTTTGCCTCTGTCCCACCTTGCCAGCAGGACACGTGGCCTTGGAGCGAGGGCAGGTTTCTGCCCTGCCCAGTGCTGGCATCAGGGTTTGCAGTGCAGGCATCAGCAGCGCAGCCAGCCTGATTGCCTGCCCTCGGGACAGCTCTGCACAAATCCCCGTGGCCAGGTTACATCCTCCCTCCATCGAGCACTGGAATGGGCAGGGGACACCTACTTCCACGAGCAGGATGAGAGCCCCAGGCACTGCCGAGACAGAAAGGAGGTTTATCCCAATCAGGCTTTGCCACGAGGAAACAGAGTTCCAGGCTGATTAGGAACCTTGGTGGTACTCCCTGTGACGCCTGAGAAACCTGCCATGACTTAGTAAGATGCAGCCTGTGGCTGTCAGTTGTTCTTGGCTCTGGCTGGGCATCTGGCAGAAGTCCCCAGCTCCTGTGCCAGTGAGGAGCAGGCTGGGATAAGGAAGGAACCTGGGATAAGACAGGAACCACATGCCCCTGCAGCTGGTTTTCACATTTACAACATGCTTGTGGGGACATTGTTGTGACCTTTTGGGCACTGATGGCTAAAGTGGGTGAACTCTCACGAATCCAGGCAAGATTTTCCCTCTGGTGAATCCCTTGTATAAAATGTATTGAGGTTTAAAAATGTGGCAGAGGCAAGCCTAGTTTAGCTTACATTCATCCTTGTTTTTCTTTGACTAACTACAATATTTTTGTGACTGTCATGTTAAAAATGATGGCTTGCACTGCCAAGTATTCATCTCACTTTTGTCCTAAGCCACCTTCAGCTCCTGGGCTGAGCCAGCAGGGCAGCGGCTGCAGCGACAGCAATCGACTGTCACCAGTTTATCTTATCTAGCGCACAGAGTGTGGCATTCGAGAGCCAAAGCCCTGGGTTTTCTTCCCTTCTCTTTCTGTGCAGCACAGGGTGTGCCCCATTTGACCTAAATATTTGTGAAGTTACATCCTTGGGACAGGCTGACAAAAGGTTATAAACTCATTTGTTTTCATCTTTTCCCGAGGCGGGCAGGCTGCAGCGAGGCATCACAGCTGCCTCACGTGCGTGCCTCACACCTTGCCCTGACAGCTGGTGCTGGCCAGCATCTGAGACAGAGCTGTGGGCCTGATCCACACTAAAAATTCCTGCTTCCTTACCCTGAGAGACTGTGGCAGCTGTTGCCTCATCACTTTCTGTAGCCGTGGACCTGGAGGCACCATTAGGGATAAGAAGCAAATGGGGTCATGGGACATCAGGTGTCACTGTCAGAGGGGCTCTGTGTGCTCGGGGTGTGATGCACAGCTCAGTGAGCCCCTGAGAACCAGCAAAGTGCTGTGGGGGTCAGGGTTTTCCCACTGGCATCAGTGCCACTGGGGTGCTTTGTACCTGCACCCTCGGCTGTGCTCATCTTTGGAGGAAAGTGGGAAAGAGTGAGTTCTGCATGTTAGGGGAAGGAAACCAGGCAGCTCAATCCCAAAGGTGAAGTGTGTGTTCACAGTAACACCAGTTTTTACATCTCCCCAGCACCGTTCAACAGCAGCTGCACTGAATTATGGTTGTGGCACCGCTGCTTCTTTTTGGAACAGAGAGGAGTGAGGTGCAGCTTCGGAATTTAAGCATGAGACAGAGCAGAAGGCGTTTTTCCACTCCACTCTTGGCTTCAGCAGTGGCCAAATTCCACAGCAACTTCAAGAGCCTCTCCTAATGTGGGTGCCAGCTGTGCCCAACATCTGGGCTCCCCTGGGTGTGAGGCTGGTCCTGGCTGTGCAAAGATGCTTTTGCAGGGAGCAGTCCCAGGTGTGTGTGGGGAACTGTGCTGTGCCTCAAGCCAGTACTGCATTACAGACCCATGGAACTGGGCAGAAAACAGCAAGGATAAAAGACAGATGATAGTCTAGGACTTTATGATTCTGTGAGTGTCTTATCTTTCACAGTGTATTTTAGATTTTAGGCTGCAGCACCTTTGTGCTCGTGCACCACTCCCTGGCATACTTAGAGAGCTCACTCATGCTGCCCTACAGAGAAATCTCTCTTCTCGAAAAGCTGAACAAATCTGCAGCCAAAGTGTTTCAGAGTCAGTGCACAGTTTCCACTAAACCTCCTGATTGTGCTGGAGTTTGGAGTGCCTGCTCTGAAACAGCAGCTTCCCCTTTTTCTAGGATAGCAGTGGGCAGAGGTTTGGGGGCACACTGTGGTGGAGGACTGCAGATCTGCCAGCTGGTGGGTGGAAAGGGGATACCAAAGCATTCTTGGGAGTGACAGGTGAGTTATTGCAGGAGTCAGAGCAGCCCAGAAGCAGAAACATGCGGGGTATGAGGCTGGTACTGCCCATGATTTGCAATGTGTGACCAGCAGTGCTGTGAGCTTGATCCCACTGCTTGCCACACTCCGTTATCAGAGCTGCTCAAATGTTTTCCATTAGCTAATCCTTAACCCTTTGCAGGTATGGACCAACCCTGCATTGGAACCAAGAGCCAGATCAGAAATAAATTCTTCCTATTTTTTCTTCTGAGGGTTTTTACAATCACTGTCTCCCCACACCACTAAAAAACACGTGAAAATCATTTAGAAAGAAGCAGCAACCAACAACCCCCTCCTCTCCCGCAGGTGATATTTGAGAAGGAAAAAATATCTGTGGAGCAAAGTGATTTAAAAACCTCTAGGAGAGGTGCAGAATCCAGATTAAGAGGTGACTTTCTTTGAAAACTGACCAAGGGATTCATTCAGTGACAGAAGTGGCATTTGAAAAGAGCAAGCAGACTTCCTGGAGCAGGCCAGACACAGCTAGGCAGGTCAAAGAGAGTTGAGTGCTTGATGGCTGCAGAGGCCCTTCCCTATGTAACTGAGAAAGATTTTCTGAAAGAATACATGGATATAAGATTTCTGGGTCCTTATCCAAGTGTTTTACCACTCTCAGGGTAAAATTGTCTTTTCCTTGTAGCTGATCTGAATCTCCAATGCTGCAACTTCTTTTTAACTGTGCATCTTTGAGAGAGCAGGTTTGATCTTCTCTGTTAGCTCATAATCTCCTGGAAGCTGCCATTTCCCATTACTGCCATGCCGTGTGCTTCAGCCTCGCTGGCTCCCTCCCCTTCCTCAGGGCCATGTCCTGGGAAGCCCAAAGTTGGATGCAGTATCCAGACTTGGGCTCCCCGGTGCTGAGTACAGGGGCAGAACCACTTCCTTCAACCTGCTGGTTGCACTCTCTCTGTTGTGGCCCAGTACAAAGCTGAATTTTGTCCCTGGAAGGGCACGCTGAGTGAGGCTCAGTTGCAGTGTAATAAATATCCCTCTCTCCCTCTGGCAGGCAGATCTGCAAAATGTCCCTGACTGACCTCCTGCGAGTCTATATAAGCACCAGGGCCACATAAGGACTTGAGCAATCCTGCATAGCTTCAAATTTTTTTTTGTGCAGTTCCATGTTGCATCCAGCCTCTGACTGACCCTGTCATCAAAGCCTGGCTTTAAGTGTTTGTAAAGCTCACAGCAAAACCAGCAGCAAAAGTAAAAACATGTCTGCTCCTTGAAATTACTGTCCCAGGATCTTTTGTTCCCTGAACACTGGTTCAGGTCTCTGGGAAATGCAAAGATCTGGGAGAGGTCTTGAGGAGGAGAGGTCACTACTCATATGTAGTCTTATTTCACTGGTCTTGGGAGACTGGCTGTTCTTGACCACTTACTATGCATTCTGGCTGCAAAGGAATAAATAAACAGGAATGCAGCTGGAGCAAGGACTGAACAGAGTGGACAAACTCCTGTGTACAAGCTTCCCACCCCAAAGAACCTGCACATTGATAACTGATTGACAAATATATTATTTGTGTTGCCTGTGGGGGTGGAGAGCTGAAATTCTAGGAGGAAAAGGGCAATCTGTGGGGGCTCCCAAAGTGATATTGTTATGTCCTGAATCTGCAGCCAGACCCCCAGCTGCTGGGCACCAGTGAGACTCCACTGACACACATTTTGCTCCATGTGTAGGAAGGTCCTTTTTGGGTTGTCCCAAGGCCACCCATGTCATTCCTTCTGCTTCTGCCCAGCTGCCCTGTCCTAATCCTGTGCCTGGGATACACAAGGCTTGCTTTGCTCTTTGGCCTCAGCCTTGTGTGTGCTTCCAGCTGTGCTCTGCTACCACGACTGGTGGCACAGGAGATGGAAGTCCCCCCAGCCACCCCCACCAGTGCCACAGAGCCCACGCTGGGGCCACGCTGTGACCTTGGATCACCTGTGCCAGCAGGAGGGTGAGGTTCCGTGTGTGTGTGAGCCGACCAGGTGCTCTCAGCCCAAGCCCTGACCTTTTGCACCATGCTAAGGGGAAGGTGGGTAATTTGGGGGTGGTGGGAAGCCTGAGAATACAGCAGCATTCCTGTATCCAGACTAGGTGGGGCATCGACAAGGGGATATTAGCTCTCCTTCGCAGTCAGTGTCTGAAACTTCCTCGTATTGTTTGTCCAATGCTAAGAGCTTCCCCCCAACACTAAAAATAGCTTTTTGTTTGTAAGTTCACTTCGCATTCACGCTTCCTCTCTCGGTTTTCTCAAGAGGTTCCTTCATATCTTTGAATTTGCTTGACCAACAGGAACAAAAGGCAGCAAAATCCTCCCTGTGTGAAAATGGGGAGGTTTTCACCTCAGAAAGAGAGAGGGGGAGGCAGCTTTTAATATCTTTTTATATTTAGTGCAGTTTTGACGGGTGAGAGCAAGCACCATGTTCAGCCTTTATTCTGTTTACCCAGTGAGAGCAGAAAGGGAATGCATTGTCCTCCTGGGATCCCAGGGAATAGTTGGCAGTGACACCATATAGTGAAAAAATGTTCTCAAAAGTACTCGAGCAACCACCAAGCAACAGCAATCACAGTGACTCTCAGCTCTACCCTTGGCAGCTGTTTTCTGGACCAGATGTTGTCCTAAGTAAAAGGGAGATGCTGTTTTCTGGAATAGAGGGATATATATATTATTTTCTGACATTATTACTTGATCGATTTCTTTTAAAAATAATGCCTTGTAGAATGTTAATAAATAGCTGTTTATTTTGACAGCAGTGTCAAGAGCATGCTAATGTGTTATTGTTTGTACTGTGGACACTTAAGATGTATAAAGGGAATTTGTGTTGCTGGTTCCAGGGAAGCAGGAGGGTTTTGCTCATGGTGGACCCAGTCCAGAGAATGTGCTTTACATATGGGTGTTTATGTCTTGCTCCGCCTGTAAGAGTTCATTTGCCTGATGAAAGATTGTTTGCTAGCACTCTAGGAGCTGGCAGGGAGGTATTTATACCATTGTCAACTCCGATAAAAGTTTCAGATGTTACAAAAGCTCTTGGATTATATCGGGGGGAAGAAGTGAATTAATTAAATCTGAATTTCTTCTGAATTTGTTAGTGCTCGAAAGTGACCTGGCCTGCAGGCCTTGGAATCTGGACTGATCTACTTGTTTTCTATTGCACTGAACCCGATTTGAAGCCAGGCAGCTCTGTCTGATCCCAGGAGTGTGGAGCTCCCTGTGGCACAGCAAACCAGGCTGTGCACTGGGTAAGGCAGCTCAGGCAGCAGCTGCTGCTGGTGTGGAGCAGTGCAGACGTGTCTGACAACTCACCCTGCCTGCAGGCAGATCCCAAAACTCAGATCCTGGGTGTGAATGCAAAATCAGAGGGCTTCAAAAGCCTCCTAAAGGGTCACCTCCTCCTGCTTGTTCTCTCAGACATGGAGCAAAAGCAGCTGGTGGTGAACACCCTGAGGCAACCCTGTCCTGTCCTCACTGCCTGGGAAGTGTCTCCCGTGGCACAGCCCCAGCCCTTCTGGCTTCACTTTGCTTCTTGAACCTGCAGTGGAGGTGGTGGTGCTGCAGCATGAACACTCAGTCCTTCTGGAAGGAAGCACTGCAGCTCTTTTGGCTGCCTTCAGGTAGCAAATACTGCAGTGCAACCATGGCTGGGCTGTTTCAGCATCTATAATCCACAGGGGAAGGGAAAACGGATCTGTGGAACAGAGCCCTTTGTTCGTACCACAAGTAGCCCTGGAAGACATGTGAGTATCAGTTCTTTGGAGAAGGAGCACATTCTCAAATCAAACACTTGTGCTGGAGCAAGTGCCCAGCGTGTGGCTGAATCATCTCCACCTCTTTCAGGATGAGCCCCAGAGATTCCACGAGCTACAGCAGCAGGAAAAGTTACAGTTCTTTGCCTTTGTGACATATTATGCATAGAAACAATACTTCCTCTGGAAAGGTCATGGCACTGAGTCGTGCAAGAAGCCTTATCAACAAGTAGGCATATTATATATGAAATGTAGGCTCTCATACGTGTGAGAATGTTCCCTGAGACAGCATCTGAATTTATGTGGTGTTGGTAATAGGTGGATATATTTTCCACCAGAAACAAATATAATAAAATCAGATTGCAACTGAAACTAAATGCTAAGTTGAATCATAATATTCAAATAAAAGCAAAGTGCTGGTGCACTCCCATCTAAATCAGATTCAATTAAAGAAACTGCTGAGGCCAAAATTACTCCTGAAGCAATTGTGAAGGACAGCTCAATAACGAGTCAACATTTGAATGAATTACTGTCCCTGGAATCCCCTTGAATTCACACAAAGGAATGGCCTTTTCAGCTGGTGCTCCTGGATTATTCTGCCTGTCTGCATGCACAGACTCAGGTTATTTTGGGCTGTTTGGGGCTGGTGCAAGGCTGTGTCCAGGGAGGGTGTGCAGCAGAGCCTGAGGAGATCCCTTGAGCCCCTCCAGGTTTGGGTGCTCTGCTCGCTTCCAGGACAAAGCTCCACACAGCAGAGTTTTTTTTTTTTCTCCAGATAGTAATGAAAAAAGAGGCTGCTGAGACCAAATGATCTTTAGTCCATCTGGCACAAGTGGCTTAGGGATGTGGTAACTCTGCACTGGGTGCTGTTACCCTGAACACTTTTTTGCCTGGGCTCCTAGCAGTGCCTTGAGATGAGTGATCTCTGACTTCCAGTGTCTTCATGAACTACTGTTTCAAAACATTATTTTTTAGTCAGGTGGGAATCTGCCAGGATTTTTTTATTTATGCTTTCTTTTGGCATTTTCTTGCAGTCATTATTACGTAAAATGTTTGGTAAGGGATTTTCTGAGTAGGTTTTTGTAATCAGAAAATGTTAATCTAAGATAACCTGCCTGTGTTTGTATGTACAAGGGCCAGTTCAGAAAATCTCCCAGGCCTGAAAACATTTCCAAGTGGTTTCAAATATGGAAAGCATGAGATCTGGATTTTTTTTTTTTTTACAGTTTTATCTTGCTTTGGTCTTTCCTGTAGCATTAAAAACAGAGTGAACATTTCAGCTGATCCACACCATTTCCCCTCCTGAGATGATCCCTTTGCAAGGATTGTGGAGCTCTGGTTTTCCATTCCATCTCAGGGCAGTAAAGCACTCCCCTGGCTTTGGTCTTGTGTGAGTAGGAAGATTTACTGGAGCTTTCTGACAACTCAATCTGAGTTCCAGGTAGGTGGAAGAAAACCTCACTGCAGGGACATCTCAGCTGACGACAGTGCCATTTACCACTGTGTTTTTAGTGCTTTTCTGGTTGTCAGAACAGTCCTGCAGGTCTGCACACTTTCAGACATCCCTTGTTCCCAGAACAGAGCAGTGGCCCCTCTTTCCAGTAGCAAACCCACACTTTTTCCCTTTAACCTCTTTCTCGTGGAGCCTAAAGCTGGCTTGGATGGACCAGATCTGTTGGGAGGACATGGGAGCAAAATCAGGAAGAACTAAAAAAGGCAAAATATGATGTACTGGGATATCCTGGCTTTACCTGTCCCGTGAGATCTTCAAACACTCCTAGTTACCAGAGGACAGAAACAAATATACAGAAAATAGCAGAGCCCTCACAAATAACTGGAGTTTGGGGGGACAGGGTTAGAAGGGAAGTGAAAGGAGGAGGGAGAAGAAACCCTGTGTGAAAAAGACTTTGCTAACCTAGACTTGTTTGAATTATGCCAAACTCTTTTTGGAGCCAGGTGTTTTCCAGAGAACCACAGCTCCTCTGGGCACCTGAGTGACAGATGCCAGCTGAAGTGACAGTTTCCTCTGCAGGAAATGGTTTGCTTTCTGCGAAGGCCTGGGCATGTTCTGTCCTGCTCTGAGTGCCAGCACATGCTGACGATTAAAGCACTGGGCAAGACAAAGAGTTTCTGGGGAGAAATCCTTCCCTGACTCCACGGAGCCCACCGGCTGTCCCAGGGGATGGCACAGCTGGCCACACTCAGCAGCTCTGGGTGCACGTTCAGGCTCAACCAAGAGGGAAAGCATCACATCTTGCAAAGGGAATTCAGCACTGGGAGCTTTCTGGGTTGCATCTGCACCCTGCTGAAGCTGGTGGCCACGAGGTCAAACACGTCTGCGTGTGCTGGTGTGGAGGGGAAGGACAACGCCGTGCTATCCAGCAGGGATAATCACTCGGGTCATACGGACCATCCCCGGGAAGAAAGATGAACTTGCATTTTTCTCCAGTGATGATGGTGATGTCATGATATGGTAAACAAAGTATTTCATCTTTTCTCCTTTTCTTCACTCAGTTCCAGGAGCTATGCAGGGTTTTCTGCCAGAAAGCTGACTTTTCTCCTGGCCGAGGTTCGAGAGCCCATCAGTGCTGAAACATCGCTGGAATGTTCTGTCCTGCACACATGGGGGAACAAAAACCTCTTTGGAGGGGAAAACACTAACCTAAGAGCTACAGGCTTTGTTTCTGTACCTGTCACAGTTATTTATTATTTCAGGCAACCTCTGAATTTATATAGTGCTCCTGATAAGTGGTGCTGAGCCCTGAATAAGCAGATGAATGGACTCTCAGCACCTCAGTGTTCATTTTGGCCAGAAAATGGGAAGCACTGTGATGGAACAGAAGGTATAGCATCTGAAGTTACTGGGTCATGTAGCAACAGCCAGTGATGCTTTTATTTCCCACTGGTACAGCTTTGAAAGCAGCTGGTTTGGGGGCTGAATTTAAGTGCAGTTTGTTTGCAATTAGTTGTTGTTGACTTTGCTGAAATGTGCCTTGTCCAAACAAAACTGTGTGGAGCGTGTGCACGTGCACACAGTGCTCGTACACGTACACACAAACACACTCACACACATTCTGGCACGAGACCACTCTGAAATACAATCCCAGGTTGGTACAACACTGCTGCTTCCCAAGTATCCTGCTTGGGTTTGGGTACCAACATCCTTCTCTCTCCTGTCACTGCCTGACCCTCCTGAAAGCTGTGTTCCCAGAGTCCTTTTCCCACCAGGAACAGACATCAGAGGGGCTGGGATGAGGTCCAGCCTGGTGCCCTCTGCTCCTGTCGCTTACTCTCTGCTGGCTGTGCTCCCTCCTCCTCCTTGCTCTCCGCTTGCTGCTGATGCTTTGGGTTGAAGCGACTCAGCAGAGAATGGCAGAGAACAAGGTGACTCAGACATGTCTGTCAGCACTCAGGAAAGGGCTCAGACTTCTTGGAACCTTCTTTTAGTATCTCTAAGCATGCCTAATATGGCCTTGAATCTATTTCTTGGTTTTATGGGAAGTGTGGGTGGCATTGGGCTCTGTGAGGCTGGAGGCTCAGGATATCAGAAGAGTTAGTCTTGGGACAGATGTGTGAATGGAGAAGGGATGTGGGACTTCTGCTCTGCAGGGCTGTGGAGGTCTCAAGACCCAAAAAATATTCCCAATGGTCTCCATGCCACCTAGAGAGCCAGCCTTTCTGTTCTCCCAGCAGTTCCCAGTTACAAGGGGCATTTGTAAGTAGGGGATCAGGCACAGAAATATTGCTCTGGTGCTTCCTGTGGGTTGTGGGGTGCACGAGGAAGCCAGGGGTTGCTGAGGGATGAATCCCAAATATGTGCACATTTCCTCACTATGTTTGCTGGCAGCTGTGGAGGCGCTGCTCTCCATCAGGGAGGTGTGAGAATACCAGAAACCAGCTCCTCTTCCGAGTCAGGCAATTGTGAGATGGGAAATCTTGTTTCCATAAAATTCTCTGACACTGGCTCTTGACAAGTGCAGTTTAGCCAAGAAAACTATGTCTATTCACACATCTTCACATCTCCTGCTTCTGACTGTGGCATAGGCATGCTAAAGATGGGGGTTTTGGTCAAAGCCTCCGTGTGTTTGTGCTTAGGGTGGAGAAACTGAAGCTGTTTACACCCCACAACATTTTTTTCATGTTACAAAGCAACAAAAAAAAATGCATTTCTCTGTCATGCATATATGGCAGTGGTAATTCAGCCTTGGGTACTTCCTCAATTTTGTGCTGGGTCAGTGGCTGGATTTTTGCTTTCATCTCAAATTCAGACCTGCTCAAAGGACATAGATTGGAGAGAAAAAGTTAATTTAACTGGGAAGTATGGTTTGCCCTAAAGTTTCCAGAAAACTCTGATAGTCAGCACAGATTCAACTCTCTTCACTTGACAACTTGAGATGAACGTCACCAAATCTACAGGGCCCACTCAGCCAAGAAACAACAGTCTCTTGTATGACAGAAGAAGCTGTGTGGCCAAGAAAGAAGATTTATTTGGAATAATGTATTAAAGTAACCCTTCCCTTTTGATAATTTTTAATTATATAACAAAACTCTGAAGTTAAAAAGTCAAAGGGAATGAGAAAAACCTCTCGAGGATGTTTTTAATGGGCTGGGCCTTTCAAATTCAAGCTGAAACGTGGCCAGGGCGGGGAGTCTGAAAAACTCAGATTTGAAAAAAAACCCCTGGAATTTATTAATCAAAGCCCTTTTTTTTTTTTTTTTTCCCCAGGAAAAACACAGTTAAAAACATGAAGCTGTAGTGAATAAGAACGTCTAAGTCAGCCAAAAGCATGAAATGAACCCTGTGATGCTATTTGAAGTATGTCGGTGGCATGTGTAGAGCTATTTACCTTTCTACTCCAGTGAGTTTATAAAACAATTAAGAGGTGTGCTGGAAGTCATGAGATGAAACATGGGCAACAGATAAAAAAGTTGAAATTGTTTAAAAAAAAAAAAGAGAGAGAAAAAAAGAAAGATATGTAAGGAAAGGAATAGGTCCCTGTTGAAAACTGATGGAAGCTCCATCATTTGGATCATTTGAAACTGGGCTGCACAGTTCACTAAAATATATGCTAAGGGAAACAGCTGTAGGTTTGTTCCCCCAGGGAGGGGCAAGGCTACCTAATATATCTTCTTAATTTCATTTCTAATTTCTATGCTTCAAATCATGCAGACAAACCTTGAAATATAACCTACGGCCTGCTAATTCCTTCCTTTCTTCCTGTCTAGAGAGAGATGTTGAGTTGAAGGCAATTGCCCAAGATTTTTGACTATTATTTTTAGCCTGGTTTCCTAAGGAAACGAAGCCTATGTGAACATAGTGTCACTGTGTCTGCCTGCCAGTCCCTTCATTTTTAACTCTTCCCCCAGGAAGTTCTTGGACAAATTTCAACAAAACTTAGGACACGGCTGGGGACTAAAAACATATTTCAGTTCTTCAAGATTTAAAGGTAGAGGAAGCTGCTGCGGGAAGGAAGTGATGTGTAATATCATTAGACAGAGTCTGCTTTGAATAAACCTGGGTTTAACATGCAAAAATCCACAGTGAGGCCCAGGAAACTAGTGGCCTTCTGGCAAGGCAGTTCCGTGGATCAGCTGAGATGTTGGTGGAGGTGGGGCTGTGCTGGGACCATTTTTCTGGAGCAGCAGCTTCTCGCTGGTTGTGGCTGCGTGGTTTCCTCTGCTGTGCTAAAGCCTTCCTGCCCTTTTTATGGTCTCCCTGGGGGTGCTGGGGTGAACCACTGGCAACAAGGCTCTGCCTCATGGCCTTCAGGCCAGGAATCAAACCTTCTCCATTCTCCCAGGAGGGCTTTTTCCCCTAACTCCTCCTTTGAAGTCCCCCCACCCCAGGCCCAGGGAAGCTGATGTCATCAGAGGATGGGAGGCCGTGGCTCCTCTCGGGCAGTTCCCACCTTTGGAGGAAGGAAATTCCTCGGGGCAGTGCTGTTTATCTGTTGGCCCCCAGAGAGCTGGGCTGAGAAATGGTGTGGTTTTCTGAAAGCTGTGGATTTCAGATTCCCCCCTCGCTGTGCTTCCATTGTGCAGGTGGCTGCCAGGGGACCGCTTGCTGGTGGCAGTGGCCGAGCGCTGGGGCCTGGTGCCTTTAATTGCTTTTACACCTTGCTTGTGGAATTGGCTCTGCAGAAACACAAAGCCTCATGCAAACCCGTTTCTGTGGATTGATTGAGGAGGAAAAGCCCAACAAACGACCTCCCTCCGGATCAGTGAGGGCAACGAGCCAACGCAGCTCTGCAAGGAGGAAAAGGTGGGACTCGCTGCTTCAGAGGATGCGAAGGAAGGGGCCCTGGCCACAGGCTGGAAGCCCTGTTACTGAGCTCTGAATTCGCCCGTGTGTTGTAGAGATCAGTGGAGAATCAGAGCAGGAAGGATGGAGAGGTTCTCAGACCATCCTGCCTGAGTTTACCTACAAGTTACTGACACAAGCCTGCAGGAAAGGGCACGGCAGGGGAATGCAACTTGCCCCAGCAGCTGCCCATTTGCAGTGAGGGGTGGCATACCCTTGGCATGGGGTGGTTCAGGTGAACCTTCGCTGTGAGGTGACTCTGGCTCTGCTCTGGCTCTGCTCAGTGTTGCAGTCAGCTCCTCGATGACAGCAGGTCAGCCAGTCCATGACACCACATCAGGCTCACAGGAGGCAAACATTAGGCTCAGTACCACTGGAAGAGAAGGGTGAATTGCCTAAATATACCCTGCCTGCAGCCTCCAGGTGAACCCAGCGACAGTGCTTTTCAGTTTAAAAGAAACACTTTCTGTCATCACGTCCCTGGAGTGTGGTGTAACTACGACCTTGGGTACCCATCCCATAGCCCGCTGGGCCCACAAGAGGCAGGACCAAAACCCCTGAGATCCAGCTATAAACCCCCATGTGAAGCAGGAGCCTGCCATGGATGTGGGCAGCAGATTGTGCCAGAACCCCAGGAATGGCTGCCAGTCTGGCTGGGGATCATCTCTGACAAGAAATTCACTCTGCAGCTGAGAGGACGCGTGTCAGGCAGGAATGTGCTGTTGGATGGGCTCAGAGCAGCCGGAGCTTTCCTCTCTCCACATGGTGTCTTGGCCTCCTTTTAGATACTGAATAGCCTGATCCTTCTTGTAGCTTTCCTCTATCCCAGGTAAAGACTTCAGGGAGTTTGGTGTGAGGTCTCTCCTCTCCAGCAGGAGGAATGTGCTGACACACAGATATCACTGACTGGCAGCCTACTCTGGAAACACAGTTGTTCAAGCCAAGAGGTTTCTTTTGCTGGTGTAGTTTATCGGAGCTACCCAAACAAAATTAAATATACTAGAAAGAAAAAAATAAATCCCTCCTTTTGTAGTGCTGCATCCACACCAGGGGCTTTTTGTTGGCGCAGGTCTCTCTCTTGTAGGAATGATGTATTTGTTTTTTCACACTCCTGGCTGGCATAATTAAGCTTACAAAACTTCCTTGTGCAGACTAGCCCTAGCAGAAAAAGAGTCAGCTTGCTTCAGGAGCACTTCCATACACCAGTGAGAATTGCTGTTGTCTTGAGGGAGTGCATTTGGTGTGTTTTCCAGCATTGTAAAATATTTCCCACAGTGCAGAGAAAAAATCAAGCCTAGAAGCTCTGGTTTGCCCAGTTATTTTTGCTGATCCATTATACCTTGAGTGTGTGTGTAGAATTTGATCACAAATTGCCATAGCACAGAGATTTGGACGTTGGTGATATTTACTTGGAGTTATTCAGGTGGATGAAGAAGTGTGGAAAGAACACCACAACCTGGTGATTGTGCTTGTTTCAGTCTGTTAATTGGATATGCCAGGTAAAAAAATCTGGAGCAATTTGTTGTTCTGTGGAATGTTGAATCAATGTGTTTGAATTAAGTGCTGCTCCTCATCCCTCATCCCGAGGGGGTTGCACAAGTAGGGATTTTTAGTCTTTCTGCTGAAAACACAGCAGTGGCTGGTGAGGACGTGTGATGTTTCACATCAGCCAGGGAAGAATAGCCATGTTTGGGATGGGTTTGTTTGGGAAATGAGGTTGTCACTTTCTCTAGGGAGCAGAAAGTACCACAGGAGAATGCTGTTAATGAAGACAAGCAGACGTGATACTTGGGGACAATACCATGTAAGCTGCAGTGGTCTGGTCTGTGGATAAAAAGAGTGTCCTGGAACCTTATGTACTTCATGGACATCCTGTGTTGGGTGTCCCTTATCCAGCTGCATGACTTGAGATGGGTTTTTCTGGCTGGTAAGAGTGGTTGTTTCCAGTCAGAGCCTTCCAACCACCTCGCAGGATGTCCCAGGTTGTTCTTCCCATCCCTTCATTCCTTCTTTCCTTTTGTGTGACCAAGCAGCCCTGTGAAGGCCACCAGCCAGGGCTCTGAGGACCACCACAGGCACTCCGTGGTGAGCAGCGTCAAGCCTAAAAGATACTGCCTGGCTTTGAAGCTGAGTGGTCAGCCTCTGTATGCTGAGGCAGAGGGGTTATTGAGATAACGTGCTACTGGATTAGAAAATTTTATCTCCCCCTTTGCAGACAGAGTTTCAGACTCCCTAAATTATGCTCAGCGTGGGTATTTAGGCTCAGTTCTGCAATACAGCATTGCACCCTGAGGAGCGGTGCCTCCCAGTTTGTTGTGATATTAATCTTGGAAGCAAAACAAAATCCCTGACAAAAGATCAATTTAGTGCATCTCCTTTGTCTTGGCAGAAGACAAATTGGAGCTGCAACATCTGTTTTTCTGGAGGGATAGTACTTTTCCACTCTTGGTTTTCTCTGGCACCCGCGCGCCGCCTGAAAGGCTGAAGTCAAGTACTTGTCAGTGGTACCTCAGACACTGAGCAGGATAATGGGACTTAGAGATGGGCTTAATATTTCAAAGCACAGGGCAGATTTTAATTATCTTTGCCATTATTGCCCTCAGCCCACCAACGAGTGTGGGTAAGCCATGGGGAGAAATACCGAACCAGGCAAACACTTTCATTTAGCAGAAAAAAGCATTGTTAGAAGTAGTGGCTGAAAGAAGAATCCCCAAAAAATTCGAATGGGAAATGAAACTTGAATGCTCAGTAGGGATGGGAATTAATCACAGGGGGAAAAATACCAAGGGAAGTGCTGGCTTTTCTCCATCTCTTGATGTTTCAGATGAAGATAAGTTGTTCTTCTGTAAGAGATGGAGAGATATATATTGGTCAAACATAGGCAATTGGCCTTGATTCAGGCACAACTGAGAGAAATTAAAGGTTTTTTTGATATAGAGAAGCCAGACCAGACTCTTCTTTGTAGAGCTTTAAGCTCCATAAATCCACGATGTTAACTGTTCTCCCTACTTTATCTGAGGAAAAACCCAAACTGGCAGGTGATACAAGTTGCCCGAGGCCATGTAAGAAATTAATGGCAGCATCAGGAATATAACTCAAGCTTTCCTGGCTTTCTGCCTGGTTCTCTACTTGTGCAGCCCTGTGAGATGCTGATGCTGCAGGGGAGAGGCTGAAGCACTTTCTGCCTGCTCCTTGTCACAGCAGCCCCTGCCAGGCTCCTGCTGAGGCAGCCTGCACCCCTTCCTTGGTGCTGTCACTGTATCCCAGCACCTGAACGGGAACTGCAAAATAGCAAAACGAGGCTGAGAGTGGAACTGCTAAGAGCTCTGACCCCATGTCAGCAAACTGGTTGAGAATATCCTTTAAAACACACCCTGCTGAATCCTGTTATACTCACTCTTCATGCTACTCAGGGGCTAAGGGCTTAGCTGAACCCAGGCTTGCGTAAATGGAGGTTTGTGCATCATTAGAGATATTATTTTTGAAGTCACCTATAATAGAGGAGATAAGATCAGCTATTTCCTCAGTACATCTAGAAATAAAATATTTTTTCTTCCAAGAGAAATAAAATTCCAAACATAAGGAAAAAGTCCAGCAGGAAACAGTGTACCAGGAAACTGGACAGACAGAGTATTTTTATGCTTGTGAGCTGATTTGACCCATAATAGCAATTGGCCAGCCTGAGTGTATCTTGGTGCTGTCAGGCCTGGTGACTCCTGTGTGGTGATGCTGCTGCCAGGAAGGTGCATATTTGGGACAAGAGGGGAGGACTGGGTGCCCTCAGAGAGCAGCACAAAGTTAAGCTGTGCCCAAGGTTTGCCCCTGTTTGGGCTGCGGTTCAGCATGGCCATGGAATTCAGCTGCTGTGCTGGCTGGGAAGTGGCTGCCATGTTTTAATCAGCTGGAAACATTGCAGCAGTAAGGGATGTAGATGTTGACTACAGTGGATTTGCACTGGGATCTCTGAAATAGAGCTAGCACAACAAACGTTTAGCTCTCTTTATACTTCCTAAAAGCTCATGGGCACAAGCTCAGGTCTTCTTACGGAAGTTATTGATGCATAGCTCAGAGCAGGCCTTACCTTAATATATTACCTTTGGGTTTTTTAGTTGAAAGCCATTTCAGATGTTATCACGTGGATTTCATCTCCTGTGTTGTGCTGGGACTGTGTTCCTACAAAGAAGGCAGCTTTTCTGTCCTGCTGGGGTGGGAGCCAGTCCCAAACCCAAACAGGAATTTATGTCTTTTTAAAACGGTTCTATCAAGTCATGAACCTTTGAATAGGGTCCTTCAAAGGTTCCTTTCAAGCACTTTCTTTGAAATGCAATTACCCCGTTCCCTTTTTCCTTGAAGTTTCTATTCCAAGGTACCTCTAATCTTCAGCAGCTGATAAGAGCAATCACAGGGGAATTGCTGGAGGGGGTCTCCCGTCACACAGGCACCTGTGGGAGCAGCAGGTGTGACAACCTGGAGTCACAACCCGGAGGTGGAAAGTCCTCATCTGTCCCCCTTGCACAAAGAGAAGGTAAAGGCTTGTGGCTCATAACTGGGTGAGCAGGCTCCTGGTGCTCACTCCTGCTCCCTCATCAATATTGTCCACCCCAAAGCCTTCCAATTCCTGGTGGACTCTCACAGATGATGGCATTTTAGACAAAATAGTTGGAAATTTTCCTGGTTTTTATAGGATTTTTTAGGTGTGGCAGGAGATCTCCTTCCTGAATCACGGGGAAGGCGAGGCAAGGTGCCAGGGAATAGTGTGGGGTGCTGACAGAGCTCAGCATTGCAGCTGGGACAGAAGGGAGGACAGATGTGGACGTGAGGTCAGGATGAGCCTGCTTGAACACCATCCTGGTCCCTTACACGTTGATAAATTCTGCCCAGCCCTTTACCAAACTGCGCAGAGAAGCTGTCCCTGAGGAAGCGGAGGGTTGCTGATTCTCCGGGTTAATCCCAGCCCCACGGAGATGTGTCTCCATGGCACTGCTGAGCTGCAGCCTCCCGGACGGGAAGAGGGCAGCATATCCTCACAGGTCAGGAAATGCTGTCTTGGGCTGGGAGCTGCAGAGTAAAACTGCACAAAGAAGCTATTCAAGGCCCCTCTTTCTCAATGCTTTCAGAGAAAAAGCGACAGCTTTCTGTGAGTCAGTTATTCAGCGAGAGGGTGGTCGGGCTTTTTTTTTTCNTAAAAGGTGTGACAGGGACTGTCCCTGTCATGGTGGATGGTGTCGTGGTAGGGTGGCTCCAGTACCAGTTGTTCCCATCCCTGTCTCTGCTCCCACCCACCCTTTGGGAGACAGCACTCTCAGCCACAGCAGTGATACATTCTGAGTTAACCCTCCAGTCCTTCTGGTGGAATTTTGGGGCTCAAAATCCCCATATCTCACTGATGTGAGATGAGTGAGGCCTCTAACAGAGCCCAAAGAGAAATGTCAGAAAAACCCCCCCAGGGTGGCCCAACGAGGGCATGAGTGGGCAGAGAGCTCTAAAAAGGAGCCCTGCTGCCAGGGAGCTCACAGCTCGGAGCTGTTGCCTTTCCAGAGGGAGAAGCATTCATTCAAGCAATAAATTAATGGAGCTGNGAATGGTGCCATGGAAATCCGTGGCTACCCAGGGACCACAGCATGGGCATCCAAAAACTTAAACGCTGGGGAACGTCTTTCTTGGCAGCACCCTGCAACAGCAACCTGTGAAAAGGAGTGACAGGGACTGTCCCCTGCAGCTGGATGGTGTCATGCCTCCAGTCCCTCTGGTGCAATTTCGGGGCTCAAATTCCCTGTATCTCACTGATGTGAGATGAGTGAGGCCTCTAACAGAGCCCAAAGAGAAATGTCAGAAAAACCCGCCCAGGGTGGCCCAACGAGGGCATGAGTGGGCAGAGAGCTCTAAAAAGGAGCCCTGCTGCCAGGGAGCTCACAGCTCGGAGCTGTTGCCTTTCCAGAGGGAGAAGCATTCATTCAAGCAATAAATTAATGGAGCTGATAGAAGAGATTGTCTGTCAGTGCTGACAGTGAAGTCTAAATGGAAACATAAGTGGCAGCAGCTGGGCAAGGGCCAACTTCTAAATCTAGACCTGCAATCTCAGAACTTTTTATGTTCAAGAAAAAGGCTTTACTCCAGTTGTATCTGGAGAACAAACAAGTGTTGCCTCATCTACAAGGATGTTCACTTGACATGCAAGGAAAAATTGGATTTTGCCACAACAGGAAACGGAAAATACCCTCTGATTATGGATTTTCTCACAGAAATGATGTGAGCATTTGTGCTTTTCCGTGTGGCCCAGATAACATTTCCCTTGGAAGTGGCCACAGGATCAGAAATGCTGAGAAGGGGGAGCAGGCATTGCTTGAGAGGGAGGTATGGGGGTCTCTGCAGCCAACCCTGCCTCATCCTTCAAAAGGACCTGTTTTATTTTAGGGAGCAGGGTGCTGGAATCACACTTCTGTGGTGAAAAGTAAAGGAAAAATGACAGAGAGGTCCCGTGTCATTTTAATGCTGATGCTGTGCCTGTAAGTTGGATTTCCATTTGTTGATGTTTTACAAATTGAACTTGTCGTTTTCTAATTTTTCTAAAATCAGGCTTTGCCAAACTGCTTGAAAAACGGCATGAACTTTTCTGATCTTGATTGTTTTTATGTGAATCCACTGCTTGTCTGCTTGTTGAGTGTCTGGAGACAAAAGAAAAGGAGTGGCTTGGAGTGTGGGGAAGTTACATTTCCCATTCTTGTGTGCCACTGAAGCTTGAAATGCATTGTATTATTTGATGATAAAATACCTTATTATCCTTTCCCCATCCCAAGCCACACTTCCACAACTTGTGGTGGAATAACCAGACATGTCATGGGCCAAATAAGGGTCAAATCATTACCTCTTCTTTCAAACAACATTGCTCCGACTCTGTTGTGTTCAGTGTTTTCATTTATTGCTCTGGAAGCTGAAACACATTCCAGATGTGATTTGCCAGGGCTCCTGCAAGGTCACAGCCAAGTCGAGGTGCTCTGGCTGGCCTGTGGTGACCCCAAGGTGTCCAAGGGTGGGGGGCTGTCACTGTAGATAAATCCCAACTTCTCCTTTGCTGGGAGCAGCCTCTCCCTCCTTTGGGGAGGGAGGAATGTGGGGGTTTGCAGGCGCCTCTGCCGTCACCTGGTCCATGTCTTGGTGAGTGTGATGAAGGGACAGCACAAGAAGGGAAGTTTGTGCCCTGGGGAAGGGACAGCAGACAAGATAAATGAGGTCTGCAGTGCTGGAAAGCAGCATTTGCATGCTGCAGCCTGGCCCTTGTATTCCTGTGCGGGATTTTCCTTCCTTAGATGACTGAAAAAAAAAAAAAAAATGAAGGAAGAAATAGTTTCCTTGATGATATCATTCACCTTTCAATCCTTTAAGCTCACCAGACCTAAGTAACGATGCTGGTGTCTATTAAAAATAAATGGCTGTTTTTTCTGCTACTGTTCCCTCAGGACAAATTCAGGCTTAAAGCACAAAGACAACATAAATTCCTTTCTTCAGTGTGAGCACAATCATAGGCTGATTTTCAAAGGTCCAAGTGCAAACAGGAGTGGGTGCCATGGGAAGCCCAGCTGCAAATTCCAGTTCCCAGAAACACTCAGGCCGATGTCATTCCAGCCAGGCTGCTGGTGTGCACAGAGCTGCCACATCCCTGGCTGTTTGTGGGGCTGAGATTTAATCCCTCCACAGCAGCTCTAAGGGCAACGTGGATTTTGGCTGCTGGGTGGATCAGCAGGTTCTTGCTGCAGGTTGAGGTTTTGGAGACCTCCTGAACAGGGCCCACACTTCTCAGGCAGGGCTGAGGTGCACTGAGCTGTGCAGGTTGTCAGCCTCTTCCCACAGGACCTTCCACAGAAACTATTTCTGCAGCCCTGGTGTCTAAATGATGCCGTGGGCTTGCAGGAACACCACGCACAGTGTGGTTACTCACGTGTTTAAAATGCTTTGAAGGATTTTTTCATCCAAGAATTTGTCCACTTGCCCTTTGAACCCATGTAAACATATTTTTTCTATTACATCCCATGGCAAGGAGTCTCACTGCTTCCCTGCATGTTGTGTGCAAATGTGTCTTTTTTTGCCTGCTCTGAATCTGCCACATGGAAGCCCCCTTCAGCATCCCTGTTGTCAAACTGGAAGATGGTCGGAAGTTTCCAAGTTTTGGGCTGGTTCACAAAATCTGGAGTAAATTCTGCACACTTAAGCCACAGCTGGAGATTTTTTTCTGATGGTCATGCTGCATCATTGGGGAAGAGTAAAGGAATCCACAGGTTCCTCCTGTGACCCAGCAGTGCTCATCTCCCAATACAGTTCTCATTTCTTTAGTCTCACAGCAATCTCCAGCTGACAAAACCCCACAGGCCAAAAAACCAGCTCTGGTTGCTCTGTGTAAACCATATTCATAGCACAGGGTCAAGAGGACATCTTACCACAGCTGATGACTTTGGACAAATCCCACTCAAAAACCTGGCCATTCCAACTTCTGGTTTCTCTTTTACCAATTAATCGAATCTTCATTCCCACGAAACTGCTTTTTTTCCCCCCACCTTTTCTCCAGCAGTCCTGACTGAGCCTTCAGCTCAGGCAGTGCACATTCAGACTCACATCCAAAGGCTTCATCCAACACTCAATTTTTATACCTGCCCATCCAAGTAGGGGGTAAACTGAAGTGTGGCACAGGCACGGAGCCTTGCTGGGGCTGGACGAGGCTCCCAGGTGATTCCCGTGGCAGTCTGGCACTGGTCAGCGCTGCGGCCGCCAGCTCCGGGCTCCTCCTTGGAGACCCCTGGGCTTTGCTGGCCGTCAGGCCTTGCTGGGTTTCACCCTCCTGGGTCTCTTCCATCTGCCTCACCTCTCCCCCAGCTCCTCAGGAGTGCTCCCTGCGGCACCTTGGCGAGTTCCCTGCACAGTTAAGGGCTGAACTGACCCAGGCCATGGGAGAGGGGAGCGGCTGCGGCCTCTCAGGAGTGAAATATGGCTTTGTGTCTGCCAAGAGGTTAAAGCTGCTCCCCAGCAAGAGCAGCGGAAGGAAATGCCCTGTAGCTAAGTTTCATTTTGGTGTACAGTATGGGAACATGTGCAACCCATTACAATAAAGCCCTTGCTGGAAAATGCCTAACCTATGCACTGTAAAACCTAATTAAGGGATTCCTTAAAAAACACTGTTACCAACCAGTATCAAGGAGTGGATAATGAGAGGCTGCTTTGTGTAATCCAACCCTTTATCTTTAGGCCTTGGGGGTGTCCACGGCCAGGCTCTGTCCCCTGGTTGTTGCTGAGGCCTTTATTGCAGCAGTAAGAAATACTCCATCACCCCTTGTAAAGCTGACCGGCTCCACTGCAGCTTCCTAAAGGATACAGGGCTGGTTCCTCAGGCAGAGCAGCTCGCTGTGACCTTGGGGATGGGGTTTCTGAAAGCACTGGGGGGATCTGTGTCCAGCCCAACCCGAAACTGAAGGTGAGGTACCCAGTCTTGGAGGGAGATGAAGGACAGGGAGAAATGGGAATGCTGGAGGTTGTCTTCCTCCGAAACCTTCCCCAAGCCCAGAGCCACCTTCCTGCTATTTTTGCCAGCTGACACTAGCTTTTCCAGCGTGGATGGAATGGATGCAGGGCCTTTCCTCAACACCTCAATGCTGGCATGGTGGAGCCTGGCCTGAGCAGTTTCCCTTCCAGGGCATGGAGAGCATGTGCAACATCCTGCTGCCATGCAGAAACTCTTGTGTGCAATAACTGCACTTCTCCAAATGTCTAAACCAAATTAACTACCCCTTCTGATGGATGGGTACTCCTGTCATCAAGTCTCCATTTATTTTTGGCCATTTTTTTGGTGAAGTCAGCCCCAGTGCAGCAACTACCTAATTCCTGTGTGTTCTCATGAGGACAGACTCCATCCAGGCAGCTCCCAGCTCCTCACCTCATCCCTCTGCTACCCTTCAGAGCCTCAGAGGGACTCCCTTCCACTCTCACAGACCAGACAAAACCACTTAGAGGAGTCTGGAGGTTTGGTATAGGGTCTAACACATCCTCAAACCCCACCTGAAGTAGACAGGTGAGGTGAGACAAAGTTCCACTAAGCTGGAACCACGCAGGGACTGTGGGTGGACTTGTTGCAGGCAGTGAACAAGAGCAGGTTTTTCTGCAGGCCAGGCAACCTGCAAACACTCTTCTTGCCATTAAACTCACAGCATTATTAAATGTATTTCCTGTGGTGGTCATGGCCATTTGTTTGACCCTTCATTAGGGTCAAAACAAGAAGCTCCCTGTCTGTATGTAGGCAAATCCATCAGGAGCAGAGGCCAAACCCCGTGTTATCACTGTCTGCATCTCCCTGTTGAGCTCAGCAGCTGGGCCTGAGAGCTAAGCTGAGTTTTACAATAACTGTAATTAGTCATTTTTATGGTGTGCTCATTTGCAATATCCTAGGTAAGGATCTGTCAATGTTTTCATTATGTACCCTTCTGCTTCCAGGGGTTTATAACCAGCCCATAAAAACACACTCTGGAGCAAAGCTTGCCCCATAAATTCTCAGCAGAGGACCTATTTTTGTTTTTGTTTTGTTTATGTTTTGCTCTGTCACTTATAAATACGACTTTTAAACGTGTGGTAAATGTGGGAAAATTCAGGTGGCTTCTTCGAGCACGTGTTTAACCAGGTTTTAGTTTGGCAGAGACATATTGCAAAGGGGAATAACTTCTGTGGCTTTTGGGTAGCCTAAAAATGAGAAGTTGGGTGTAATTGAACAGAAGGACTATCTGTGAACTGGCATCTGGATTGAGGGCTCTATTCACTGCACAAGCTGTGCTGGAATTGCTGACTCTTTTTAACTGCAGGAGGGCAGTCACATCTCTCTGCCTTCAGCTCAGACAGTGCACATTCAGACTCACAGCCAAAAGCTGTATCCAGCACTCAATTTTTACACCTGCATATCCAAGCAAGGGGTCAATTTTAGATGAAATTAGGATAGAAACAGAAAGCTTGGTAGATAAGTAGAAGAATGGAGTTTCAGAAGGGATTTTGGGTGGATGAGGGCTTGACCATGTTAAAGTGCCTACAGGCCTAATGATCTTCACTCATTTTTAGTGTGATTGGAAGCAAAAATTCATGTCAATGTTTAAGGTTTCCTGTAAAGATCAGGATACGGCACAGTGCTGATTCCAAAAGCAATTCAATGCAAGGAGCTTTATGACATAAAAGCATGAAATTGCACCCTTCAGGCAACACGAGCAGTTCTCCCACTCCGTGATATCGCTGCTTTATAAAAGCTTTCTCTGCTTCCAGCAATTAGTGGTGGCTGAGCTGCAGCATCTGCTGCTTGTCACCGTGCTGGTGGTGTCCCAAAATTCACCCTGGCACATCCAGCCGAGTGACAGGAGAGAAACCCCTGTTTGGGGCAGCTGTTGTGCCACCAGAGACTCCTCGCAGGGCAGACACCAAAGGATGAACGGGCTTCAAGGACTCAGGATCAGTTAAGAAGGTTTTCCATGTATCAAAGGCCAAGTTTTGCAACCCTTTCCTTACATGAAATAGAAAGAACTGATTTATCTCCCTCAAGAGCAAGGGCTACAAAATCTGCTCCTCATCTTCTTTTGATGATTTTGCGGTATGTTTCTGTGATCCTCGGTTTGATCCTTTTAATTTCAAAAGCTTTAATCAAAACCTCTTAACAATACATCCACTCACTGGTTTTGCGGTTTACATTTAATTCTGATTGATTTTTTAAAAGGATGGTTGCATTAAGATGCTTCTGCTGGAGTGATTCATTAATATATGCCTGGGATGGCACAACCCCAGCCAGGCTGAAGCTTTGTGTTGACAGACCACTAAAATAATACCCTGCGTGGGATTTCCCAGGGGGAAAATAGAGTTTTACCAGGGAGACCTCAAACCCTTCTAGCATCCTGCAGGCGTGCTCAGGGAAGGCCTGGAGCCCCAGGTGTAACACAGAACATGTCACAGGGCTGTGGAGCACTTGCCCTGTGTGTTTCTGGTGGCAGCTCCAAGGTGCAGTTTGGGTTCCCCTCATCTGGGACGAAGCGACATCAATTCGTCCTGGTGTGCAATGAGAGAGGGGCGAGCTACTGCCAGATGAATTAAAATAATATTAAAATGATAGGATCTGTTTTTCAGGTTTATGACAGGATTAGTGAGGGAGAAGCCTTTTTGCAGGAAGGCTGCCTTGTCACAGGGAGGAGAGTGGCTGCATGTGATTGCACTTAACTGGAGGCACTTGGCTAGTGTCTCTGAAAGCTGGTCTGCTCGCTGCCCTGAATATAAAAAATGTTGAGTAACTGCCTTATTTTTATTAACCGAAATACAGATCTGATTGCAAAAGTCCAAACAATGCAGAAGATCAACAGTTTGTGCAGCTTAAAATCACGGCTTCTTCCTTTCTCTGGGGCTCTGCAGGGTCTCAGCACCTTGACAAACATATAACTCAATTGAAGCTGTATTATCTTTTCAAGATTGACTTTTGACATTTGTTTCTCTAGAATCAAAAATACTATTAATTTCCTTCAAGCTCCTCTTTTCAGCATCTTTGCCAAGAATCATGTCCAGCATGGAGAAGAAAGTAGATTTACATTGGAAAAAAAAAAATCTTTATCTTGGTTGATATAAGAGCAATGATTTGATGACAAGGAAGGGGTTAGCCCAGGCCCAAATTAATGTCACATTTTAACACAGAAATGAAACAGGTGGTAAACAAGTTTTAAATGGAATAATAAAAATGGTCGTGAAAGTTTATTTTCTTTCAGCTGCATGATGATAGGAAAGGCTGTTTCAGGAGAGAATTTAGGGAGCAGGTGTATGTGGGGTAAAAGAGCTCTAGGAGCAAGTTCCGCAGGGGCTAATGTGAAAGGGCAGGTGCTGCCTGCACCCTGATGCCTGGGCTGGTGTGTGCTCAGGTGTGAGGGTCTGTCCCTCAGGAGACCACTCACAGGGAGCTGGGGCAGTGCTGAGTGGAGAGCCAGGAATTAAAACATGCAGGGAGCTGGGAACGCTCCCCACATGTGCTGCTGGGGCACAGAGGGGTCGTAAGGAACAAAGCTGTGAAGGGAAGGGTTGTGCACCTGGGGTATGAAGCAGCACAGGGCTGTATTTCCCTCCTTGATACTCACAGAGGCTGGTGACAGCAGGGGGAGGCTGGGTGCTCACAGGTGAGGTGGTTGTGCCTTTCACTTTCCTGCCTGTCCCAGACATGTCCTACATCCCTGCTTGTCCTACATCCCTATGAGGGAAGAGCCCTGACTGCACAAGGACACTTTTCCTCCCATTTGCAGGGCCTCGTGCCAGGTCATACCAATACAACAAAACATCTGTCTCGTGGTGCAGCTCCTGTCTCTGCAAACCCTCAGCTGTGGCGTTTCATCTCAGCTGGCTGCCTCCAGGGCTCCTTACAGCTCCCTAGCAAAGCACAGTGCTACTTAAATCTGTCTCTGGGTTAATCAGGGAGGAGGAAGAGGAGTTTGTACCAAAGGTTTTCTAGTGATTTTGGAAGAGGAACCCTTGAGCTACTCAGGAAAGTTTCATTTTGCATTTTCTTTCCATCTCTCGATCCAGGTACTTCCAGGTCTCTCAGCACCTTCACACCTGAGTGCCCCTGACAATCCTGCACCAGGGCTGCTTGGATACTGCTGCCAGAGGGCTCTGGCCATTAAAACCTCAGACTGTTCATGAGGAGCTCTCTGTTTCTGCCAAATGTAATGTTTTTTGGTGTTTTTTTAAGAAAAAAAAACTATGTTCTTTTACTTTGAAGGGAGATCTGAACATTTTCTACAAAAGGGTAAGAAACCTGAGGCCAGGAGACATTCCCATGCAGGCATAGCTGAATGACAAGCAATTTTTTAAAAAGCATTTCTGAACAGAGGTTTTCTTTTCCAAAGCCTTTAGTGCTGTAAGTTCACGTGAGAAAGGATTTGGCTGTCTTGGAGTGGGGCAGATTTGGAAACTCTTCTCCGGGTGACCACTTTGAAGCCTCTTAAAAGTCCTGTAAATGAAGCCAATCTCAGCTCAAACCTCAGAATAATTTTGCCTGCATCAGAAGAAAGTGATCAAACTCAGTGCTCTTGCTGGCTGAAGAAAAGTCCCTGACTAAATGAGCCACAAAAACTGAGCTCTCACTGTGCTTCATCCAGCCAAGCACTGCACCATATTTTTTAGCAAAGCACTGGGAAAATTTGTTCTGGGTCTATACAGAGTATTTACATCTTCATAACTGTCCTGGCAGCCCCTTTCAGGGGGCCTAAACTCTGTATATGAAAGAAAATAATTCCCTCCTGTCCTATACCAAATGCCATGGACCTGAAAGAGTGAGGGAGCATTGCGCTCTGGAAGAAAATAAAAGGGTGAAAAAGCTCCTAAAGTGCATTTATGTAGGATCTTCTCAGGTATTTCTGTCTTCATCACATTTATTCATGACTTGCCACTGCAAAATTATTCACCATGCCCCTGCTGAAATACTGCACTGCTTCAGATTCCCTTTCCCTCAAGGAGTTTTCATCTCTTTTCAGCTCAGTTGCTTGAATTAGTATTCGGATAATACATGTGTTAGCTGGAATGGGCCTTCTTTCTTCTCCATTAATTTTAATGCAATTCACTCCTGGTCCTTTGATAGACCAGCTTGCTGCATTGGTGAAGTTTAAGGAAACCTGAACTTCCTTGCTGAGCTCTGATGGGGAACACAGACTCAAAGCAGCAAGCTGAGTTTTGGATCCTCCTTCTTCCTAAAACATGAAACCCCTTTCAGCTGGGGCTGCCCAGCTCCACCAGCTGAAGCCACCCTAGAAAAAGCACCAACACACAGCTGCATCCTGGAGGGGCACTTCTCCCTGGGCTCAGCTTCTCCCTGTCTGGCCACAAAATTTAGCCCAATTAGCAGCCCTGGAGGCCGGGGAGCTGTCAGGTGGCTGGCAGGAAACTTGAGGTGCAATAAAAAATTAGTCTGGGTTAACATGGTGCCAGTGGTGGTTTCCGTGCAAAGGTTCTCTGAGGTTCTGGGAGAGGCAGGGGGAAGCTGCTGGGGGCAGGAGGTGAGGAGTGATGTCCTGTTTCCTCGGTGACAGGCGGGAGGCTGGGGTAGCACCAGGCAGCTGGAGCAGCATCGCGTGCTCCTGGTAGGAGCGAGACAATAAAACTTCCTCCCTTCGCCCAGGCTCCACAGCTTTCTGATGTCAACAACAGCAGCAGGAGGCTTCAGGCACGTTCCCGGCAGCTGATCGTATTTATCAAGTTCATGTTCCTTGCGTTTTATTTTTTTTATTTTTTATTTTTTTTTCTTCCTTAACTATCAAGGTCCGGGAGCCACAAGATGGCCCCGTTCCAGGTCCAGCCCCTCTGAGGATACAGAAATGTGTGCTGAGGGCTGGAGCAGGGACATGCTTTCTCCATGTGAGCCAAAGAACAAACAGCAGAGCCCTCCACGGGGACTGATTGTTGACATGTTTATGATGATGAAGTGGGGTAGAACTCTCAAAGGGGGATGCTAGAAATGAAGAAGTAAAGCGTGGCACTGCTGAGGGCCTATATAATGCTAAATATTGTAGGAAACTGCAGTTTCTTCCTACTTGTGACCACTTCACTGAGCAGTTGGGGAAGTCCCTTCCCAGCCGTACATCACACGTTCCCCGTTTGGAGCTGTAACAACAGCAACCCCCCAGCAGGCGCCAGGAGCACGGAGAGAGCCGACTAAAGTTACTCAGCCGTAATTTATAGCCCTGCTCCAAAAGTGTGAAAGATACGACCCTGTGTGCCTGGAAATCCTACCCAGGGGACAGCTTGCAGACCCAAAGTGGGTATTGGGATGCCCTGGTTGGCTGGGGATTGCCACTTTGCTTGGGGTCACCTCCAAAAGCACTTCATCTTCCTCTGCTGTGTGCACTTGTGTCTGTGCTGTGGGACAGGCCCTGGCTCTGCTGCCCAAGGTCAAACCTCCCACCTGGTGTTTGAGGGATGAGGGAGGGTTAAATTCTCCCTCGTGGTGGTGCACATTCTCCTGTCTTCATGACTCTGCTGGCTGTGCATCCCCTGGGACCGAGCTGCAGGGCACGTGGATTTGATGGGAACATCCATGCACACCGCACTGCCCAGCACTGTGCTGGCTCCTCACTAGAGCCCATAATTTGGTCTGGTAATTGTTTCAGCCTCTGCTGGTCTCCACCTTGCACTCTGCAAGGTCTGCAGCTGAAAAAACTTGTAGGGGGACAGTGGCTCTCCCAGATTTCCAGCTACATACATTGGGACTCTGAAATTGGGGATCAGCTCAGCTTTGGCCGAGGAATGTGTACCTGTCCATAGCCAGGTCTGGCCAGAGGTGGTCATCTGGGACAGTGTCCAAGGCATGGTGGCTATCAGAGTTTTAGATTATTCAGCTTGTATTTGGTCAACCTAAAAGGTGAGAGGGGGAACAATTTGCTCTTGCCTGTGCAGACAAAGCAAGGACCTTCTCCAAGATACTCCAATTCCTTCTCTTGGGTTGCTCCCAAGCTGAGCAGCTCCAACCCATGTGTACTCTCTGCCTCTGAGCCTGCTCAGTGCTGCAAGAGCTGTTTGAAAGTAAAGCAGAAAAGGAAATGTTCACAGGCTGTGTTCTGCAGGGTCATGGTGCTGTTATCTTGCATGAGTCCTGCTGGCCGACTCTCAGCACACCTTGTCTGGGGGCACAGCAGCTTTCACCATGAAGAAAAGAAAATCCCGTCTTTTTCAGACAATATTTCAGGGTCTTAAACTGCTCTGGGTTTCCCTCTAGGCCTCTTGAATGTATGAGGTGGGAGTTGATGGCTATGCCTCAGTCTGAATTCTGCTGCTACTGTACTGGGGCTGTGTGTCCCTTGCTGGCATGATAGGCTTTGGGCAGCCATTTTCCTCTAGAATTTAGTGGTGTTTTTTTCAGAAAACAACATCTTAGGCTTTTTGTCCCTGATAGAAAATTTATCTTCTCAACAATTAAATGGAATTGTCTGTAGGAAAGGGATAGTTGGGGTACGTGGTGGTGTCTCTCAGAATAATCACTATGGGAGGACTTGTAATTTTATAACATCACAAAGTGATGCATTTTCCCCAGAAAGCAGAATAAACATTGGCATTTAATCCTTGTTGTAGTGTGGTAGCACCTGTGTTTCTGTACCTGTCTCCTGACCCACCAGCGTGCTGTTCTTCATTGCTAAGAGCCTTGCTGGAAGCCACTGTGTCTGCATTCCCACTTCCTATCTCCCAGCTTATGGCCTCATTGCAGGGCTCCTGATTTTCCCATCTCTGGCTTTGTTCATCTCTTGAATATTCCTAAGTTGTATTGAGGCTCCCATCCCCCACCTGATATCAGCAACCACCACACTGACATTCCAGTCCTCTATTTCCAGACCTGTGCATAGGAAGGACCACCTGAAAAGCACATTAAACTGTTTTCTTTTCCTCCTTTTCAGTGCTTTTCACAGCATCTCCAGTTTTATGATCCTCTGAACTGCAGCATTTCTCCTGGATCTTTTAAGTAGATGTTAGGGGAGTTAGACCTGGATTATTTCAGTGGTTCCTTCTAAGAAACATGACAGCTGAGAACTCTGCACCCTCTGTTTATAGTCCTGTCAGGCTGAAATCCTCCCACACCTGCCTGCGTGAATGATTTTTTCAGCTGCATTTTGACGCCATGGGAGGCACCTCTGGGTCCCAGAGGTGCACAAATATCATTTGCCACGTGTCCAACATGTCCCAGGAGTGTGATACAAGGAGGAATGTGAACCTCCCCTTTGGAATATCTGTGTATCAGGCCAGGAATCTAAATCCAGGAGACGTGGGGCTGCAGGATGCCTGTCTCACTGCATTTGCCCTGAACCCAGCAGTGCTGGTGGCTCCACGCTACTTCCCGACACGTTTCACATTTCAGACCCGATTTGCCAGAAAAAAGTCACCAAACAGCAAATCTGACAAACAAACCACAGAGAACATCTGATCTGATCAGAAAATACGTAAGCCTGTTAGGGGCTGCAGGCACGGCGAGGGCCGGGATTGATGGGGAACATATTTGTTATTAAATCCCATCCGCATAAACCGATCGGAAACAGATGTGAGTGTTGGGGATATTAATAAGTGGGCAAACTCCAGGGATCCTGAAGGTACTGCTGCGTGGGGGAGAAGGGGAAGTGGCACATCTTTGCTATCACATGGGTTGTACAAGGAGAGAATGTATTTTTACACTGTACTTTGCTTTGCATTCCCTGGTGGAACTGGAAAATGCAGGGATATGGAGAGGTGGTAGGTTAGAGCGAGGATGGCTGCTTTTGGGAAGGATGATGGATAATAGGAGAGCTGGGATGAAAGAAAACCAGGTTCTCTGCCCCTAATCCAAGTGCAGCTGGGCTGTGATGGAGTGGTCAAACTGTCCTGCCATAGCCAGAAGGGCAAAAAGCTAAAACACGTCCGGGAAAGATGGAGTTGCAGAGGTGTAAGAGGTATTGCTTGGGCATAAAAAGGGTTTTCAGAGTAATTTTGCTGTTTCAGATTTGACAAGGTTTTTCAATACTTGAGATTTCCAGTCCTTTCTCTGCAAAAGGAAAACTCCAGAATTTTGCAAGACAAATTTCCTAGGATTTTTTTTTGTGTTTCAAGCCCTTGGATTTTCCCTAGCCATCTTCTCTGAAACAGCTGAACCTTTTTATTGGCTGACAGCTAAAAACAAAAAAAAAAAAAAAAAAAAAAAAAAAAAAAAGGAATAACAAAAAATTCAGCCCAAGGCAGACACTTGGCATGGAAAATTGAAGCCCAAGTGGTTTAAGTTTAACAAAGTTATTAGCAATTGAAAACAGGGCTTTATAATTGGAAATGTTTGGCAAGCTGAGGAAGAGGTTGTGCTACCAGCCCTGCCTCTTAGATGTGTTCGTGTTCAGGGATGTGCAAACACCCGACACAAAGACAGGCATTTGTTAAAGATGCTTACAGCTGGAGACAGGCACAAATGCCACACCACCACTTTTTGTTCTCCTCTTTCTCCTCAACCTTATTTCTCCAAGTATTTGGTTGTCTTTCCACCTCCAATTATAATTAAAACCAGAGTGCAAATGCTTCTTGTCCTTGCTGGAACAAAACACCAGCTGCTCTGATGCTCTGAGGACTCAAAGAGGAGAATTCAGACTGGCTTTGGGGTCACCAAAAGCCAACTTACAGGCACTGGGGATGTAGCACAGACGTTTGTACCTGTGCTTTCTTCTTGCCCATTGCAGTGGGAGTGGAGTTGGTGTTTCTCAGTCTCTGTAGCAGACCTTGTGGCCCTTTGCATGTTTGCATCTCATCGGGTGGAGATGGCAGATTTTTGGGTGGCTCACCTGGCCAGAGGGCACCTAGCTGGGGTGAGAAGTGTCCTTGCTGGGCTGAGTTGACCAGCCTGGCCACTGTTTGCCTTCGCCAGGGCTTTCTGTGGTGCTGGCTGTGGCTCCATCACACGCTCCAATAAAGTTTAAACTCTGGCTTACCACGGGCCCCACTGCAGCCAGGAAACGACGTCAAGTTGAGCCATCATATTGTTTGAATTACACCAATATGAAAACCCATGAAAGCCACAGGGAGCCAGCATTTCCCCTTCTACATAAAATGGGGTTATGGCCATATTAAAAAACACAACAAAACCAAGCAGCTTTTAACTGGAGATGGTGGAACAGAGGCCTTGAGAGATGCCGAAAAAGCCAGGGATAAAAATAATTAAATTTGAAACAAGGTCCTGCTTTTTCTTCTGCTCAGCCTCATGATGACGCGTGCTCCTGTCACTTCTACATCTCCTGCACTGCCTTTCGTGCTGGAGAGGGGAGGAGAGCAGCTTTGTGCTGGGGCTGCTGAGTGGCAATCCAGGTCATTCCAAGAGCTGGTGGCTGGAGGTGCCTGGTGTGGGTGGGATGTTTGGTGTCTCCCTGGAGTGCACTGAATAACCCTGCTTTGTTCAGAAAACCTCTTTGGCTTGACCCAGCAAGAAGTGGTCATTCACAAAAGGAAAGCAAAGGTGAGGTTCAGGTACAAAAAAAAAGCAAAAAAGAAAAAATGTCTGGAAAGGAGACTATTCTCCAGCTCTGCAGCTGATCCTGTCACCATTTACCAAACTCTATTGTAAGCTGCAGAGCCATTTCTCTGACACGGACAAAAAAGAGAACATTTCCAAACTTGGGCAACACAAACCTTTCTTTTTTCTGAAAGTAACATAAAACCTTCATCCTGCCTTATGGGACAGTCAGACCTTAGGCCATGCTGTGGAAGACCATCCCTTCCCCAGTGAACTGCCAGTGGGGCCACCTGAGGCCAAGGGGAAGAAGACTCAATTGCCTTCCTATTTTACAGGCCAGGAGGAAGCAGGGATATTCTGAGATTCATATTTTCTCTCAGGACCACAAAAGGTGGCACTGCAAGGCTGAACATCACCACCCTCAGTGTGCCAGTGAGCAAAGTTCACTGCAAGAGAAGTGTTGTGTCCTTCCCAAACACTGGGCTAGTTCTCTGTTGACTTCCAGTTAAACCTCACTGTTGCTAAATCCGAACCAGTTTTTGCTTTCAGATGCTGCTGAAATCCCCTGAGAGTCTCCCTACTTCTTCTTCTTCAGAAGCAGAGCCATTTGTGTGCTGAGGCTCATTTTGGATATTAATAATTTGGCTTTTTGCTCCATCCCCAAGGCTCTGATACTGTCGCAACTCCAGATCCAAGGCATGCCAGCCCTGCTGAAAACCAGAGAGAAGCTTTCATCCCTTTCAGGCTTCTTGTTTGTTGTGGTGTTGTGAGTGGTGTTTGCACACTTTTTGATCACCTCAGCTCAAGGAGTTTGAGTCCTTTGCTGTTGGTAATTTTGATATATAGCTACCATGCTACACAGCAAAAGTATTTCTGCTTTCCTACCTCCACATATGTATGCAGTCAGGAACAATTACCACTGTCAATCCTGTCCGCCTGCTAACTTGCTTTTTTTTCCCTGTTGGTCATGCTGTAAATCATTTTCACATTTACAACATTAAGAAGGTGCTCTGAGCAATCATTCTTGTGGTCAACAAACTGTTACTGCTTCTCAAGTGTCATGGGTCACTACTTAATTACTGGATTTCACTCCCTGTTAAAACCATTAATCTTGTCTCCACCACCTTTCTTTGGGCCTCTCAGTCCAGTATGTTTTATGTTAGGCACGTAAGTGCTGGGTTGTTTTTTTTTTCATGCCAGCCAAGGTTCCGTAGCTGGAATTTCTGGGCTTGATATGCAAGATCACTCAACAGAGGCTTTCTTTGGCCTGGGTCACTCTAAGCTGAGCCCTTTTCCCAAGAACTGGGATTTTCAAACAGATGCAGAGATACTGAATACAGCAAAAAAGTGATAAGCAATCTCTGTGGTGGCAATGCCACCTCAGCCATGGGAAGTCCCCAAGCTCCATCCCATAGGATTATCACTGCCTCAGCTGCTGCCTGAAAACAGAATATATGTGAGCACAAAAGGGAAATTCGGAGTAATCTGGGAAAAGCAGACATTAGCTTGTGAGTCCTAGAAGTTCACCAGGAGTTGAACTTGCCTGTGAAACTCACATGTGCCTTTATGAGGGTTGGTTCTGCCCTCAGTTACCCTGCCCTGGGGCAGGGTGGAAGCACAGAGCCCGCGTGGGTGACAGGGCCACATCCGACTCCTCCCGCCTGCTATTGCACCGGGGGGAATTCATAGGTGTTACACTGGGCAGAGAAAGGCTCCCCTGTTGTTCCCTAGGTGAAACTGCAGCAAAAACATACTCAGAATTACAAGCACTGAAAAATGGAACATAAGGGCTACAGAGTTCTAACAAAGCTTGTTTCATAGGCCACATCCACAGCGCGCTCGTACAAAATGCCATGTGAATCACACTTAATTTGCTGCAGAATATACTTTGCTATTTCAGCAGAATAAAAAANAAAAAAAAAAAAAAAAAAAGCAAGCCTGTGAAGGGCAAGAGCTTTGCTGCATGTTAGTTGTAAAAGTTCCGCAAGTATGGAATCTATTAAAACCATTATTTGTTTATGATGTGAAAGTGATTAGTCCGTTCCAAAAAACAAAAACATGAAAACCCTGAGTGCTGGGACTCTTCAGGAGAATAGCCACTGGTTCTTCATTATAATAATTCATATAATATGGCTCTATTTCTATGATATCTGTAATTATTGTAACACTTGGTTGCCTTAGCCAAAATCAGGGTCCTCTTGCACGTTCATCTGGAAAACACATTCCCTGCCCCGATGGGCTCTAAGCAGGTGAGAGTTGGATGGAGACCTCGGGTTGGCAGATGGGGAACTGAGCTAAAGACTCATCATGACCTGCCCAGGGTCGTGGTGAAGCAACTTGGGTACCTTGGCTCAGCTGTCACCTGGAGCCACGTGGCTGGGCTGGTGCAGCCAGAACATTCCAGCGCGAGCACAGGGACATCCATGTGGCCCCAATTACAGACCCAGGGCCTTGGTTTCACTTCCTGGACTGGATACAACAACAGGATGCTGGAATATTTAGGCTGTGTTCACTGCAGGCAATGTTTTTACTTTAAAAGCAGGGAAAAAAAGTCTGTTTCTCTCTAAGATGTCAAATCACAGAAAGATGGGGGTTTTTTAGAAACCACACCCAATTTTGGCTTCTTACCACCTCTTTCATGACACTGCTCACTTGATTTCAACATCCTGCTGGTGCTGGAGAGCTCCATGGCTTTGGGGGGCACCTTATGCTTGCTGTCACCCTCCCTCGCTGCTGTTCACTTGGATGTTTGGGACTTCACAACACACAGCCCCAGAGGGTTCCCTGCTGTTGTCACATCTCACAAACCTTTTACAAGGCCTTCTAAAATCCAGGTCTGCAACTCTTCCCACTTCCCAGGCTGTACCTCCTCTCCACATGCTGCAAGTCCCCCCAAGAGCTGCCTCTCACCCTTGAAGCCTGGGGCATTTCTGGCAGACAGGGCACGTGCAGATAATACCTGGGTCCAGGTGGCCATGGAAATGCCATCAGTGAAAGCTGACATCAGCAGAAGGAGATTCTGGTCCTTCACTGATGGCTGATGATCAAAACAAGTATCTTTAGGTTTAGCAGCCTGTTGGAGCTTTTGCTGTATTATTCCCAGGCGTGGCATGAGGCTCTTCAAGGTTTTCTGGCCTATGTGCTTTGAGCACCTTATTTCATGTGAACGAGATTTGATTTGGGGTACAATTTAGGCCATCCTCTTCTGGTTTCTGCTCCTGCTAATCCCAGAGTCCTTCCTTTCAGATGTTGTTATCCAGTGCTCCCAGTCTTTCCACCTTGGTGAGGTTGCAGTGATACGGTTTCTCACATCTTGCACCACAAATTTCTGTGCGTTTTCTGTGACTTCTTGCCTCAAGATCATGCAGTTAGTGTTAATCTTGTTCTCTTCTCTAGAGCATTTCTGAACCTGGGGTCATCAGCAAACTTCATTAGCACATTTCTTACATTACGTTCCACAGCCACTAATGAGAATTCCCGGCTTCATTCCCAATACCCAGCACTGAAGAGCTCCATGAGTAATTCCCTTTGGCCGAAGAATTTCCTTTTCACATAATGTGTTTCCTTTCATACAAATCAACACTTCATGCTCTTTTTCAGAACTTCTACAAATTCCTATTTTTTCCTGTGAAGAGCCGTTTTCCATGTGGCCCTGTATGACATAGTTTACTGAAGTCCAGATCAATTGGATTGACTGTCTGTCCTCTAGGAAATCTCTAGCAAAGAAGCCAGAGGAAATGAGCATCTGTCTGGCAAATCCCAAAGTTGTACTCCATCCTAGTTCCCATATATACTTATGTCTTTAATTACTCCTTCTTTTGTCTGCTGTTTTAAAGCCCTGTGTGCTATTAGAAATGATTAATGGTGACTGATTTGCCTGCTGCTGTCTATAATCTTTGACCAAAAAGGAATCTCGGTGTCCAGGATGCAGCTGGCACTTTTCTGGAGTGGGGCTTGCAAGCCTTTGGAGAGCGGGTAACCAACCTGCTCACAGAATCCTGCCCATGGTGAGGAGAACCTGCAGGTTTCCAGAGGCATCTGGACATTCAAGGGTCAGGGCCCAGCATTCCAAGTGGGATCTTGGGCCACAGAAGGTGTCAGAAGAGTGATCATTCCCCTCCGTGGTTCTCAGACAAATAATGGTGTGTGGGTCATGTTCCTCCATGGCATTTTCTGCCCAGATTTGATTTGTCCCCTTTCCCCCTTGCTCATCATGAGAAGAAATTGGAGTTGCTTTATGCACTGGCCCGCTAAGTTACTGTTCTTTAAATGAAGTTTCTTCTGAAAAGGGCAAATTTATTGTCATGCTTTTGCTCCTGCTTGGAAACGCAAGCTTTGGCTTGTATCTACATCTGTATTCATTCAAACTCAGGCACATGCACACAGCTTTATCTAAAATGGGCAAAACTCCTGCCTGTCCTTGGAATAAAAGAAATGGGTACCCTGTCCAATCTGAAAAATACCAGCCAAAAGAGAAGAGGAGGATTAACATGGATAAAGGATAAAAATAGCCTAAACAAACTCAGCAGAAATGAGAAACTGGTAGGTGAAAACCTGAATGCAGCAGAAGGGAAATGGGAAGGTGCATGGAGAGTGGCAGCAGAATGGTAATTAGTACATCCAACAGGAAGAGGTGGATTTGATCTGGGAAAGTAAGCAAGGAGAAAAGAATAGAGAAATTCAGCTCTTTACTAAGAGAAGAAAATTCTTCCCCAAGAATCTGGCATGGAAAGAAGCCTGGAACGGATGAGAATCTGGATTTTCAAGTGAAGGAATGTATGAGATGAGTCAAGGGAGAGAGAAAGATTTAAGGAAGATTTACTTCTTTATCACAGATGGGGGAAGAGAGAGCAAAATAAGTTCTTAATACCTTGGAAACTTCTAGTCAAAAAGACGACCCTTTTTTCATTCCTCCTTTAAATATCAGTAACTTGAACAGGAGTGTGTGATGAATTTCAGGGGCAAATCTGGGGATGTAGCTTGGCTTGGCCTCTGGTGTTTGGCAGAGAAGTGTTTGTCAGCATCTCTGAGTTGTCCCTATCTTTGTTTTGGATGTGCCTTGCATGCCAGGTGGGAATGGTGAGTGGAGTCAGGCTGGGAGAGCTGAGCGTGGATCACAGCCAGGGGCAGGGGCTGCCCCGAGCAGCTCTGCTCTCCCTGCCCTGGGGAGGGGCTGCCCTGCCCTCCCTCACCTCCTTCTCAGGAGCACAAAATGCAGGATTTAGGAACACTGCAGAGCATGGTGAAAGGCCTCTGCCTCCGAGCAGCTCCGCGGCCTCCCAGGGAAGGCTGCGGATCCCTGTCCGTGGTGCAGCTGTGGGGCTGAGGCACGTTCCCTGGTGTGTGTCCTGCTTTGTCCCAGACAGTTCATGAGTCTAGGCATTGCTAACAAAGGGCATTCTGTTAAATGCAAGCAATATCTGGAATACAATCAGTATAAATGCAGTTCATTTAGCCATTAATTTTATAGATTGTTGAAGCAGTTAACAGTGCATAAAGAAGACTTCCTCCCATGCAAGTGTGATTTTTGGTTGAATGGACCTTTGTCATGATCTCTAAGACAATGGCACAGAGTGGAACTGGAATTTCATCTTGCCTTTCTTGCCTTATTTGGGTGTTTTTAATAATTTCTAAAATTATTTTTCTTTTTAATATGCTGACTTTTCGTGGTTTAACTTGTTGGCTTTTGTGGGTCAGTATAAATAATTCTGAAATGAATAAATTAGTATCCTTTAGGTAAATTACTTAAATACTCAAATATATGAACAAATGCTGCCTTACACAGAAAGGCTGTTTTGTCATTTACAGCTGGACAGGATCTGCAGCATGGACAGGGTATTTTCGGGGTGATTTCCACTTCATTTGTTTTGTTCCCTCTCCTCGAACATGCCTTTTCCTTTTGGTTCCCTGCATGTCCCATCTGCAGCTAAAAAGCCATTTAGCACTGCAGCAGAAATGAAGATCTCCATTTATTTTTGCTGTCTTAAGGTTATATTCTCCCAGTGGGAAAGCATCCAAAGAACAGAACCTCCTCTCCTACATCACTGCTGCTGTTTGATCTCTCTCCTTCACCTGTAGCCCCTTCTACCATTTGTATTTACACAGATCTTCTGCCATTTTTAATCTTTCTATAGATGGAAACCCTTTCTGCCTTTCCTCTTGTGGATTTTGGTCCTTCCTCTGCCAAGAAAAAGTTTTATTTTGAGAGTGTGGGAAGGATGACGACTACAGAAAAGGCAGCTCAAGCAGACAAAGTTAATTCAGCCTCCCTGGGCATAACCTCACTTACCCAAAGATGCAGGGAGATACACAACAAATTCTCAGTCTTTCTTTTCTCCTGGTTAGCTTTATTGAAATCAATTTGCATCCTTTAGTTCCCAGGATGTTCTTGCAGTGTCCCTGTCTGTTTTGGTAAAGATTTGGTAAAATCTTGGCTGTCGTAATATCCTTGCCCTTGAAGAAATTAAGGGGTGCCCATTTGGTGTTTACAACAACTCTTCCTTCCTCATGTGAAGGAAATGATATCTTATTTCTTTCATTAGAGTAAAATATAACCCTTTAAATATGTTGGTGTATCATTGCATAAATTATAAGGACTTCTGTCCGCTGAGATGGAATGCAGATTTTTCAGAACTGGAGCACAGAGATTCGGGGCTGGGAAAATAAAAAGCAGATGTCTTTCTCCGTCTTGCTCAGGAGGTTAAAGCTTATCAGGGTATTTTAACTCTTGAGGTCCTGTGGCAGGCAATTTCTGCTGGACAGAGGGAACTGGCACTTCCAGGTTCAAGGCTGGGCATCCAGTTAATCCTGGTTTGCTCTTGGGATTTGCCACAGGGTCAAACAGAGTGTGACAAATGGGGAGGGGAAGTTTTGCCACTGTTGGGGTTTTTAAATGTAACTAAAAGGTAAAAGGTGGCCTGTAAATACCCATATGGCTGGGTCATTGTCCTTTTCTGAAGCCCCCACGGCAGACATTCTCATGGAACTGCTTATTTGATTTGTTTATCAATGTGATGTGTATTTCCCACTCTGCACCCATTGCTGTGTGTACATCACCCATGGCTTCCAAACAAATAGCAGAAATCTCTCCATGTAAGGGCTGGGACATCTGAGCTGCACAGGGAGGCTGAACACGGAAAGAAAGACAGAAACCAGAACAATCTACATCTTACCCATACCCTCTGTGCAGAGCAGCAGGTGACACAAAGTCGTCTGTGCCATGTTTGGGGGTCTCTTGGGCAGTGGCAATCCTAACATGTTCCTGTAGGTACCACTTCCAGACAGCTGGAGGCAATGGAATGGCACCTGCAGCCTGAGGATGTGGTGGCTGAAAGGGGTGGTGACTTCACCCTGAGAAAATGAACTTAGGGCTGTGTGTGGAAAAAGAGCTGCATTAAAAAAAAAAAAAATCTGCATAAAACAGATATTTGTCATGAAACGCTGATTTAAACAAACTGCGAGAGCCAGGCAGATGACTCTAAAATGTGTGGCTGGCCTGTACTTCATGGTATTGCCACAGCGGTTTATAGTGTTTGGAGGGAGAGTTATGACGCAGAACAAATGAGATAAAAAGATTGTTTAAGTGTGATTAAATGGGTCTAAAAGCTGCCCGTTTTATAGGAAGGAGCTGCAGGCACAATGCCAAGCTGTAGCATGCTGTATGCTTCACCAGCTCGTCACATCCATATGGGCTGACTCAGAGGAATCTGTTTTAAAGTAATCCAAACTATTAATTTATGGACGTTCTCATCACCGGGCCCGAGTGCGTGAAGGGGAGATACACCCAGCAAGTTCATAAAGTAGTACCAGCATCTTCCGCTCTCAAAAGCAGCAGTTTGGATGCTTGGGATTGTCTTCCTCTGACATCACCCCAGCAGCCATTAGCACTGGTGGGGTGGTTGTGGTCTTGTCATTCCCATATGGAGTCGTATTTGTTGGCAGCCAGCTCCAAAAAGAAAGGATCACTGGGACTGGACGCTCCTGAGAGGGAAGTCAGGTTGCAGATGGATCAGATATCCCTGCGAAGAAGATGTTCCTTCAGCCAACAAGTTCCTTCTTTGATGGTTTATCCCTGAGCTGGTCAGCAATGTTCCCACGAAACATCATTCCTTAAGCCTGGCTTGTTTTGCTGGAACTGCGCTGAGCACAGTTGACTTTTCCCCGTGCCTGAGGAAGAGAGCTTAAGGAAACCCACCTGTACTGCTGGCAGATCTCTTCCAGGACAGGAGAAACACAGTGTGCACAGGTCCCTGGCTCCTGAGAGGATGCACCTGGTGGATTTGCCCCAAGGCCAGGGATGCTGGGAGCTCTGCAGCTGCCCGCTGAGGCTGACAAGCTCTGACATGAGGTTCACTGGGAGGCCGCAGCAGGGTCTGGGGAGCTTCTGGCTTCCTGGAAATCGCTCTCCTTTCAAAAAAAAAACCTGAAAAAAAGTTTCTGTTCAATTTGGATAAAACCCAAATTTCATATATATGTATTTAAATCCGTACATTTTCAAGGCGCTGGAAACACCGCTTTTCGGCCAGTTCTACTTGATAGTTTTATAGGGCTTTGCCATAATAAAAGCAAAGTGAGACGAAACAGAAAAGCCCTGCTCAGTAACAATGTGCGGGTGAGTGGGAAGGGAGGCCTTAACCAGAGCCAGGCTCCCTGAGCGACTGCTCTGCCAGCAGAGGACAAAACACGAGTGCCAGAAGTGGGATTGAAATCACATGGGTACAAAACTCTGCCTCTCGGGGCCCCTCCGTCCACAACAAACCGAGGTGCTCTTTGGGGTGCTTTGTCCTGAGTGGTCACTGGTCTCCTGGAGAGCCCTGGGTTATTTCTCAGGCATATCTGAGCAGCTGCTTTCAGCCTCTTACGGCTGTCTGCCCACATACGGAGCTCTGCTTTGTCGCCAGACCCTGCCAAGGATCCGGTTCTCCTTTTGACAACAAAGAACTGTTTTTATTTACTATGAAAGCTGGTCTGGCCTCGGCTCTCTGTTTTGTAAATTACTCATCTCGTGTCAGTAGCAGCAGAGCTCCTCTTGCATGTTTCTTTCCAACAAACGATCAAGTCCAGGTTTGGCGGGAGGAGGAGGTAGAGGGGAGGAGTAGTGAGGCAGAATAGACTTAATAGCTCGGTGTCTTCATTAACATTAACCAGCCAGGTGACCCTTTCCCCTTGGATAATGTCCCATCCTCCCCTGGTACTGGGAGTAGCTGGGGCCTGCCCTGTTTCTGCAGGGGGGACTGAGCAATAGATCAGCAACTGGAGCCAGGATCTGTCCTGACAAGGTTCTCCTTTCTCACTTCCCAGCTCACCTCCCTCCTCGGTGGAGGTACTTGTCTGAATCACACAGTTATAAAAAAGTTGGTTGCAGGAGATCTCTCTGGTGGCTCAGGACTATCATCAAAACTAGATCAGATGAGCCATGGCTTGGAAACAACCATGGAAGCAGATGCAAGATCACCTCTAGACAACCCTTTCCAGAGCTGCATTACCCAGTTACATAAAAAGTTTTTGTAATGTACACACTTAGCTTCTCATATTGCAGTTTGTGTCGTACCTTTTATTAACTTTCTCTCCTTACCTGGAGTGTTTTTCTCCAGGACCTCTGTGCCCTCCCTTCACAGAGTTGTAGGTGGCTGTTGGACACGTAGGCTCTCCCTTTTGCCTCCTCTCCACCAGGCTGTTCAAGCCCTGCTCCTGTACCTTGGCTTTTTCCTCCAGCTGGCAATGAACTGCTGCATCATCGATTGCCACGCTCTGGGTCCAGCTGTCCAGCCCATTTTCCACCCACACAATGATCCATTTGTCCAGTCTGTACTTCCTCAGATTACAAACCCACAACCATAAGAAACAAGGCCAGAAGCCCTCCTAAAAGCAAGGTATAGCCCAGCACCCCTCTCACCTTGTCTCCACAGCCAGTCATCTCATCACCCAAGGCAATCAAATCGATGGCTCTAGGTAGATCTGTGTTGGCTATTCCCTATTTATCTTCCAGAACTTCCCCTGTGTGAAAATGGACTCCAGCCTATGTGTTCCATGGTCCTTCCAGGGATGGAGGGAACCTGGCTGCCTGATATCCTTTTTCCACCTTTCTGATAGATGGGTCAGCCTTTTCTTGGTCATGGAGGGCTTGCCTTGATCACTGTGACCTTTGCAGGTATTTAACGCTGGTCTGACATTCACATCATCCAGCTCCTTCAGTACCCTGAGGTGAACCCATCCATCTCCACGGATTTAAATCCTGTGTTGTCTCTAAATTGCTGCTCTTCCACTGTTGGCTGTCCCTTTCTTTCCCAAGCAATTCTGGTTTGTGCAGAGGTCTAGGAGGAAGATTTACTGGTGAAGACAGAGGAAAAAAAAAGGATGTTTAGTACTTTGGATTTTTTCAGACTGAAAGTGGTGGCTGTCAGGAGGCTGTCTGCCACACAAATGACAAATTTTCCATTTGAACTGGTTAATGGGACTGCAGGGTAAGATGTTGTAATCATCCAGAGCTCAGTGTGAGACAGGGATTTGCTTTGCTCAGTATCTGAGTTCCTGCAGATCAGTCTCATATGGTGGGAACCCAAGGGAGGGTGAACTCTGTGCAACTTTGATATGCTTGTATCTGTTCTTATTTTCATGGATGTTTTGGGCAGCAAGCCCCTTATCTCCAGCTATGTGAACAGTTTTGTAAACATCTGTCAGTAGCACCCGTGCCCATCTTGCTAATTTGGAGTGCCAACCCTACCGAATCTGTGTCTCACCACTAAAAACGCAATGCAATTTAAATTGTGGCTGTGCCTTGCTTTGTTCTGTAAACTTTATTTGCCAGGCAATCTTCAGCCATAGGAAGAAACCCACTTCCAGAAGGAAAACATTAGTGATGGGTGCAGTTGTGAGGGGTGGGAGTCGGGGCTGTGAGTGAGCTGGGCCCTGCAGGTCAGATGGTTATCGGAACCAGCTGAGCTTGAAAAACCGAGAGAACAAATAGGTCTCTGGCATTTAGGCACTACATTAAATAGGATTTGTGGTACTTTCTGCTTCAAGCTGTGCCAAGAATAGCACGAGTAGCCTTTCTTGTTGAAAACTGGCACATCTGGTCCCAGTCCTAGCTGGAACCATCGGGGCACGAAAAAACATGCTGCATTACTACTATTTGTTTTGAAACCTTTACTGGAGGATTCAACCTAGGCTGGATATTCCTAGCGTTACGTGATCTCTCTTGTCTTTCTCAAGCTCCGCACTCAGCAGCAGAGCAGCTCAAGTGTCAGAAAGCACTGATCATCAGGGAAAGATGGGATCTGCTCCTGCTCTGATCCTGTGCTCTGTTCCCCCAAAGTCCCTGGGACACCAATCTTTCTAAAGCAGCAGAACGTCCTTGCACAGAGGAAGAGTTAATTTAGACAAACTACAGAAGGAGAAGGAGAAAGGGAGAAAAAATGGATTTATTTGGTGCTGATGACAGCAATGGGAGGGGAGCTTGGGTCTGTACTGGCCCTTTTTGGGTCCTTATTTCCAGGCCAGCTTCCCCCTTGCTGGCTCATACCACCCACCACACTGGGAGGGAAGGCAGAAACAAGAGAAGTGGGTGGATTTAATCCTCTATTTCAAAGATGTTGCTGCTGGGTTTGCAGATGGTGGCAGCAGATGACAGAAGCGAGCTCATTTTTCCTCTGATCATTCCTTTCATCCCTAATAAAGAAAAATAAAATCTTAAAACAAAGAGCTCCTACTAGAAATGTGGAGTTTTCTCCCTCTCCATTTGTTTTCCATGAGAAGTAGGCAACCAGAGCAAAAGAGAATAAATTCTTGCAATAATTTCAGGAGTATATTTTCCAAGTATCTCAGTGATGGCCCATTTTTCATAAATCCTGTAGTTCCTCCTGCTATAGGCTGATTCAAGGGAAGACATGGAGTGATGGCTTTTCTCATCCCTCTCTGCAGCTTTCTCCTCTTGGTAGCTGTTTCTGAGCTTGGATTTGCCAGTGGCTCCTGCTCCTTTCTTACATGGGGACAGAGAAAGTGCCGTGGATTCCCCAGCCAAGGGGAATTTCTGGTTAATCCAGACAACATCCAGAAAGGAAGGCAAAAAGTGGCAGAATGGACTACTGGGCTTTGTTGGACCCAAATGTGGTTTCCAGCCCTGAGCTGACCCAAGAGCACAGACTGAGCTCATGGTGCCAAGTGAGCCGGGCACTGTCTTGGAAAACTTCCTGATATTTCAATCCAGTCCTGGTCAGCAGGACATACTTGGAGCTCAGAGAAGGAACTTCGGGACCTGCTTCCATGGATTTCAGCATGACGTTTATTTCCCCAAGTTCTGATTAAACAGTGAAAAGGCAGAGGAAAATTTAGCCATCAGATATTTTCTTGTCTTGCTGCTCTTTGATCTCAGTTTGCTTTTGGACTCTGCACTCCTGAATTAGACAGCTGTACTGCCAGTAAGAAAGAACCACCTTCTCTTTTGTTTTTTTTAGGAAGGATACAACAGGTGTGATTCCCAGAAGTAGCTCTCCTTGCATGATTCATACACTTCAGCAACACCTCTTCCTCCTGCGTTCTCAGTTTTCCACTGTGTGTTCCTGGTGGGATGATTTGTGCTGATCTTAGCTCAACAGGCTTTACGGGTCCCCTGGTTACAGCCTAATAAGTGGGGTGTAATTATTAAAGGAAAAAACAAAACCATACCAAACCCATCAGGACATTTCTTAAAATAATATGAATTGCCCATTCAGCTGTTCACACACTGCAAAGTAGAACCCAGACCCCTTCTTGGGCTGAAATCCTCCTTGAAGCCTGGATCCCATGGAGGATTTAGGACTGGATTCTCATTTAAACTGAGGTCTCTTGAGCCAACAAGTACAGGATGTAAATTATTTTTACTCTCACTTTCACATGAGAATTAGGCCTTTAGAGTCAACTTGAGTTACCTTGTGCTGGCTGCAGCAGTCACACATGACCACCTGTTGTTCCTTGGTTGAGCTCAGCAGTATTTAGGTTTTTTTGGCAGGAATGCTTCCTTTTCTGTGTGTTTTCACAGCCCTGGCCACTAGGTGCTACTGCAGCACAGATGCAGTGATGGTTAAATGGAGCCAGCCAAAATCGTGGCCGTGGGAGCTCAGCATGGAGCTCAGGGTGTTTCTGTACCACTGGTGATGCCCATTCTGAGCTGCATGGTGAGCCTTGGAATGACAGAGGAGCATTGGGTGCTGTGGTGAGGCTCAAACAACCTCTCCCAGGAACTGAACTCCAGAGAAAAGCGTTTGGAGGAGGGACTCCACTTCCTGAAGCTCAGGATGAAACACGGGACAGCACTGACTGCACGTGGAAACGATGCTTTTGGCCACCAGCAGTCGGTGGAAGACCTAAAACTAAAGGCAAGTTGTGAAGTGTTGCTTCATTGAAAGAAGCATTGGTTGAAAGGGACATCAAAGATCGTCTCATTCTGGGCAGGGACACCTTCCACTAGATCTGGTTGCCCAGAGCCTCATCCAGCCTGGAACACTTCCAGGGATGGGGCATCCCCAGCTTCTCTGGTGAGGCACTGGAGCTGGGAGCTCACATCTCACTCCTTCTAAATGATTCATTCATAGATGTCAATCGTAGAGTTTAGGACTGAAATGAAAGCTTGGACCTTCTAAGGTGACATCTTCAGTGTAGTGGGTATCAGATTTCAGTGGTGAACCTGGTATGGAGAGCAGCTGATGGGGTGTTGGCAAAAGGATCAGGTCCAAAAAAGCTTCTTCTCAACCTTAAGCCATCAGGAGAGGAACACCACTTATTTTCCATGGTTATTTGTGCTCCATGTCTAACCCTAATTGTGTCTTCCCACTAGTTTGAATTCACCTTGGGTTATGGAAGAGGTTCTTCTCAAATACGTACAACAAGGAATCAAATAGGGAACAAAAATATGTGTGATAGATCTGCTCTGTATTCTTCCACTGCAGTTGCTTTCTGGTTTATATTTTGGGCTTTTTTTTTCTCCTGGAAAAAAGCAATCCTTAATAAAATGGAATTTGTAATTAAAGCAACAAAACAAAACTTCTAAAACTCAAAAGTGAAAAATCTGGTTTTAGGAAAACTGTGTTCCTTAGGCTGGCTTCATTTGATATCTTCTATCCTCAGCATGATGCTGTCTTTCATAAGACTTAATTTGTGTAATAGAAACCAGCAATAAAGGCAGCAAATGTTCCCTTTGCCCTGTTGCTAACTTTGATTCATCTGGGCTGACTTCAGCACCTCCAAGGAGGCAGCAGAGGGACAGTTTGTACAACTCAGCCTCAGAACAAATATATTAAATGGAGACAGAGACTCCTCATTCTCTCGGGCTCTGCTTTGTCCCCTGGAGCAGTTTCCTTGCTGCAGCACGGCCCAGGGACCCGCAGGTCTCAGGGGTTCCTGCCCCCGGCTCAGCCCCGGCGCTTCCCCGCTTCACACCACGGCAGTCTGGGCTCTGGACACTGAGATCTTTGTGTGATTTTTTTTCAGGGTGGATGGGCCATCTGCCAAGAAGGTCAGGCAGAGCTCTGTGCATTTGGTGGTTCTGAATAATTCTGTTGCTGTCTCCTGTAAAAGAAGTGAGAATGCAGAGATTTTTGTTGGTATCCTCTAATGCTCTGATAGTTTTACTCTCGGCTTCTAGGAAAAAAACAAACAATCTTTATCTATTGAGCTTGTAAAGTTTGATTACTCTTGATGCTCTCTACTGTTCTATGCTGTTTTAATTACTCCCCTGCCTTGTATGCAGTTGGAGCAGGAATTCAGAGCCGATGTAGTTTTTCATGCATGTAATGCAACTTAAAGAAAAGCATTTCACTAGAGAGCTTCGACATTGTTTGGTCCTTGTTTTACTGCTAAGCTTTGCCTTTCTTTAGCTGCATGCAGGATGCAGGCTAGAGCAGACATTCGTGAGCAGTACCTCAGTACTTGTTGTTATTTTTCAGCTGCTGCCCAAGAAGCTTGGCCACTCCATGTTGAGCCCATGAAGAATGGGAATGTCCTTGCTCCAGCTGGTGCCCTCCTCCAGCACGGCGTATTCCAGGAAGGACGACATGACCAGCCAGAGGTCACTGCAGATCTGCACAAGGTGATCTATCCTCTGGTGCCAGTGGGGTTTGAAAGCCAAACCCAGAAATCAGCTCACACCTCTTCCAAAAAGGTTGTGCTGGGTGCTGGCTGCAGGTAGTGCTGGGCCATGAGGGGGATGTGCATGTCTGGCACTTAGTTGCCCTTCTAGTGAGTTTGGTACTACTTGGTTTGATCTATTTTAAGGCAAAAGGAGCATTTCCCCCCCCTTTCTGCTACCTTTTAAGGACTTGCAGGTTCTCCAGTTCACTGGATGACCTTTGGTGCTGGTAAGCACTCCAGGACAGAAATCACTATCTTTTCAGGCATAAATCCAAAGTTTCTGCTCAGCAGCATATGTTCAAATGAGAGTTTTCCAAGGAACAAACTCTCCATCCAAGCAATAAATACCTGAGATGCTGCGTTTGCTTCAGTCAAATGCTGAACCTCAAACCTTTTCCCAACCTTTAAAACAGCTCCCCAAACCTGGCATTTTCGTACTGGCTGGAATGAGCTGTTAAGAGAGCTCAAGGAAATAAGTCTTTGGAAGTTCTTTTAATGGAGGTTGAGGGAGGAGAGAAGTTTGGCAATGCAAGATGAGCAGTGATATTACGAAATTGTAAAGCTGTCTCCTACTGAAACCATGCTAAATGATTTGGAGCACTCTGAGACAAGAAATGTGCACCATCAGCAGTAATGAGATTGAGAGAGAGTTTGGCCAACACCAAAAATTTTAGATTTGGATCGAGACTAATTTGCCTTCCAATTTTGCATGTTTTCCCTGTCCTCAAATTGTGCTCTTTTGAAGGCACTAAAACAGACCATTTAATTCCCATTGCACCAGTAAAACCCTGGCTGGACACTTCCCCACACACAGCAAAGTGCCCTGTTTGTTGTCCAGTGTCACCTTTCGGCCACACAGAGTGATCCTGCTGTAAATAATAATATCAGGATATAATTTGTCAGAGTGCCACGTTGCTGCTGTTTCTTGACTGCTGTTTTGGGAGGGAACAGTTTAGAAGAACCATTCAACTGGGGCTCTTTCAGGCTTGGATACTTGAAAAACAGCAAGACTTAAAATACTTTGTCAGACTGTTTGGTATACTGCAGTAGACTGGCTGGTGAGTGTGTGTGTCACCATCTTCTCTGAGACAGGATGTGACATGAATCTTGCAGTGCCAAACCTTGCAAGAGATTTTTCTTCAACTCAAGTGATGGATCGTGCTTTTAGGATCTGGCTGCAGGGTTTAGTGTAGTGACAACATGCCATTTTTCATGGTCATAAAGTGGTTACAATAGATCTGAAGTGTTGTGAACCGCAAATAGTTAGGAACAAATTTTATCTGCTACTCAAAGTTCCATGTAGATTGCCACATCTTTCCTTTAAACAATTGTTATTGTGCTTTTTGTGCAAACATTTGCTTATGAGCTGAGCCTGGAGGTTACAAGTTCAGAGTTCTCCCTGGACAAGCAAATGGTCTTGACTGGTGGTTGACATTGGGTCCTCCAAACCTTTGGGAATGTGGATCTGCAACATGTGGATCTTTACATGATCACATTCTTTCCATCTCCTTGTCTTTACTCTGTGTCAGAGCACCCTGTTTTGCTTCTGTAGTGGTCATGTACCCCTTGAGGGTCCTGCTATGTGCAGGACCAGCGCCTCACACCCACCTTGTCCTCAGTCCAGGCCAGCAGTGAGACCTTCTGTCATGAAGGTGGCACAGCCATCATGGGCACCCCACCAGGAGATGCCAAACCTGAGCAAATATATCCACAGGAATTACATTTATTACCACGACAGGCAGGCGTTGAACACAGACCTCTCTAAAGAATACTTACTGAGAGAACAGTTTAAAAATATATTTATCTACAGACAAGAAAATGTGTTACTGAAACAGTGATCTTATTTCTATAGAACTTACCAGCCCAGGAGCAGCACTGCCCACCTGCAGCTCCACTGCTTCCAGAGGTTGCTGGTGTTCAGGAGCACCCAGGAGCACCTCCAACTTGTGCAGCTTGCAATCTTCTACCAAAGGTAACAAACCTTTCTGGAGCCACCAGAACTGCAAGGTACAGAGAGAGGATTGCCTCTGTGGGATGCTAATGGGATGGTCCAGAATGAGTAGTAAAAACCCTTTGCATCTTTAATTCGTTTGGATAATCCTGAATCCTTGCTGCCTCAGAGAAAGGAAAGCTGAATGTATCCTGAAAGTGCTTGGAGGATTGTGCTGCAACAGTTGGTGCCTGTGTTTGGCCTTTGATGTTTATCAGTAGGAGTAAAAACATCAACACGTGCTCTCTTTTTGTGTCCATTGCTTTGAGGTAGGGCTGCCTTGGCTTTGTGCTCTCTTTTGTTTCCCTTGGTTCTTTCTTTTCTTCTTTGCTTTGACACCTCAGTTTCTGTCTGCTAGATTGTTATATTTCTGGCACTGGATAGCTCTCTGGGCCAAGCCCTTTTAAGAGCCTCTGGAGCAGGACACAGGAAAAGAGACAAAGCTGGAGAAAGGCTTGGAAGACACACTCAGCAGAGCACACAGGTGCAGCCATGGGCAAGAGCTGGTCCAAAGGAACAGGAGGCAGCTTTCATCCTGAAGGCCAAGCTATGTCTGCACTCACTGTCTCTGCTGCTGAGTAATCCCAGTTTCGGGCTGGGAAGGCTGGGGTCAGCTGTCCTGCAGGAGCTGTGCTGGGCAGTGGCTGCAGTCTGCTCCCTTCCACCACCCAGCTTCTAACTATGGTTGGACTCAGAAATCTCAGAGCTCTTTTCCAGCCTCAGTGATCCTACGGTTCTGAATGATGATGTGATGGAAGATAGTGCTCTTTACAGTCAACAAGCTGTGTAGGTTGATTAGGAAGTTGCTTAAGGTTCAACCCTTTTCCCTTCCTCAGATCCCTGAAATATGGACATAATGGTGTTAAAAACCTCACTCACCATGACTTAGCTTTCTTAGGTGGTCTTTTCTCCCCCTGAGAGCCTTAAGGACTGTCCCACACAAAACTGCCTGGCCTTCTTGTGATGACAGCACTCCCACATGGCCGTTCCTTGCTTCATTGCCCAGTGTAGAAACATCTCTTCACAGAAAGGGCTAAGGATGTTCCATGTTTAGCATGAACATTAGGTACACACTGGCAGTGTTAAAATTCATACATGCTCCTGATCCAGTGAGGACAGCTCTGAAGNTAAGAGGCAGCTTTCATCCTATGATGAAATGCTATGTCTGCACTCACTGCCTCTGCTGCTGAGTAACCCCAGTTTCAGGCTGGGAAGGCTGGGGTCAGATGTCCTGCAGGAGCTGTGCTGGGCAGTGACCGCAGTCTGCTCCCTTCCACCACCCAGCTTCTAACTGTGGTCAAACTATGGTTGGACTCAGAAATCTCTGAGCTCTTTTCCAGCCTCAGTGATCCTACGGTTCTGAATGATGATGTGATGGAAGATAGTGCTCTTTACAGTCAACAAGCTGTGTAGGTTGATTAGGAAGTTGCTTAAGGTTCAACCCTTTTCCCTTCCTCAGATCCCTGAAATATGGACATAATGGTGTTAAAAACCTCACTCACCATGACTTAGCTTTCTTAGGTGGTCTTTTCTCCCCCTGAGAGCCTTAAGGACTGTCCCACACAAAACTGCCTGGCCTTCTTGTGATGACAGCACTCCCACATGGCCGTTCCTTGCTTCATTGCCCAGTGTAGAAACATCTCTTCACAGAAAGGGCTAAGGATGTTCCATGTTTAGCATGAACATTAGGTACACACTGGCAGTGTTAAAATTCATACATGCTCCTGATCCAGTGAGGACAGCTCTGAAGTGACCTCGTGGAACTCTCTGAGGAGTTTCTGTATGATTTCACACAGGCTTATCCCTATCGTAGATGCCTTAAATCCATCCAGCCCTTGCCTTTTATGAGTCCTCAACAGATGAGAGAACCTAGTGCTTATGCAAAAGAAGGGCTTATTTGTTTTACCCCCACATTTCAAAGATTAGCATCATGCTTCACATAATTTTGATGATTTCTTGTTCCCCATCCCAAGCTGCTATCCAAGCATTCTGTGTAGCTCAACATTGCTCATCTGGGAGAAGGAAAGAAACCTGAGCAAGGCTTTTACAGGCCAGAACAGAGTGATGAAAAACTGTAATGTGACAGTGTTGTATCAGCTCAATTTGAAATGATTCAAAGTTCCTTCTCTCCTTGGGAACTCACAGAGGGTTTGGGCAGACCACCATGCCTACATGGCAGTTCCTAAATATCAGCTGGAGGCCTCTGGATCTTGCCAGCTAAATTTATGGACATGTCTCTGAAGCCCAAGGGGGTGACCTGTCCATTCAAAGCAGCAAGAGCAGAAACTCCCTCTATTTGTCCTGTACATGGAGTTTATCTAAAAGCTCCTTGAAATCCATTGGCAAGTGGCCTTTGCATCAAGGCCACTGTAAAAAACCAAGTTTGTAACTGGATCAAAAAACTGCTTTGAATCTTTTCTGCTATTTTAAAGCCAAATTCTGCAATATCCTCAACCATTTGCATTGTACAAACACGTGTACTGAGAAAAGTGAACAAATTAGAAGACACACTGTTTGTGTAGTAGCAGAGAGAAACCTGAATGCATTTTAGGAGCTGAATGTTCTTATCCTGCATCCAACAAACAGGCAGGAAATATATTCCCTCTGTGTGTTTCATTGTTAAGAGAGATTTTCCCAATCACAGAATCTTTATCTTCCAAATTGTAAATACCCCAGATTTTACTCAAAAGTGTTGAGTAAAACTGAGCTTCAGTGGGGAATGTGAACATCCCTGCTCATCCCTTTCAGCTGTGACACCACATAAATGATATAAATATTGCCAAGTTGCTCTCCCCTCTGCCTCCTGCTCTCCCCCACCTACCCACCCTTGGCATGTGAGAGTTTGCACTGCACACACACACCCAGCTGGTTTGGGCTCCAATAGCAGTCAGCAGGGTAACAAGGCAAAACCTACAAAATCAAAGATTCTTGGGCATTGTGCAGCCACCTGAAATGAGCAGTTATTTTCAACCTGCCCGAAAAAGCTGAGGGTGTAGAAGCAATAGGGTGAATTACCCCTTATTTTGGGCAAAAGTAATGAGTTTTCATTTTACCTTTGGTAGGGAAGGCAGCAACTGCAGCAGCGTTTCTCCTGCTTGTGACAAGAAGTGAAATACACATGTGATGGGGAAACAAATTAATTGTGAGGGCCCTAATTAAAATCACTGGGAGAGGTATTGCATTACAGTGCAAAGAAACAGATGAATGTGACCTTTCTGTGAACTTCTCAACCCTACTAGAAGCATAAATTTGAAGTCTCCTAGCGGAAAAGTGTTCTGGCACTGAACTGGTGTCTACAATCAGCATTTTGTCTGCAGGTATCAATGCACAAAATCTCTGCCTCGTGGAGCTCTGAGTCCCCTGGGGCTCCTTATGTTTTGCCTTTGCTTGTTATAGTCCATGTCAGAGGGTTTCAGTGGCCTGGCCCGGCTCTGGCTGCTCCCCTCTCCTCCCAGCCTCCAGCATTTCCTCAAAACCCAAGGAAAAGCTCTGCAAGGAGGTGGTGAGAAAGGCCACGGTAACTGGAGCAGAACAGAAAGCTGCGTCCTGCAGAAACATTTGCTGGAGATACATAACTTTTGTCTGCTACCAATTGTCACAAACAGTTAAGGAGAGCAATTCATGGCTGCGTGGCTCACATTCACCCCGCTAGATTTCCATCTCTGACTCCTACCTGGCACACTGCACTGATTCCTCCTGATTTTTAACTTAGGGCAGGGCAGGATGAGCATTATGAAACAGATACACTCCTTTTCTTTAAAGGACTGGTATTTTCTTCTTTTTTTTTTTTGGCTTCCTCATCATCAAGCAAATGCTTTTGCTGAGTGGCAGCTGTTTCTGCTCAGAAACGGGACACAAAGTTTGGCTTTGTTTTAATCCTGGGATGTTTATCACAGCACTTTGGAGTGTACACCCTTCGTTTTCCCCTTCTCTATCTCTCCAAAGCTTTGGGGTTGAGAAGAGGCAGGAAGAGGAAGGGTTTTCAAAGGGATGTTTCACTGTTAAAAGTTCAGCGTTGCTCTCATATGTGATTTTCCTGGTTGGGAGCTTTACGGCTAAAACCTCTGTTTTAAAACTGGTGCACACTGGTGATATCATGAACATGCCACATGGTGTCTGATGGCTTTCAGTGACAGCAGATTTACAGCATTTTCCCTCATAAAAATCCTCTCCTCTGCCAAAAGAGGTCCAGCTGGAGTTATGAAATCACTAAATGGACCCTGCTACAGTGAAGAAGTTTGGCCTTTCCAGTCCCCTCCATCTGTTGTGTGCAGTGCACATCATAGCCTGGTACTCTGGGAATCTCACAATGTCCATGGGGTACCCTCGGGAGGGCTCCTTATTCCTGTGGAGACACGGGATCTGACAGCATTTGGGGTCTGTGTGTGCTGCTTTGCAATTAACAGGAAGTTCATCTTACTCCATTGTTCCCAAGTTTGATTAAAGTCAGTGTGTAAGATACTGGTAGAAGAGCCAAAAATCCCCCCCCAGCTGTGAGATGCTGCACCCCTGAAACCTGAGTGCCTCCAAACAGACCTAATCCCTTCCCTTGTGCTTGGGAAGTGGCTAGTGGAGCTTGGATGTCACCCCGAAGAGATCTTAGTTAATAATTCTTTCACTAGGAAATGTGTTCTGAATCTGGTCTGACTCTCTGACCACTAATGGCTTTCGTGTTGCTCACTGTGAAATTCATAGGCAGTTAGGGGAATGGAGACAGATCTGATAGCTAATTGTTGCAAAAAAATCATCTTCTGAATGGTTGAAAACCAGAATTCCTCAGCTGAAGTCCACAGATGAGAACTGAAGAGGTCCCGCCGTGGCGCCTGTGTGGTGAGGATTTGGGGATGCTGGAGCAGTGTGGGGGGTTTGGGGGAACCAGGCTGGAGCTAGCAGAGGCAGCACGGCTTTCCCAGCACTCCAGAGACCCTGCACCACCCTTCCAAAGGCACCACTGGCTCTCCTGGCCACGGGGCATTTGCAGAGTTTGCTGGAGGGCTACCCTCGATCCTATTGCCTTTGGGGAACAACTGTGCCATGAGCAGAGTGTGAGGGACATATTTGCACAGGACTAGAGAACAACTTCCTATCCAGCTCCCTTGGAAATCCTATTCTGTACCAGTTTAAGGCTAGAAAATCCAGCTCCTTGCTTGCTTTAGTTTTTGGGATTGGGAGGGGGGTACTGTTTGAAAGGCATCACTGAACAGATATATATATATATATATATCTTTGTAGATATATACACACATGTTATATACATTTTATATATCTATATACACACACTTTATATACATTTAAAAGAAAATATATATAATTTGTAGTTGACATCCTGGCTGGAGTCAAGGGAGTGAAAAGAAAAATGGAAAAGAAAATGAGAAAAGAAGAGTGAGGAAATAAATGTCTCTGTGAACACGGATAAGAAACCCAGGGAAACTGCTATGTGTCTCATAGTCTGGAATAAAAATCAAGGTGTCAGCGTGAGGGACTCAGCATTTTTCCTTATGATTTTAGCAACCCATTGGATTAATTAAATGAGGGGACTGTCCTAGTTGGCTTCGCTTCTGCTCAAACCCATCACACCTGGCTCTGAACTGTTTGCGTTGACCCCTGTCAGCGGTGTAAAGTGAAAGTTTAGGGACCAGATCTGAGAAAAAGGGGATTAAAGAGCAGGTTGGCATTTGGGCTTTGATGGCAGTGGCCTGGCAGGGAGCTGGGACAGGCCGGGCTCCTGCACCGAGGCCCCTCCAGAGGGAGGGCACAGAGGGGTTGTGTCAGGTCCCGCACCGCTTAACGCTTGTATTTATTTATGCACCACGCTTAATTCTTTATTTATTCTGCATGTGAGCGTGGATTTAATGCTTGGCTCCAGGCAGGCCTGTGTTTATCCACAGGGCTGCAAAGGTTCAGACTGACAATAGGCTTTAGCCCCGAGTGACAAGGCCACCTCTAGGTCTGCCGCTGCAGTGCCTGGCTGCTCATTTGGACACTGAGGAGCTGCCGGCGCTTTGGCTGACAGGATATTTACTCTCAGAAGCAACACTGAGGTCACTGAGTCCATGCCCAGGGGCCAGGACCATTCTCTGGTTGGTTGTGGCTCCCAAAGCAGAGGCTGGGATGCTGCGGGAGTGGGGCTGAGCTGCTGTTTGTCAGCAGAAGGGAGTTGGCCATGCGGGATGGAGTTAATGGGACATCTGCACATCGCTCTCTTCCTTGGCATCTGCTTAATGCTCCTTCTATTCTCAGTGACAAAACAGTCCCTGAGGGGCAGATGCCACCAAGTGCAGTAAGGGAATACCCCTGTGGATGCTCTGGCTCCTGCTCTGCGCCGGACAAAAAAGGCAGGAAACCAAAATACCCTGTACCAGTGCCATGTCCATGCCCTTGGCCCCATTCTCACACCACATGGAGCACAGAAGCCACGGGGAGCCAGTGTGTCACCATTGTTCATTGTTAGCGGCTTCAGATCTGAAGCAGTGAGCAGGGAGCCAACCTCCCACTCCAGCCTGCAGAAACCATCCAGTTCCCTCTTTGTTTGTAGGCAAACAGGGGGGATAACAAAGGGCGCTGCTGAAATCCAGCAGTGTGGCAAGATCTGCGTGCAGTAGTTGCAGAACCAGTTGAAAAGCAGGAAAATAGGATTTTATGAAGAGGAATTGCAGATCTTCGTGCTGCTTCTGTTTCCCAGGGTGGTACCATAGTTGGAGGTGTGTCCTGGAGGGGTTCTCATGGTGGCTCTGCATATTGCAGAAATCAGAGCGACACTGTGGAGATGTCAAAGGAAAAGGAAAAAGAAAGCCCCACAGATGAACAGCCTGCCAGTGCATCCAGTGGTGAAAGGAAGGTGGGGCAGGGATGAAGGAGGAACAGCCATCAATTAAGGAAATGAGGAAAAAGTTTGTAACACGTCAATTTTCCAAAACCCAAACCTTATGTAAACCCTAGTTTGTTTTTGGTTTAAAATCCTTCTATGTGAAAGAAAAGATCTAATGATTGGAAACGATGCTTTTGGACGGAATCTTTTAGTTTTGGGAAACCTGCTTTCTCAGTTACCAAACCTTTCACATAAAATATTCCAAAAGGCTGGAGGTGTTTGGTGCAGTGCTGTAGCTAATGAAGGCGACTCTCAGATTAGACAGATGTTCCTGCATGATTTCACATGCTCTGAGGACAGCCTGACACCTCCCTTCCTAACAAACTCAGTCCCATGAAAGGCTGGCTTGTTTTGCCTGCAATGGCCACCAAATCCAAGCCCTTTCACAGTGAGGAGGTGGTCAGCAGGAGATGACAGCTGAAATGTGGTACTTCTGCTCATATGGCACCACATCTTTCCGTGTGAGCAGCCAGGAGCTCCAGATGTGGCTGGGCGCAGCACTTTCTGGAGGACACAACAAACACATGGCTGTGCCCATCCCTGCTCCACAGGGAACCGGAGCCACAGCCAAACGTGAGACCTCGGACGTCACATTTCCAGCTGCAGGATCGATGGGCAGGACACAAACATTACCTGTGGGGGTGAAGTCCTCCACCAAGGCGTGCAGAAAAATCTCTTTGCTTTCATTTCACTGCACGCCTGTCCCCTCTCGTCCCTCTGATCCAGATGCTCCTTTTCATGCTGCTGCGAGAGGTTAATGTTGCTGACAGGAATCGATAATCTGAGATGTGGAGCTCGTTTCTTGGCAAATCAGTGCAGAGGAAGTAAACAGTGCCTGTTTGTTTTGACTTTCTTCCCCCGTTAAATCTGGTTTATTTTACTAGATAGTCTTTTGATTTCATTAATTAAAATAGGGCTGGACAGGGAATGAGAACGAAGACAAAGGACTTACGATTGATATATACAAAAAGGGAGGACTACCCTTTGGATTCCTGCTGCCACTAAGGAAGTTGTAAGAGGTAATGTAGATCTTCATCTCTTGGCTCTGTAGCTGAAGGGAGGACAGGATGGTAATTTTAGCTCTCCGTGGTGCTTTGCTAGAATTCAGGGTTGAGATTCAAGGTCTTTGAAAAAGCTGGGTTAATTAATGATAAATAAAACATGGTGAAGATAAGATGTAGCAAAATAAAGCAAACTGAAGCAAAAATATATATTCCAAATCAATCGTTACAAAAGCATCCACTATGTTTCAATTTTTTAGCAAAACATTTGGGAATAGGGTTTTTTGTCTGTTCGTGTTTCAGCAAATATTAATAAACAGTTGTACTACCAGTGTGTGGACTCTTTTCAAATTGGTTGCACAGATTTTCCTTAATGCTTTCACCAAAATTTCTCCTCTCTGCTGTTGCACTGTCAAGACAATCCACCCAACTCATACCCCACTTTCTATGCTGAAGTGAGATCAAGTAGCTGTGACGCTTGCAGCTGGAATAGTAAATGTATTAAAAATTACAGTTTGAGAAAGACAAATTCTACTTCAAAATCAAGTCTTGGACCTCAAAACGATGAATGGTGGCCATTGGAAAGAATGTAAAAGGCAAGACGCAATATTTCATAATTTTGAAAAATGAAACACTTGGGAAGTGTCAAAGTATTTATTCAGAACTTTGCATAGGAATTATTTTAACTTTCATTGATTTGTTTAGTCTCGCAATTCACATTTATTTTAAAACAGGTGCTAAATAACTGTCTTTTCTCTATAGGTTTCCTTTTGGGCTGAAAAACACGTCTCATTCAATGTAAATCTGCTCCTTTTTGAGGCAGTCAAATGCTTTCAGCTGACTCAGGCTCATTGCTGGGCAAAAGCAAAATCTCCATTTTGGTTTGACTTGAACCAAATTTCAGGTTATTTCTTGTGTTGCTGACAACAGGAAAACCAGGTGGCTCACCCTGGGCTGATGCCTGTGATTGAAGGAGTAGTGAAGCCCTTTGCAGTAATTAAATTATGAAGGAATTGGGCTGGTGGAAGCTGCCAGTCCCACCAGGGCCTCTGCAAGGGCAGCCCAGCAAGGCCACAGCACCCAAAACCGAGCTAGTGTGGCTTGAAGACCAAACCCATTTCTGCTGGCTTCAACATTGGAAACATTCGATTTTCTCCCCATATTCTCTGATTTGCACAATCTGTAGGAAAGTTTTATTTTTGCTCCAGGAAGGAAATTGTTTCCTGCCCTCCCCAAAATACTAAATCTGCTTTTTACCAGCTTTCGTCGAGCGCTGTTCTGAACAGGACTGACCTTCAGCATGTCCACGGGCTTGCCTGAACTTGAGGAGAAACATTGTCAAGGGCTTATGAGCACCATGAAGCTCACGACAGCTGGGTCTCTGTGCGTTTCCATGACAAGAAAGGGTTTTTATGACCTCAAATCTCCTGGGAACCAGCTGAATTCGCAAATCTCATTTTTTCTCCCCCCTACACGATGAGATTGCTAGGCAAGCAGGCAGGCTTTTGGAGTGTTTTCCCACCTCAAGGTTTCCTACAGGGTGCCATTAAGTGGCAGGTAAAATGTGGTGGTGGTTGGGCGATGCATAGCACGATGTTTTGTTTGCTGCCTCACTGTGATAATTTAAGCTTTGCTGGGACATTTCTGTGAAACTGAAGGCCGTAAACATATGTTATAAATTGCTTGCAAATGAGAGGAAACTTAACTTTCCTTATAAAAAGACTAAGGGCTGTAATTTATTACCGTAAGCAAGAATGAGAGGACAAAAAAAATCAATTAAAAAAGAAAACGTCAAGCTCTTTTTATTCAGAATTTGAAAGGACCTGAAGTCGATTGTTTCCTCCCGTGGAAGGTCTGGTTTCTATCAGCCAGGCAGAAGGGCTTTTGTTTCTAGCAGTCAAATCAACAGGCCAGTAAGAGTAGCTTTGAACTGCAATTTGTCTTTACGTATTTTGAAAATGTTCTCTCGATGTGTTTACACGTTGGCTGGGGCACTTCTGCTGCAGTCAGCTCTTTCTGGGACGATTAATCAAACGATCAAGTCTCTGATTAATCAAAGTCCCTCCTGACAGCTCCTTTCTTTCAATCACCTGCTGAGTCTCTACTAAAACCCAAACAAGCAAATGATTAAACTCCTCTTTTTTTTCTTTTTTTTTTTTTTTCCATTTAATGGGGAGGAATGAAAGAAAGAAATTAAAAAGAAGGCAGCGTGTCTTGCAGATTTGGCACTTTTCGAGGTACATACCTCAAGGAGAAAGAGATCTTGGACTACATTTGTGATGCAAACTGGAACCTTTGGCTACCAAATGCAGGATGTGGTGTATCCTGTTCAAAGAGGCACATATTTTGCATGTTTGTGTTGGCTCCTCTCAATCAGAGCGTGCTGTGATTCAGCTACACTAAAAATTAACAATCTATGTTACAGCCATGTATTACATTACACCCCCCCCCAACATTTTTTTTTTTTGGAAAAATCTTTCCCAGAAAGACATCGCCTAAAGAGAAGGGAAGGTAGGTAACAAAAACCTTGGAAATGTTTTCATAATAATTATTCGACGGCAATCAAATCATGCCGCTTTAAAAGATCAGCTGAGCTATCTGTAAATATTTTCTCATCTCTGCAGAGCAGTACAAACTCCTAATAAAATGCATCTGTTTCCATTTCTGGAGTGAATTTGAGGTGGGTTTTTATGTCAGTGGCTCTTTAATGTCACTGCAAATAGGGAAGAAGAGGAGAAAGAGTTAAAACAGGAGTTGCTGGCTCACAGCAGCTTGGTATTTTTGTGAAATCGCTTTTAGGGATTTTCTTAAGGAGAGAAAACACTGCATTGGATGAGTTGATTGTGAATAGTATTGTCAAAAAATCAAAGACTGAAGGATGTGTGATGTCATCTGAATCTGCTGGCAGCTTAATTAGGGCTCTGAGCACTGTCTTCTTTTTGTCTTCTAGGGTTCTAGACTCTTTATTAGCAGCCATTCTTCACATCTATCCTTCAGAGGTATTTCGTAAACCAGTGAGGTGCTACAGAAGTGACACCTAAATACAATTCACTTTCTTTACAGGTAAAACCAAACTGAGCCACCAAGGAACTAAATAACTCAACTACGTCTGAGATGCAAGGACGGAGAGACTCCTGGGCTCTGCCAAGGCTGGTCACGTCCCCAGACTGCTCCTCTGACCAGGGAATCATGTTGTTCCCTTCAAGCCAATCCCACCTGCTTCTGAAAATTGGATTAGGGGGTTGCCCTGCTGTGAGTACCCATAAAACACCTCTGGGTTAACTGGCAGAGTGGGAACTCAACTATTTTTTTGCATAGTCTGTGTCAGCATCACTGGTAAATCTCCAGATTTCCTGCTATTCTATACTCCTGATGTATAAATCCTTCTGTCAGCCAAGGTTTTTGTTCCCCTGCCACACCTATTTCTAACTCCCTAATTACTTTTGTTACATGCTGATGAGCCAAATAGATTTTCCTTTCCCCAAGGTGGCAATTAAAATCCAAGATTGCCTTTTTTAGCTGAAGTGGCCTTAGGAAAAGATCTTGTCCAACACATCTAATGGCATCTCCTTAGCATTTCATTTTCAGCAGGCATTTCCAAGGAAACTCTACTTTGTTTCAGGCAGAACTTTTTATTTCAGATAATGCTGTTTGCAGTCTTCACAAAAAATCAGCATTGTGTTCATTCTTCCAGTTGCAAAACTCCCCTCAAAAACAACCCTAAGCAAACATATTTTTCTGCCTGCTTGTATTTATTCTGTTCTGTTTTCAATAACCTGTGCCTGGCATCTTGGGTATTTCTCACCCTGGAGAGAACTGGACATGAAAAAACCAACACAGCAGCACAGAAAAAAAAAAAAAAGGAAGGCAAAATATAAATCATAGAGAAATGATATTCTGAGGTCTGAAATAGCATAAAGGAGTCTCTTGGTTGTACTGGTGAAAGAAGCAATTGCATGTTGAGCTGTGGATGCAGAAGTACAATAATGTCTTAAAAATAACACATCTCTTCTGAACTTCATCATGGAGAAGACTCCTGATGGCTGACAGATTCATGAAAATAGTGAAAATTGTCTCCTAGACGGATATTTCTGGCTGTACACTGAAACATTAATTTTAGCAGGAGATGAGATCTCGGTCAACTACACTGAACTCAGAAAAAATATGGAAAGAAAGAGACATTTAAACTAATGCCACTAACAACCTGCCACATTTAAAAATGTTGAGCAGGCCTTTCACGTTCTGTAAAGTTTAAATATTTAAACAAATGGGGAAAATTCATCTTATTCTTGGCACAGGTCTTATCCATTTTATTACTCAGTATCTCCAAATATGCTGAGACGCCAAGTAATTTCCAGTTTTTATCAAATTTTAACTTTGGAGCATGACTCTGGGATATTATGTTCAGAAGTGTGTGGAGCTTTTGAAGCAGAATTTCCTTGGATTTAATATATCCCTTTCAGAACTTTGCCTTTAGATGGAAATTCATTCTGGGCCAGTAATATTATATGTTATTTCTAAAACTCTGAAGTTTATAAAGCACATAATGAAATTTAAGTCTTTAGCCCAGGTGGAATCACGAATTAGCATTGAGTTCTCTGCAGACAGCAGGGCTGGGTGCCTTTTTTGTGCCTTTGCATCATTTTGGAAAAACCATGGACTGTGGCCTGAAACAGCTGCAGAGCCATGACGGTCACCAGGACAGGCACCCCTTTCCTGGGAGAGCAATCCTTCCTTGGCAGGGGGAGGATGCTTGTGCTGGAAGTGTGGGAGAAAACTGACCGTGACCTGGAGATATTTCCTCAGAATCTTCATGGGTCGTGTCTATCTGTACATGAATAAAGGATTCCTTTTGATGTGGTTATTATCTGGACCATAGCAATGGCACAACATTAATCACGACAGTAAATGATAGAGAGGGTTTTTTAAACTATTAAGATTACCATTCTTTAGCTACGAAATTTGCCATCTCAGATCCGCAGGCCAGTTCCATACTCGGCCAAATTTATCTGATTCCAAATTACCAAATATCTTACTTTAAACTCAACATGCTGGAACAGCCATGCCTGTTGTTTTCCCTGATGCAGGACAATGTGAGTTTTCCTACAGTTTCTTTTGCAATATATTTATTCTGCAGGATATTTTTCTCGCCAGTTCTGAGCTTGGTAAGGCTGTTGTACCTAAGAACATAAATGAAACTAACCCCATTCTGGGTGATAAGGACAATGAGACAAAAATGTCACAGTGGTAAGAATTAAGCTGTTAGGACTTCCTTGTTTTGCCTGTATTATATCAAAGAAGCAGTGCTAGGGAACATCATCTGAATGTCCAGGAATTGGAGCAGATGCATGGTCACAGCTTGTGTCAACCTGTGCCTGTCCACACGGACTTTTCTGGTTGTTAGAGCAGGTGAGGGAGCCACTGGAGTGCAGGTATTGCCCACTGGGCAGCCCCCAGTAGCTGCATCACCTCTTAAGTGTGTTTTCTCAGCGCTGCTCCTCTGTATTTCAGGTGGGTCTTGCTTGCCAGAAGGAAAATTCTGTTTATGTAGCATGTTATGGAGGTGACACGCTCTTTGCCCTTGTTAGGAAAAGTTTGCTTCTCCCCCTGAATCTAAACCAAAAGTCACACCCGGTGAAAGAATACAAATGCTCTTTTTATTTGGGAAAACGCATAGCAGGAGTCAGTCACTTACCCGGGCCAGCTGCAGGTAGAACTGGGGTCCAAATTGGCACAGCAGGGAAGCAAGCAGGAATTTCATCTAAACTGTGACTAATGGACACTGTGCCGTGGGACATCTCAGGGGCTGAGCCCCAGAGCGTGTTCTGATCAAGGAGGTGAATTTGAGCAGAGCAAGGTTCAGGTGTGACTGCTCAGGAGCACAAGGCTTTTTGATAGTCACACCTTCTGGCTTATCTGACAGGCAGACGCTTGGCCTGAGTGCTTATTGCTACAAGCAAAGCGTGTTTCATACCTATTAGCTGCTTTTCCTTCCAGGAACTGACTTGCCCTGGAAGCCCTGCCAAGTGGTTTATATGCAAGCCCATCGCTGATGAGCAGCTCACGCTGCCTGCGAACCCACAGCTGAGTCCAGCCTGCTTTATACTCCCTTTTCACACTCCAGAGAGCGAGCACCAGGGTTTTGTGAGCCCAGAGCAAAAAAGTTTAAACAATGGAAGTGTTCAGTGCTGTTTCCTTTGGAGATGCTGGGCGCTGATTAGATCTCCTGCACAGCAGGTACCCACCTAGCCGAGAGCTTAGCGAGAGCTGCCTCGGAGCGCCGGGGCGGCCCTGCGACGTGAAGGGATTTTTAATTCCATCTGTCACACACAGCTTTTTGCAAGGCTTCCAAAAATCACATAACCCTGTGCCCAGCCCCGGCTCTGAGAGCGAAGGCCTTTTGTTTATTGTCTTTGGGCCTGGTGTGCCTGCAGCTGTGCTGGTGGCAGCACCAGCCCCTCCGACAGAGCCCCTGGACAGGGGGAGTGGGGACTGCCATCCTCCCACGTCCAGAACTTCATGTTTTGGAGTGATGGTGGCAGAAGGTCATGGGCCTCTCTTCTCTTTGCCTGAAGTGTCCTCTTGGAGCCTGCTGATGGCCACACCCTGTTAAATGTCCCCATGGATGTGTTTTCCCCACGCTGCCACCACCAAAGGGACCACTTGTCCTTCATGCCCAGACTGCCAGCCCTGGGATGACATTTCTCATGGCCAAGGTCTTTCCTAAATCCCACCAGCTGGTGGTTTCTGGGCATCAGGGAAGATTCCACCCCGACTGTGAGAGGTTTCTTTCAATGTCTTGGACTGGTACCATCTTTTTTTTTTGGCCTGTTGTACATCTGCTGCTCCTCATGCCAGAACTTCTGCACTGCAGCAGTGTGGGTGCTTTGGTGGCAGGAGGGGTGAGAGGGAGGTAGACAGCTGTGCATGACACTTGTGGACCTCCAGTCAGCCCCTTGTTGGAGTAACAGCACAAATTAAACATACAGTGCATAAAATAATAACACAAATCCAATCGGAGTCGCACCTTTCCTTCAGTCATAAACAAAAATCTGAAGCTGGGAGTTTCTCTCAGTCCATACATGCTACCAGAGATGTGAAAACAGCAGAGGGAGAAGGATTCTCGTTCCAGCAGATTGCTGGATCTGCAGCCCACGTCCCCTCGGTGAGCAGCTGGCGTGCGGCGGTGGCACACACGCCGTGGAATGTCCTCTGGCACAGGGGCCTTTTTCAGCTGATGTTTTCCTAGAAGGCCATGCCAGGAGACATATTTGTGTTTATTGCCAGGGCTGGGAGTTGCCTACAGGTGCTAATTATTGACTGTTCCTCCTCCACAAGGGAGCCAGTGTGTGAGCCACCCTCCGCCCCGCATGGGAGTCACTATCACGTTCCCAGCCCTTCCCTGCAGCTGGGAATGAGCTGTTTGGGTTGGACTTGGTGGCACAGATGGTGCCACCTGTGGCAGGCTCTGCCAGCAGGACGGATCCCAGGCAGCTGGGAGGTCATTCCTGGCAGGGGGAAGCCAAAATCCATTTGCACTTGCACCAGACTCCCCAGGCTGACAAATACCTTTGGCTGCTCCCACGCCCTGCCTCGGGGCTGATGGACTTGTAGACCACTGAGGAGGCCTGTTCAGCCCTGAACATGGCCCGGTCTTTCAATTTTGGGAGAAAAAAATCATTCAGCATCGTCCCAAAAATCAGGGCAGCCTGATTTCCAAGGTTTCACTCTGCCTGCAGATCTGCTTGCCTTACGTATAACAGCATCTCCTGTCCCTGAGAGGGTCACCAGAGAGACTGAGCCCTCCCCAGATGAATATTTATTTCCTTCAGAGATTTTCTCTGGCAGCACCAAATGTGCCAGACTCGGTGACGGCAGGTTGGTTTTACACACAAGTGATGAAATCCAGAGTATAAGCTGGGATTTTTCACTCCTGATGGCTATCAGATAAAGGAAAACAACTTCTGCCTTTCTTCTGCCCTCTCTGTTCCCAAACAAGAAGCATTTATTATACATTTTTAAATTAAGATTTAGGCTGATAAGGCAAAATTGCTGCCTCACCCTGTACTGCCTTTGTTGAAAAGACAGCTGAACACAATTACTAGAGGAAAACTTTTGCCTTGATGATCTATTCTTCATTTCTTAACTGTGTTCTTTCCTGATGTCCAGTAAAATAATAGAATGTAAATCACAGCAGCCCAAAGGCTCAGAGTGAGATTCTCTGACAGGTGGCCTTGGAGCAGGCAGGGATTTGGGAAGATTCCTGCAGTGTGACTAAAATTGTCACATTCTAACTTCGTCGAATTTATGTGAAAAAGAAAATCATGAAGTCTTTGCACCTGAAGCTATAAAGTGGCTCGTGCTCCCTTGAAGCAGAGCCAGCACTTATTTGAAACTTGGTCCACCTCGGGGACCATCGTTTGAACGGAATAATAAAAGCCAAATTGAGGCAAATTCACCACGTGTCAGGGGTAGATATGAGAGGCTTGTGTTGAGTTTTTTCATGTTTGGTACAGCTGTTTCTACCCTGTGTTGGTACAACCCTGACCCCTGTCAGGAGATCCACAGACATTTACTTGTGTTTAAAAAAAATGACAAACCCACCTATTTTCCAAGAAAATTCTCTAATTTGCTGGATTTTTTTCTGGGTTCCTTTGGGAAGAGAAGTTGAGTTCAGCAGGAAATCTAAATTTGAAAGTTTGTGTAAAACATGTTTAAGGGCTTTGTGTTTTCAAACAATAATGTTCCCAAGAAATATTAAAAAGAAATACATATCTTTCTTTCTTGTTTATTTTTTTGTAATTTTTAGATCAACACCCGTCATTTTCATTAGTGCTCTATGACCCAGTTCATCACTAACATGCCGAAAATTAAATATCCACTGAAGTACTTCACTAAATCAAGGATTGGAGCTCCCTAATGACGAGTACATGCACACTCCACCAGCCAGCCATAAGATCTTTTGCATCTATTTATGTCCTTTTTCCCTCCAGTGCAGAAAACGATGCCAAGATGCATTTTGCGCCGGTCTACCGCACACTGAGATTTCCCCTGCTCCCAGCCCCCTGACAGAGAGCACTTTTGCTTTCATTTATTACTTCAATATAACTTTTTCTCCTCCTGTGTTTCTCAGCACTGAGCAGCTTCCCGCTGGCTGTGATCGCCAGGGCCCGTTTGGCATCGTGGCTGAGGAATCCCAGGCATGCTCCACCAGCCCCCTCCTGACCTGTGGGCAGGCTTCAGGCAGCCACTCTCACCTCCTCCCGTCACTTTTTCAGAGCAGAGCTGGGTGAAGCCCAGTTTTTCCATCTCACAGCAGCACTTTGTGATCGCCGGGTTGTTTTTCCCTCTCCGTCTCGCTGTGATCCAATAGGTCTCTTTCGAAATGAGTGAGTGGGAGAGAGAAAGGAGGAGAACAAATACCTTACAGTCCCCTGGTGAGGGAAATGCTCGGGCTGCCAGCTCTCTAGGCTCCATTCCCAGCTCCAAAGGCTGTGCCTCTCACATCCCAGCTGGCCTCCCCACCCCAGGCCGCAGGATGCTCCGGACTGGGGTGAGCACATACTCCCTTTCCGTGCACGACCAAAAATTCCCCTGCACAAAAACGAAGTGGGAGCAAACCCATCATGTTCCTCCAAACAGTTTCCATCTCAGTGCATTGGTATTTTTCCACCTCCAAAAGCATTTCCTAAGAGCTTTCCAGCCCGTTCCCTCCTGTGGCCTTTAAAAGCCGTGCCAGTCACCGGAGTTGTTTCAGTAGCTGGTCCCATCGGAGTGGGATCAACTCTATTGATTCCAATGGCAGCTCATTTGTATGGATGAGTGTTTTCATGTCCACAGACACATGTAATGGTTTGGAAGACATTTATGTGCCTGATATAATTAAACCCAGTGGTTTTATATTCCTTCATACTGGCATAGCGGAGGCGTTATGAGAATACCAGCTCTTTCCTTATGGAAAAGCCTTACAGAATTTAATAAGAAAACAATAACCATTCTTAGGCTTTGGAGCTTTTCGAATTAGATTTAAAACTGAATTACATCATTGCAATTCTATAGAATGTCTTAAAAAGTCTTTGCAAGAGGGGATCGTTCTCTGTCAAATTTTAAAGATTACACAGCCATTTCCATAGATTATTTCATTTCTCTCCAATTCTACTGGTTGCCCTCCTATTAATTTCAGAGGGGTTTTCCCATATGGCATGTATTATTTTGGCCATAAAACTACTCCCTGAGGCAACACAGGCCATGAAAGACGCACAGCCTCAGTTCAGCCCAATGAAATCCCATTAGCTTCCAGAAAGACTGAGTCAGGTTTGCAAAACCATTTTGTGTCCCTGTTCCATACGTGTACTCCAGTGCCGTGCACACACAGATGTTCCCTGCCCTGTGGAGAACACAGCCTTCAGTCCCAAACCTGAGATGTTTGAGTTCCTCTGTGTGGTTTAGGAGGCGTGCCAGAGCCCGTCACACTCAGTGACATATTGAGGAGATTAGTGGTGTGATCAATTAAAATGTTTAAATAATCTTCTTCTTCCAAGCTTCCCCTCCTCCACGCCATCCCCCTGCCCCCTCCCCAGCAGTGTTTATGATGCGTTACGAGCCACCACGTGCTCCCCTCCTCCTACCTGCAGGGCCAGTGCTGGATCAGCCTTGGGCTGTTTGGGCTCCTTGGGATGTCCCCTGTGTCCCTGTGGCTGTGCCGCCGTGCTCAGCCACCCTCGGGAGCTCACCCTCACCCTCCATCCACACCGGTGCCCCATGGAAGCCCACAAGGTTAAATAACTCCCCATAACTTTAATAACTTAGTTAAATAACCATCAGCCTTGGCTGGGAGCAGCCTGACCTCTTCCCTTAGGAGAAGCTGCTCTCCAAAGAGCTGTGATCAGCACTCACCAGGCCTGAACCTCACGGGCTCACGTGCCTTCCTCGTGCTTTGGGACACCCGGAGTGCACTTTCCTGCCTGCTGCTGGTGTGCTGTGGTGGCTGGGTGGGATGCCTTTCAGCTGTCACCTTGCCATTGACCTTATGATTTATTTTGATTAACCTAAGCCTACTGAATTCCAGCCCTTCTTGTAGAGCCCGGTGCAACCTGCAGCATAACCCCAGGCCTAATTCGGGTAAGCACAACGCACGGCTTCGCTTACCTTCATTTTACAGTGATTTATTTTTTCTTCTCATACCCTCATGAAAGTGGACACCACCCGTGGATGGCGGGGTCAGACTTCACCTTCTCTTGCATGTGCTTAAGTAAGCAAATGTCTTTGAGGCAACTTCAAAGCGGGGGATTGAGAGCAGGGCAGATTTGTAGCCCTGGAACGAACAGCTTGGCATGTTGAGGTTGAACCCCAGCACGGCGCTGGATGTGTGGGTGTCTTGGACGTGGCAGGGTGTAATACTAGCCCAGAAGAAAGCATGATTCTGGCATAGGTTGGTACAGCTGCACTTTTGCCAGTGGACTGATTTTGATTTCTAGAGAAGGAGACCTAGTCCGTAATTTGTCATCTGAGATTTTAAAGCTATCCAGTGTGGGGTGTAGTGTATCTCAATCTGATTACACTGCACAGAGAGGCCAGGCCCTTCATTTCGAGGAAGCCACACCATTTTCTTCCAGGAAGAGCATCTGATCCCTTGAAGCCTGACCAGAAATCACTTAACGGTGGGAATTTACTGCTATAACAGCACAAATAATTTACAGCGAGGCTTTTGCCATTATTATTCTGCTGCATTTCTTCGAGATATAAAATTATTTTATATTGCATATTTTCCCATGCCCTTTCCCTGCTTACACTGTCTGCCTCGACTCTTTGCTAATGACGTTTGTTGACAAGCTCAGCGCATTTTGATAAGTCTTCTGCCAAAGTGTCTCTAATAAAAATAAGAAGAATGACAAGTGGAACAGCGCAAAGATGATTCCAACAGCAACAACCGAAGGTTAAGGCAGCATAAAACAGGGGGAAAACATAACAAAAACAGAACACAGTGAGCCCAGATTGCCTTTGTTAAGAATATTTAATGCATAATTTTGTTTTATAACCCTGGCTCTCAAGCTATCGGCGCAGCTTAGATTCCCTTGTTTTGCAGTTGTAGGAATTTGCCTTCAATTCCTGTTGGGGCAGGGGGAGCTCTGTGCATTTATTTTGCACCCTCAGGCTTCGGCCTCATTGATTCTTGGTCTTCTGAGAGTCCGAGCAAGGACACATCTCCTGTGCATGTGGCTGGAGAAGGCTGGTGGCTCACAGCCCCTCAGCACAGCTTCCTGCCAAAGGGCTGAGATCCCACAGCGCTGAGGTGGGGCAGATACAACGGGGAGTGTGTAGCCAAGCATTTGGGACATTTCCTGGCTTGGCATTTCCAGTTCTGCACCAGCTGGTGGTCCATATCTGACCCTCTGCACAGCTGGAGACAGGGGGTGAGAAGCTGCTTCGAGGGTGAATTTCCCAAGCACGGCACCAGCTGTTCCTGGCAGGGCATTGAAGCAGGGAGTGGGAACAACCTCATCCCTTACTCCTCAACCCATAGACCCCTTCCCTGCCTCCTCCACCATCACTGTTTAGTTTTGGAAGGCACCTGTGATTTCTCAGCTCTATGACTCTCCCTGTTCCACGTGAAAGAGGAAAATCGGTCCTGAGTGAGTGGCTTTGCCTCCATTTGGGCTTCACCAAATGGTGACGTCACAGCTGATAAGTGATGGCCTCATAAGACAACTGGGCAATCAGGATGGTTGGCTGGGGTTTGTGTCTTAGGGACTTAAGGAGGAATAAATGTACAACTGAGTCAGCAATGGGTAATTTGATGGAGATTTCAGTGCAGCCAGTAAAGGCATTTCCTCGTGTTAGACCTCGGTGCTGTCAGCTGGGATTGAATGCAGGAAAAATCAGTGACAGAACCATTTAATACACATGAAATAGCCCTGTTTGAAATTCTGGAGCTTTCTGCTGAATTTAGTAAATCTTTTCAGCTGTTTTACAGAACGCCTTGACAACGTTTTCAAAGATGCAGGAAGGCCAATCTATCCCAACAGCTTTAAAGCCCTTGGCCCAAGATCCGGGCTGAGCACAGCTGTGTCGGACCCCACCGTGAGAATCGGAGAGGGGCTGAATTCTCCGTTTGTGAGCGCTGGGAAGGTCCTGCTTTGGCTCTTCTCCACTGTGAAAAGTCCCTCTTTGCAGCAACGAGGGCTGAAGTTACAGGTGTCCCGAGGCTGGGATCAGGGTCAGCAGCAGCTGCAGGGAGGGGTGGCCCCACCGCTGTGTCCCTGGTGTCACCTGTGGACCCTCGCTGGTGCTGTTATCCAGGATGATTTTAGCAGCTCGTGGGAACCACCATGTGAAAACATGTTCTAATGTAATGCCTTTTAGTCAGGAGCAAAAGATTAGATCTGGATTCCTCTCCTTGTGCCACAAAAGATATTTTTAGTGCCCCTGAAGCCAGCTGGGGTTTCTGCAGAGGGGAGGGCTCTTCCCTCTCCTGTAAGGTTTTTCCAGCACTGCCTGCATCAGTGCTGTAGATAAGTCCTTCTGCTTGATCAATAATGCACCAATGGGGCTTTTGGAACTTGTTCAAGCAAGTTCAGTTTTTTTAAAGGGAATTTAGGTACTATTTTTCCTTGGAATTAAGCTCTGAGACTCTTCGCCTGCCTGACACCAAGCTAGCAGCTCCTGTGAGGTCTGTATGAAAGTCCCTCAGGTCAGAGGGGAGTCTTAGCCCCACAATAAAGTATAGGTGTGCGGGTCCAAGGCACATGGGCATCATCCTGGAGGATGTTGTAAAGTATTTCTGGGGTGAAAAGTTGTGGGGATGAAAAGAGAACCTTTTTCTCTGCTCCCAGCCTTTCCATGGGGCTACAGGGACACTTGGGATGGTGCTAAACTGAGCTCCCAAGGGATGAGAGCATCAAGGACTCAGACTGTGAGTCCTTCTTGACCAGATTCTACACTCACGGACATTGATTACAACTAGTCTAGATAAAACTCTGATTTCTTTTGGATACCTGACCCCATGACAGGACAATCCTGTCCTATGGGGAGCCAAGAGTAGAAAGATACAGCCCAATCCCAGACCACTTTTGAGCAATACTCTTGGAGCCAGGATGATCCGGAAGGATTTTATAGTTAAAATATGCCTGGGTGCCCAAAATAGGAGTGCAGGCATCCATCAGCTCAGCAGGCAGCAAATCTCCTTGCTTTCAGAGGCAGATGTTGTCATTGCTTGGCTCCGTGGCACCAGCACCTGGCTTGCTGCAATGGGTTTGTGTCTGCCCTTCCTCTCCTGGCTCCTTGGAAGGATCCAGGGGCTGATCTCACTCAGGTCTCATCCCCACCCTGCAAATCCGACATTTCTCACCCCCTGCAGCTCCCCATGGATGTTTACTTTCTCCTGCCTCGGGCTGGTGGCACTGTGCTCCTGCTGGCACAGACCTTGGATCCCACATTTCCAGGTGGGAGTGGGTCTCAGCCTTGGGGCTGATCCCGGCTGCAGGAAAGATCTGGGCAGAGAGGCCCTGCCATGATATGCTGCAGCTCAGACCCCACACCGTGCCCCAAACATGATATGGTGCTTTCTCCTATCTTCCCTTCAAAAAAAGTTAATTTGGTTGTTTAGCAAATCTGTGTCAAACACCTTCATTTTTACCCTGTGAAAACAGAATTGTAAAAAAAAAAAAGCAGCTGAACTTCAACAAGTTTGAATCAGAAAGCTTTCTCTTCTTTTTTATTTGAAACATCTCTTTCAAAAATCCTCTGAAAAAAATCTGCTTTTCAATCCAAACTTTTTGTTTGGTTTTGGTTTTTTTCCTGGAATATCCTTCAATTTTCCTAATACAACCAAGTGTATCTTTCCTGCCACCCCTCTAAAAACAGTCTGTAAAGAAAATATATAATCTAATTTTGGGCTGAGCAAAGCCATTGATCCATCTAAGCAGAAAAAGCTGCATGCTTCTCAGTTCTCCAAAGAAAATCTTTCTTTTTTTCTCTCTCTTTTTCTCTTTGTCCCACAGTTTCCCCTCTTTGTTCCATGAGGTCGACTTGGGACAATTCCTCCCTTCCCCAGTTTTCAGTATTACACAAGTGGACCAGAAAAAACAGCCATTCAGCTGCTCCAACCACAATCTAAATGGGAATGAGAAGATATTTCAGCTGTTTCTCTTGGTTTCCATTTTTTCCCAGTTTCTGGCTCAGTAGCTCCCAGAACCTATTACACTAATTGTTCTTTTCCAAAATCCGACTGTCAACAAAAGGCAGGGAACCAGTCTAACAATTTCAACTGGAATTTCCACTACTTTGTTTCTTTCCTGCTTTTAATTTTCACAAACTTGTTTGCCCTCTGAAAAATTTGACATTTTGAGATATTTCCCAGACTTAAATTTGGTCCCATAAACTCTTCCTGCGACAAACATGAAATTCATTATCACAAGTGACACTTCACCGTGGGGCAGATACAAACGTCTCCCTCATGATATGACTTTCTGTCTGTGAGGAGAGAATTAAAGTGTTTGTGTGGAATTATATGGAGTCGGGACGAGGTCAAGCCAATGGTGTGAGCTCCTCAGTGCAAATCCAGCTCCTCGTGTTTCCAGAGAAACTTTCCTTCCACATGTATACTTAATTCTGGCCAAAATGCCCCTTTTCCAGCCAAAATGCCCCTTTTCCAGCAAGAATTTGTCTTATAAATGCAATGCACATTGTCAAAGGGAATGCTTGGGCTTTGTCCAAGACAATTGTTTGTCAATACGTTTTTCCGGTGTTCCCCTCATGGGAAAGGCCTCTCCCAGCAGCACTTTAACTGCTCGGTTGTGTCCAGGATGCCAAAACACGTGGCAGAAACAATAAACTGGTACAATGACATCTTTATACTATGTGCACTGGATTGTTTGAGTTACTGAGTAAAGTCACATCAGTGTTTTATCTACATTTTGCATCACCCGCTGGCACACTCAGCTTGCAGCGGGTAGAATAAATCAGGCGCTTAAAATTAGGCGCTTGCTTAAGGCCTCTCTTAAAACACAGCCTAAATGCTACTGCAGGTTTAGGAGGGACTTGAATTTTCCCTAGCAGAGGGATGTGGGAGCAGGATATGGGAACCTCTGCTTGGATAACCCCAGTGAGACCAAACCTGAGCGAAGCCGTTCTTAACTGTTTTGCTCTCGTTTCCCTCCAAATTTCTCCTTTCCTCTCTTTTTTTCTCCTCCAGCCTCGAGCCTCGGATAAAATGGAACAAATAAGAACCCGGGGTAATTGTTTGCAGTGCTGGGGAGCTTTTCTGTGACGTGTCCCAAAGCTTCTGCCGCGAGCCAGGCGCTGGCAGCTGGTTTCACTTTGGAGCCGTGTACGAGCTCGCAGCTCAGGCAGTTGTTCCACATTCACAAACCTCTGTCACTCTGGGGCTCTGCCTTTGCACCCGCCTTGCTTTCCTCCCAGTTTGTTGAGTTCTGCTTTGGTTTTCTTCTTTTTTTGTTTTTAACCCCCTTCCATTTTTTTTTTCTTTCATTATTTTCTTTTCTTTTATCTTTTTGTTGTTTGCAGAACGAATCAACGTCTTTTCACAAGCAGGAATAAAGCCCTGGACACTCCTGGCTGCTGCTCTCCCTGTGCTACCACTCCTTCATGTGTATAAATTTAGCAGGGGGTCCAGGAGCTAAAATAGGAAGCACATGGTTTTGTGACTTTACAATTGAAATAAAGAAATCTAATATGACAGAAGAAGCATGTTGTTTATGGAACTACAGATTTCAGTGAAGGCCATCCCTACCAAATCATAATTAAAATTACCATAATGACCCCTGAGTTTCATTTGTTGGGCTGGGAGGAAGGAAAATACGGATATTTTCAGTGGGTTCTGCTGAAACAATTTATTGAGAGCCACAGCTGGTTTTAATGTGCTGATGAGCTGGGAAAACAGTCAAAATTGTACTCCAGTCAAGTGACTGTGTAATATCTGAGGGCAGAACCAGACCAAAATCTCTGTCATTTTATTTAATCTAATGAGGAGTGTTTTGTAACTGCAAAACATAATTGCTCTGCACATATGTTACATGCACACTTCACTAACAACACCCACAGTGCCACCAGTGGAACAAATGAAAACACTTCTAGTCTGATTTATTTAAGTCTTCTAAATTTTTAAAAGCTTCTTTGGAATAAACCAAATATTAGGTATGGAGATCTTCAGCAACATTTAATGCAGGCTATAGGAAGGGAACTTGTGTTCCTTAAAATAAAAATAATGGAATTTTTTGCAAGAAAAACATTTTTACAAAATTATTTCTACCTTTTAAAGTGGATTTTAGGTTTTACACTGCAGTTGCCTTTGAAGTCAGAGACACAAAACTAATCAACTTTAAAATTAGCACATAAAATTAATGATTGCTGGAGTTGGCAGGCTGACTGGAAAACCAGGGCTCTTCTGGCATTTTCATTTGGAAAAAGCTTCAAAGCTACTGCCTGTGTTTGACATTAGAACTAAGAGCTGAAGAGTGAGGGAGAAAAAAGGAAAATGCCTCCCAAATATCAGGTGCAAAGCAAATTTCATGGGACAGAAAACCCCATGCTGTGTTTGCAGCCTCAGATTTGGAGAAATCTCTTAAATCAAATCTTTTTGTAGTCTCTGAGTCCCAGATTTTGTTGATTGTTCACTCGTTGGGGTTTTGTTTGGGTTTGTTTTGTGGTTGTTGATGTTGTTGTTTCTGTAGCGTTTTTATGTGAAAGCAAACAAGGGAATGGTTTGGGGGGAGTAGTAGAAGAAGCCACATAATAATTCGTAATAAATCCATAGCTGTGCCTTCCCCAGAAGAGGCACACATCTGCAGGAATGACCAGCTTGTGTTATGAAGACACTGTTTGATTTGGCTGAACTTGCTTAAAAACCTGAAATCTACTCCTTCCCTGCAGAGGCTCAGACTTGCTCACCCACCTTATGACCAAAACCAGCAGCTCAAGCATTTCATTGCACTTTTTGTTTCCGCAGTAAAATAAAGCAAATTTTTCTGGGAGAGGGGGGGACCAAAGGATGAAAAAAAATTACCTGCTTTATACCTTCATTAGTGGAAAATTAAGTTCTCCCCCTGCTATGAGGAGCCAGCTGGGTGTGGGGTTGGTGATGGGAGACAGCTGCAAACAAATGTGTTGAGTGAATTAATGTACTGTGCGATGGTGGAAAAAGAGCTCAGCCCTGCACAGTGGGTTTGGTTATCACGGGCTGAGCAAGGCTGAGAGAGGGGCAGCAGAGGCTGTCTGCAAGTTCAGCTGCAAACTCTGCACTAGGGCTTAAAAAAAAGACGGAAAGGATGTCACGAGAGAGAGGAAAAACGGAAGAGAATATGCGTTTGGAGCAGAAAAACTGGCAAAATATGAGTTGCTGTAAGTTGGATTCTTGTTTTCTCGGGTGGATTTGGCTTCAAAAGCAATTAGCTTCTTGTCACATGCTGGGGCAGCCGTGCCAAACAGTTCAACAACACATTATTTTTGTCATTGCACAAAAGGTGATATTGAGCCCAGAATAACTGTTTCCATTTATGACTTTGGCTTTTGGCCTAAGCTCAAAGGAAGTGAAAAAAAAAGAAAAAGAAAAAAGTGATATCCTTTTCTGAAGGTCTTGGGGCACTCGAGTCTCAGATGTTGGTGTACAAGAAAGTTTACCAGGGTCCCCGTGTCAATGGAAAAGCCAGGTCCCCAAGAGCTGTATCTGGGTTGTTTGGCTGCTCACTGGGGAGGAAGCCCAGCGCAGAAGCCGTGAGGGATCAGGAACTGAGGCTGCGGTGCTTCCTTAGTCCTACACCCTCCAACACCACCTCTAAGGTGTCAGCAGCCTCAGGAGGAAGAGGAAGGCTGAGTAGCCAAGATTTGCGTGTGCTACCACCCCACCAGCTCTAAGCATTATTCCAGTCCCCACTGAGGCACAGCTGCAGAAATGTTCCTTAAACACTCCACGGGAATATTTTGGTCCCTTAACGCGCTCACGTGACACGCCGGGAAGGGTGACAGGGCTCCTGCCTGCTCAAAGAAATTAGTGTTTAACCTGAGTATTGATTAAGCCAGCAAATCATGCTGACCGGGCTGCAATAACCAGAGGTGCCCATAGGAATAAATGCCAGGTAAAAGAGGGTTTTTGCTTGCAGGGGAAGGGAGAGCATGCTCAGGCTGGAGGTATATGTGGAAATGGATTTAATAAACACCTACTGAGTCTCCCTCCTACTTCCCTGCCTGTAAATATCCACCGTGGTATTTTAATCATGATGTTTTTAATAATACAAGAAAATCTTATTAATAATTCCATTTTGGAATGTTTCTGCTTAGTCAACTCCAGGGCAACAGTTAAACTTGACACAACAGTGTTTGCTTTAAAATCGTGTGGGCCATGCCAGTCCACGGGGGTGGTTCATTTGCTGGCTAATTAACAAATGCCTAATGTAAATTTACCATTCACTTTGACTTGCATTCCTGCAACCCAAACTTCTTTTTGATTGGGGTGGCTGTAAGTGGAAGCCAAATATTTTCCTTGGTGGAGCCAAGGGGATGGCATATGCTACTCGTTTAGATTTCCATTTCCTTTGCATCTTTTCAGGGGCTGAAATTCAGGCGTTAACATTTCCGAATACAAAGTCATTTTTGTATGAAAATTTGCAAATAAACCCCCCAAGATTTTGTAGTACTACTAGAAACCAAGTTCTTTCACTGGCAAAAAAGAATGTGTTCTGTGAGGTTCTGCCTGTTCCTCCTTCTCAAATTCCTGGTAAATACGTAATTACCCAATCTGGCTTTAAGAGGATTTTGTGCTTTTCCTGTGCTGGGCATCCCTGGGAGCTGGAGAACCAAGCCAAGCCCTTGCTCAGTGAAGAGGAGCTCTGGCTCCTGGTCACCTCTCAGCTTCAATAATGTCCCCATTCTCCCAGATGGTGCCTTTTTTTTTTTCCAGGCATTAATGTTTTCTGGAATATATAACACTGACTGTGACATAAACAGGATCACAGCTTTCCCAAAGGCCCATGTGAGAAGATAAACAACTTAATCCTGGAAAGAGACAGCAGGCTCCTGCAGCCGACCAGGAGTATGCTCTCCAGTGGCTGGGAAATGCTGGGTAAACAATGAGAAAATGAAAATTGAGATGTTGGTGGGGGTTTGAAGGTGTGAGGCCGAGGTCTGGGGCATGACATAGTCTGGACTTGGATGACTCCCGTCACTGGGCTGCACCACGAGCCCTGTCTGCTGCTCAGGGAGCAGCTTCTGGCCATTTGCCTGTGCTTCTGGAAGGTTCCCTGTGTGGGCAGGACACCAGGGCTCCGTAGGAAGGGGACGTGCTCATGTTCACCAGCATTCCCTGGTTTGGATGCCCTCAGGAGATGTCCAGAGGTGGCAAACTCAGCCTCATGCAGAGCCAGTGTGAGGCTGGATGTAGGAAACCTTCATCCCTCTAAGAGTCTTCCAACCTCTTCCTCAACACCTCTCCCTTTTCATCAGATTGGACCCCCAGGGCTGAAGGAGAAGAGCTTTTGGCCTGGACACCCACCCCATGTGTTGCAGCAAGAACTTCTTCAGCTTAAACGCGGGGAAAACCCACGGTGAGCATTCATCATTTCATTTTTAATGTTTTTTCTCCTTTTTTTTTAACGGAAGGATTGCAGTTTTATGGAACATCTTGATGTTAATGTCCTTCTCCAACTGGCTAGCTTTTCCTGTCTCCCTTGTGGGGAAATACTTTCTTAATGGAGCTGGACTTCGGGAAGCCTGTCCCAGGAAGTGTGAGACAAGGAGCACAGGCCTCTCAATGGCATTCCCATCACTTCTGCTGTTTCACATCACAAGTTTGGAAAGGTGACAGAGACCCTTTTTCTCAGTTTCCAGCTCATCAAGGCAGAGCAAAAGCTGCTGAATCCCGTCAGGGGCTGCTGTGAAGGGCAATTAAGTCACGTTCCTGAAGAGCATGGGAATCACCTGATGAAAGCCATATGCTGATGCTGGGCTCATCTAACACAGGTTTGATTTCAGGATTGTTTGGAAATGACCCAGTGGAGAGAGGGAAGGCTTGTGAGGACTCCTGAGAAATGCCTGCACAGGATCAACCATCATCCTTTTTCACCAGGAGGGAGATCCGGGCGTATCTGAGGGGATTTAGTTTAGAAATGGCTCTGCAATGTCTCGATAACATCATTCCGGTGTGATTTCCAGCAGCTCCTGGCTACAGCTCTGTCTCAGTGAGGTGCAGAGATCTCTGAAAATGTCAGGGGGATTACCAAATTTTGAAATCTCTCGGTGATGTAAACGCACTTCTCACTCACTTTTGTTGGAGGTTTGGGCCAGGTCTGCGAGTTGAGCCTGGAAAATCCAGGTCTTGCTCTGCGTTTTGCAGCTCAGTCCTGTTGCTGAGACACCCGAGAAGGGCACAAAATATTCACAGGGGCTTTCTCTCGTGAGGGAGGGATGCAGAGCCATGAAACACCACCTTGTTTTGTCAGCCAGCAAGGGGGCTGTGCTCTACCTGTGCGTGTTTATGTTTGGGCTGGATGTGTAAGTAAAATATCTTTGCCCCTGCTGCACGTTCTTCCACCTTGGTGGGGCAGGAGCTGAGGAAACGCGAGCAAAAGTTTCTTTTTGCAGCTTCCAAAAAAACAGAGTGCCTTTTTCAGATGAAAAATTCATGCCATCGTTAGTGCTGGCTGGTGTCTCCTAGACTCCTGTGCTCCCTCATGGCACAGGGAAACCTATATAAAGAAATTTGGCTGGCTCTTGAAAAGCATAAATGAGAGGAACTGGCTGTGGGGAGAGGTTTCTGAGGGCTCGAGGAGGAGTTCAAACGCTTCGTTCCTCAGCTGCTGGAGATAAAAGTCCTGGTACATTCAATTCCCACTTTCTGCTGCTGCCAATAAGCAGGGGGGCTTCTTCCTCAGCCTCTTACCACCGCAGAAATAACAGAGATAAAGCTAGCTAAATAAATAAACGCTTTGTGGCTGGAATAGATAATAATTTCACCAGCTGAATATTAAAATATCAAAGCTCTAGGAAAGGATATATAATTGTGGGGCTTTGAAGTTCAATAAAGGTCTGTTTCATCAACACGGTAGCTGGCATTTCAAATGCAAAGACAGAATGATAATGTTGCACTGGCATTTCTGACCCACTGAGAATATGTCAGGAGGAGAAGGAAGCCCTTTAAGAGAGAAGCCACTCAGACTGTGGCTGATTAATTACCCTACCCCAAAATGATCCATCCCTGACAGGAGAATGCTGCTCAGCATCATTTCTCTCCATTTCACTCCTGCCATATTTTGATTTAAGAAGGATTGTTTGGTCCAGTACATGCAGGTGATGTGAAACACTGAAATGAAGGGGCTCTTCTGTACCAGTTGTGCTCCAGTTTTAAATATTCCCACATTAAACAGAAGATCTAAATCCTTCAGTCCAATAAACTGTGGCTGAACTTTATTTGTTTGATGCCAGTTTCTAAACCGGGGTTAAAAATCTCAGCAACACTTCTGTGTGGTGTGAATTTTTCACTCCACCCTATGGCAGGTAAAGAAAAATCAACATTGAGGCAGGACATACAGTTCTGAAACAAGTTTTGCTCAGGAACATCACCTTCTTCTCCCCAGGCCCAGCCCAGGGGCACTGGCTGCTGCCTCCAGGCCCGTGGGAGCTGCAGGGGTGATGGCTGCAGCTGTTTCCCACCTTATTTCCAGGACAGCCCCTGGCACATCATTGGAGAGGAGCCCTGGCTCACACAAAGGCTGAAGGGGAAGATTTTGAGCTCCCAAAGGCACCACATCAGCTGGGGTAAGGAGAGTTTCTGAAGGAAGAGTGTAAGATATATATATAACCAAGGTATGATTTTATTTTTTTTTTATTTTTGATTTTTGTAACTGTTAAAGAAAGATGTTTCACTGTGATCACAATGAACTAAAAAAAAACTCCCTTTGCTGAGGGTAAACCAGGCTGGAAGAAAAGCTGTTAAAACCAGCTGAAGGTTTATGAGTGCCCACAGTGTTTATACCATGAGGTTCTCGTGCTCAGAAAGAGTTTACTACATCAAGGTTATTTTATTTTTTAATAGACTGCTGTCACATTTGGGTACATTTTCCACTTCAAATTAACATCCAGGCCAGTTTTGTGGTTGGGAAAGACAAGCAAGAGCCCTCAGCTACACATCAGTGGAAGAGGAGCTTTTATTTGAGGGTAGGGATGTTGAATGACCCCACAGCTTCCTGTTAGTGTTTTAATAGCAGGACTTTCCTACCTGGTCTTGGCTGGAAAGCCAAGCTTGTATGGTTGTGTGGAGACCCAGTAAAAGTGTGAGCAGAGTGTCCATATCCGATTTCCCAGGTAAAGTGTGTTAGGTTTTGTTTTTGGTTCGAAGTGGGAATCAGCCTGTGGGGAAGAAATGCTCTTTCTCAGCATACCTCACACTCATGGGAGGTCTTGAACACGATGTTTCAAACTTCCTGGTGCAGTATAAAAGAAAGGAAAGCTTCTGAATGAGCCACTTTATTTTGCTTTTCAGCATGCATGCTCGGCGGTGTGCAGGAGATCTAAGGGTGTTGTGCTGATTGGAAAATGCCAATGAATTTTTGCCCTGACTCCAGGGAAAGTTTCCATCAGTGACTTCCAGGCTGGCCTTCCCAGCTGATCAAACCATCAGCTCTTCAAGGCTGGGAGGCTCCATTACTCCCCACGCAAAAGGGCTCTGGTGCCTCTTGGCACCTCATTATAAAGGGTGTCTGACTTTGGAATAATTTATTGCATCTGAAGACCCAGGTTGGATGGAGCTCGAAGCAACTTGATCTAGTGGAAGGTGTCTCTGCCCATGGCAGGGGGGTGGAATGAGATGATTTTTAAGGTGCCTTCCAACCCAAACCATTCTATGACCCTTGCTGTCATAATTCAACGATGGTTTGAAGATTATGAACATCTGGTTGTAAGTCAGAGTGCACTCCCTGGGGTTTAGAGTTACCCTTTGGCCAAAAAAGGTTCTAAGTGAGCTTGGGCTTCTTTTTCAGGTCGTTTTTTCTCTCTACAGAAAGGAGGGCTGGGAATGTGTGAGTAAACATCAGTCCTTGCTTGGACTTGGCTTCTCTTGCGACACCTTGCTCTGGTTCCATGCCTGCCTCCCATGCTGCTGAAACTGAGGATCTGAACTGCTGAAACTCTGCAGTGCCCTTTTTTTTTGGTGACAAACGGGGTCACCCCACCTTAGAGACTGGCATGGGCTGACCCTGGCAGCCTCGTCCCTCTGCATCCCCCTGCACAAGCCATGTCTATCCATCAAGGATGCAACGTGCAGGGGGATGCGGGTCCCCTGGGAAAGCCTCTTGATCCCCACACCCTGATCTCCTCAGCCCTGGCTGCGCTCTGGGGGCTTTCATGGAAGACAAAGAATTCACTCAGGAAGTGCCTCAAATCAAAACACAAATTATTGTAATGAAATCTAAATGAAACCATAATACAAGAGAAATAGCAAACAGGGATTTCCTCTCTTTTATGGCAGGACTGGCAATTTAAATTTAAAAAGTCAAAATTGGTGAGTGATACACAGTTCAAAGGAGAGTCGGAGTGTCCTGGTTCTGCCAGGGAGGCATTCAGCTGCAGATTCAGCCCTGTAGGCTTTTCTCTGCATGAATATCTTTTTTTTTTTTTTTTTTTAAATCTGTCAGCTGCTTCTACTAAACCACTTTAAATTAAGTCTTGGTTGATGTCAGAGTTGAGATCTGTTTTATAGGGATGTATTTGTGGAAGAGCATCCAAATACCTGCCTCAGAACTTGTCAGTTACAACTGTATTCTCAGCAGACGTTGAAAGCCATAAACCTCATGCTGAGGGCTTTGAATACCACTTAAGAGCTTAAGCCATGTTCTTGGAATGAGTTTATGAGAAAAACCCGGAGGGAGTCAGCAGCAGGCAGGGGAAACTGCAGCTCTCCTTCCCATTTTCTAGCTGGGGGGGAGGAATCCCAATGCACAGCAATGGCAAAGCCTTTTCCAAACAAGGCAGAACTTACCTTGCAGGAAAACTCCAGGAAATACAGAAAGCCAAATGTTGCCTTATGTTAAGGTGCACATGATGGAGAACAAAAAGTGGGATGGGTTGGTCAGGCTGAAGGGGGAAGCACTTTCTGCGTGTTAAAAGAGCTCGTTAAAACCAAACTAATTGCTTGGCCCTCAAACTATCTGATAGCTGGTTGTCCTTCTTCAGCTGGCTCTGATCCCTTTCTGACACCACAGACAAGAGCAAGCAAGCAGCTCTGATGTAGAAATGTCAACGTGGTTTAAGTTAGGGAGTGTTTGTAATAATTATGAATTGCCTTCATGGTTTGTTTGCTTTCCATAGCAATTGGGAGAAGACAGCAGCTGACAGCTGTGGAAATTCCTGGTGTTGTTTCCCTTGTATAGGACAACATGGATCTAATTAGTGTGTGCCAGCAGCGCTGTATTATTAAATTAATAATAATTAGAAAGCTATTTGCACCTGTGCTAGTGTAACACTATTTATCCCAAAGTGTGTTAAAGCATTAAGCCTTCAAGTCTCTAGTGACACCAGCTTTACAAACGGGCAAACTGTGACGAGAGGCAGAGGCTTTCCCAGATGCACAAAAGATACTGAGGATCACTATATTAAATAACTTTTTTTTTGTTTTAAGCACTGAGGAGGGAATCAGCGTTATTGAAAATAAAGCAGAGACTGTCTGGGCCCTGAACAGATTCTGCCAGTGCTGTGCAAGACAAACACTAGGATTTTTAACAGATCAGCCAAGAGATTTGCTCTCCAAAAATCCCTTACAGACCTCCTAGAATTCCTTTTGCCCCCTAAGCAGCAGCAGAACGGAGATGTTTATTGAATTGCTATTCTGTGTTAGGCTTAGCTGGAGTGATTATGGTTGATATTTTTAGGGGAAGTAGATAGACCATAAGGAAACACGTTGGAGTCTAAACTATACCGCATCCACACAAAGTATTTGCTGTGGTTGGATTTGTACCTCTTGAAACGTGACTCTTTAACTTAATTTCTGTTTATTTTTGGCATTGTTGATGGTAGGAGACAGCAACATCCTTCTCTGAAGGTTGTTCTTCTGTGTTCCGTTCTTGGAAACACAGAAGAAATAAATTTTTACCAGGGCGACACCGTTTATTGTCATTACTCCCAGAGATTTGTTTTTATTATAGTGGGGTAGATAAGGCCAGCTGGGGTCAAATTGTCTGTGTGAGGCATCTTGTTGGGAAAGATGGTCCGTACCTCAGGAACAATTGCAGTTCAATGAATGCCTGGCTTCAGCAAAGTGTTTAAGCATGGATTTAATTGTAGCCACATGCATGAACTCCTTTGATGCTGCGTCATATCGGAAGCTGTGATACGAGACAACAATCAGGCATACACAGCAATCCTATGGACCATGGATAGAGAGGGGAAGAAGGGGCTGGGAGGACATTACACAGGCCAAAGGGATGAAAGATGATGCCCTTTTTTCCTTGTTGCTTTGTCTGTGAGGAGGCAGGAGGCTGGCTGGTGAGAAGTAGAACACTTAATCCCATCAGAGCCATTCTACCCCACGGTGGTCTAAGGAAGCTGACATGCAGGTGTGGATGCCAGTGGGATCAGGACTGCAGACTGAGAGCACCCTGGCCGTGTGTGAGTGCTGGTGGAGCTGGTGGTGCCATTCTTAACCCCCAAAGTGGAGGTGATGGTCAAATTTCTCCCTCTGAAATAATTCTCCAGGAAAAGTGCAACTGCTCCACAGGTCAGCATCTCTGGCCAGCTTTAACTGTACGAGTTTGTGGCCGTGTCAGCAAACTGCTGGTGCTGCCTTGCTCCCCAGCTTTGGCTGTATGCTGTTAAAAGGGACAACTTGCACATGGGAGCCTCCTCCATCCCCTTCTGAGGTGGCGAGCAGCAGAGTGGCCATCTGGCATTTCCGTGCGTTGGGGACAGATTGCTCACATCCTCCCCGCGTGGAGCTGAGTTTTGCAACTCTCTGCGTTTGCCTGTGGTGTCAGGTTCTGCTGGGAGAAAGTTATTCCGACCCTGGGTGTTTTGTAACAGATATTGCTGTGCTGGTGAGTCTCTGCTGAGGGACTGCCTGCTCCCATGTGAGGTGGAATTGCTGTCACTGCACTCAGCACATCCAGTTTTACCTGATCGGTGCTGGGGGCTGGCTGGAGCCTCTGAGAGCATCTGTCCATCGTTACTGAATCATATTGAATACCTTTTCCTTTCCCACTTCTCTCGTGGTAGGAAGGTGAGGAAATGGTGATTTTTGCAGAAGTTATTTGTCCTTTGTGAACCCCCTTCGAATGAACTGATGTGCTTCACTCCATGCGCAGTGAAACATCAGCACGGTGCCATCAAAGCGACAAGTTCTGCCCTCAAATGAGTGAGTGGGCAAGAAACTATGAGCTCTGCATATGTGTCTGATGTCCTTATGTGTCTCATCTGCTCAGCACTGAACTCAGAGGCTTAAATCTACAGGCTCAATGCTGAGAATCTGTCCTGCAGTATTTATGGCTGTTGTTTAACTTTAATCTCCGCCGTTCATTTGCTTCCCGGTTCTCATATAATTAGAACATATTAAACAGGAGCCAACCACAAGAAATATAAAAGGTTAACGCAGTTAGGAAATGTCAGTGGAATGAATACGGCTCACTAATTCACGGGTTCTTTCCATAAATATTTCCACCAGCCAAAATATTGACTTTAACCTTTTCCATCTCCTGCGTGTAAAGCTTTGTATTCCCTTGTCGCGGCAACAAACACCTCGGAGCGTGGGGATGGTGCTCAGCACAGGGCAGGCAGTCACAGTCTGCAGTGATGGTATTAATTAAGTGGCAGAGTCAGATTTCACCGTGGTGAGGCACACCCAGGGATGGAGAACCGGGATGTAATGAAAATGAGCAACATGTTATAGCAGGAATGGAAGAAAATTGTTTAGGATGACAGTTTGCAGCTGGTCCAGCAAATATCTAACCCCAAAAGGTTTTGCTGCGAGTAGCACAAATGTTTGGATGTTTGGATTGAGAGATGTGGTGGGTCAGTGTCCTCTGCTGCTGGAGAAGCCCACATCTCGGATCTTTTTTCATAAACTGGTCAAGACCCATTTAAAAAGCTGTTCATGTTCTCTTAACTCCAGTCCCCAGAGTGGAAGGTGGTTCCCATCACCTCCTGACTCTACTGATGCAAAATCCTTTTGGTTCTGGTGTCCCAGGATTCCTGAGCTGGTTTGCATGTGTCATAGAGGGGGTGACAGGCAAGGTTTGCTACTGGCCTCCCGTGGTCTGAACTTCATTCAGGAAATTAGCAGCTCCTACCTGTGGCTGTTTCAGGCTAAAACTTGTCCTCTTCCCAGACTTCCTCAGGATGCTGAATGGAAGGGGATCCACTACTGCTTTCCTTGAATCCTTACCAAACTCCTGCCTGTTTGAGAGTAGGAGATAAATCTTTCTGTAGGTCTGTAGTACTAAACCCAACAGCTGCACTCAGGGTTAGCTGTCCCCTGGGCTTTCCATGTGTGCATGGGGCACAGCTGCCCGTGGAAAACATGTTCCCTTAATCTGCTTCCCTGTGTGCTACCTGTGGTTTCAGCTGATAAGTGTTCTGGGTGTTTTCCTCTGGACCATCTCATAAAGGCAGCGTGTGCTGTTAGAGAGCTGTGGGCTGCATCGTGGAAATTAAATCAGTCCTTCAAACAGCTAAGGACTGGAGTGCAATTTCCCCCATGCAGTATTCCCTGATAGATTTTTGTATCTCACAGCCTGCTGGGGTGCCTGCACATCCTGGGAGCAGGTGCTGGGGGTGTTTGTGTCACAGGATGCAAACAATAAATCACAGAATTGTTTGGGTTGGAAGGAACCTTAAAGATCATCTAGTTCCACCCCCTGCCATGGGCAGGGCCACCTTCCACTATCCCAGGGTGCTCAGAACTCCCCCCAGCCTGACCCTGAACACTTCCAAGGATGGGGAAGCCACAGCTTCTCTGGGCAACCTGTGCCAGGGCCTCCCCACCCTCACAGGGCAGATTTTTTCCGCAGTATAACCCTGACCTGTGTCAGTGAGAAGCCATTCACCCTTGTCCTGTCACTCCATGCCCTTGTCCAAAGTCCCTTTCCAGCTCTCTTGGAGACCTTTAGGCACTGGAAGGGGCTCTAAGGTCTCCTAGAGCCTTCTCTTCTCCAGGCTGTACAAATCTGGGCCCAGTATAAGTGTGGGTGTACATAGATTTTCTGTATCTTTAACACCAGTTCACAGCACTGTTGTAACACCGGGCTCATGACAGAAATCAAGATTTGCCTTTCAATGAATATATCTTTTGTAGAAGGAACCACAGTGAGCAGCCCAATGAGACATGCAGTTGTTTATTTATAAGGTTTTATACTGCTTTCATCCCTCTGGGATGTGTGTGCTTCCCATTAGTGCATTCCCCACCAACCTTGTCATCTGTCACAAGTGATTTGCTCTTTCTCATCTTATCTCTCCCAGAGGAGAACTGGTTCTGAACAGAACTCAGTTAAGTTTGGGGGGTGGGAGGGGTTGGTAGGGTTTACATTTTCTAAATTTCTGTGCAAGTGCCCCCTGCTCACAGCTCATGCTGGGAAAACAGGGCTAAAGATGCATCCATTTCTCTGCCCTTGGGGACAGGTGACATGCAGTGGGTTGCGTCAGCACCCGGGGCTTTTTGCACATGAAAAAAGCATTCCAAGATCCTGCCAGGACCTTTTAAATCTTCTGGTCTTGCTGCTCTTTACCAGTTTAATGGGTTAGAGGTGGTCAAGTCACCGGAGTGGCAATGCATCGTTCCCCTGCCCCATACCTCGGGGCATGGCTGGAAAGGGCTGGTGCTGGATTCCCAGACTCAAACCATCTGAAAACCAACAGCAATGAGATTTTGAGGTTGGGGTGGTTCTGTTTTGTTGTAATCCTCTCTCCAGTATTGCTTGGCAGCACTCTGGCTGAAACCTCCACCTGTCATCTTGTGGGTGCCAGTGACAAAACTTCAGTCCACCCCTCTGAATTATGTGGAAAATGTTATTTCTTTTCCCTTAAAAAGAGCCAGTTCAGGCCTGGGCATGAGGGTAGGTGCACGGAAAGTCACCTGGGAGTAAAACCTGCATCTGGACTTTCACCACCACATCTATTCCCTGTCACGTTAATTAAGAATTTTTTTTCTTCCCCCCCCCAAAAAATCTTCCTGTGAAGTCGGCTCCACCGAAAGCCACAAGGGCTGAGTCACTGCGCAGACCCTCGTAGCCCATAATCACCTGGGGGATTATTTCCTCGGTGGAATAGCTGGAAAATCAAGTATGTCTGGCCACTGGAAAGGAGAAGGAATTCCTCGCGGTATCCAAAACCACGGGGAGGTGAGCCATGGCTGGTGGCCAGCTGCAGAGATGAGCCAGGAGGGCCAGGTGCTCTGTTTCGCTGAACACCTCTGGCGTGGGGCAAGGCACCACTCAAGGCTTTGTCATCATCTGCTCCTCCGAAGAGCTTTTCTCCTGAGACAGCCTGGGTTTTGGCTCTGAGCTAAATCATGTCAGAAAGGTGTTTCTCATTGTGCCAATTATCATCAAGGAGCAGGGATTAGCTTCCTTTCTTGTGTTGCACGGGGATAATTTGGCGTTGGCATGACTTCTGAGTTGTTCTGATTGAAATGATTTAAAACCTGAGGTCATGGCAGGGCTCCTTGCAAATATCCCCTTCAGCAGCACTTGCTGTTCTGTATTTTCAAGGTATCCCGGAGTGTTTTGACTTTTCTCAGGGAAAAAAAAAAAAAAAGAAGAAGAAAAGGGGAAGAGGCCCCAGCTAAGCTTGGAAATGCTCATGCTTCTTGCTTGAGAGCAGGTTATTTGCTGTTGTTCTTGGCGTGGGAGCAGCTCCAAGGCCACGAGCCTGGGTTTGGCTGTGTTCTCATGGCTGCTTGGCAGCACAGAGGTTCCTGCTACACCAGAGGGGACAGAACCCCCCAGCCCCACATAAGCACTGACCCGTGTTGGAGAGATGATTTAATCATCTCTGATAACTGGCGAGCCAACCAGATAGAGGCTCCCGGTATTCAAGGAGTGAAAGCATCCTCCATGTGCTCAGAGAGACTTGTTTGTCTGCTGAAGTCAAGGCTAAAAACTGCAAAACTGCACGTCAGCCCTATTTCTAGCAGGGCTGCCAGCCTGGGGATGGTGGCTTTGGTCAGTGAAGTAGGGAACAACTCCTTACAGAGAGATTTCAGACTCTATGTGGGTGGGAAATCTGGGAAGTCTCCTGGTGGGAGAATGCTAGTCTTGGTATCTTTCATAATAATATGAAATAACTTAAATATGAAAACTTCTACTTTTGCTACAACTGGCATAGTATTTCCTTAAATTATGATCCTCTGGATCTGTTTTTTTGTACAGGCCTTTTCATCTTCAGATGTCTTTCCAAATTTTGTCTGACTGAACTGCCTTAGAAACACAATAAAATTGAGGGCAAAATATTGCTTTTCTTTGTTTCCTCCTAGGTAACATGTCAGTCTTTCATCCTCATTTTGGATGAATGACTCTAGTTCTTCATAAAATTTCTTTTAGCATCCTGGTAAGAATTCCCTCTGGAATAGTTTATCATGTGCTGTAACACGAATATGAGGATAAGATTGACTGCCTTTCAAGTTTTAACCTCAAAATTTTCGTCTGTCTTGGAGCCTTCCCTTGGCAGTCGTCATCAAAGACCCCGTTAGTGCCTCTGTCAAGCTGCAGGCAGGGGTTTTGTTACAACAGGAGCAGTCTGGGAGCCAATGTTAATCCTTCAGCTTCCTTTTAGAGAGGGCTCTGAATGCGTGCTGGTGTTGTGGAGTGAAACCCGTGCAGCAGATTGCGGGCCCTGCTCTATTCTCCATCACCCCATCGTTGGTTCCCAAGGAATGCAGAGGCTTTACCCGCCTCCAAGACCAGACAGCTTTTAAAAATGCTGGTGGCATTCAGTTGGTTTCCTCATTTATCAGGGCAAAAAGGCAACAAAAGGGGCCACAGGTCCCTCCTCCCCTTGGCTTTACCTGGAGGAGCACAGGAACTGTAAGGTACAGAATGGAGTGGCTGTGGCACGCTGGGAATGTGTCTGTGCCAGCTCAAGGGGCTTCATGCAGAAATTATCAGCTGAGACTGCTTGGTTTGTGTTTCGTAGGGAGCTGGATGGGACCAGAGCATTCCCTTCTGGTTCTGAAAGTCTGTCAAAGGTAAAAAAGTGCAGCTTAGGCCAAACAGCTCTGGTGTTCCTGGGCAGCTATGGTGGCTGTGTGGAAGCCTGATGGATAAAAGGAATGCACTGGAGTGCTGTGCCTGAAGCATTGTGCTTAAGACTTATTTCTTCTGCAGCAAATGAACAGTCAAAATATTTATTTGGCTGAGATTTCCATGGGAACAAGAGGGATGTTTTGTACTGGGAGACATTTTTGTCTCTGGGAATCCTTGAAAACTGGCACAGTGTGTGATAAATAAATGTTCCAGTGCTGCATATCAGGAGGAAAGGTATTGAGGACCAGCACCCGGGGCTGGAATGTGAAGTGATTTAATTTAACAATCGTGTTTGCAGAGATTGAGTTGCCCAGGGTCCTGTACCTGTTGCATCTACTGTCACTGTAAACAACACTCTCACACTGGATCAGTGGGAAGGCAAAAGCCTGGAGCCATTGCAAACAGGGCTCTCAGCATCCTTCAGAAGATGCAGGATGCAGTCCTGTGTCAGCACCAGGTGAATGTGAATCCTCTGGCACTGAAGAAGGGAGTGTGGACTGACATGGGGGAACTGCACGAGGCACCCAGGAGCGAGGTTGGTGTGTTATGTGTGAGGTGTGTGTGGTTGTGCAAATGTGGGCCAGCAGGAGGGATGTTTCTGCACCTCTGCACAGCCCAGACGTGCATGGGAAACGTGCACGTGTGAACTGTGTGGGTGTCATTTGTGTAGCATCACAGCTGAGTGAGCAAACGTGTAACCCAACCTCGTCACCAGCTGGGGCCAAATGATGAGAAAATGGTTAAAGCCACGGAGAAGGGGGATACACAGCCCCACTTAGAGGTACAGTTTTTCCATCTGACTTCAGCTGGAGTTTGAACCATGTCCTAAGCTAATAACATTTACACCCATCGGAGGGAGGAGGCCTCGGCCCTGTAATGAGTCTGCAGTTTGTTCTGCGGTACCTTTTTACTTTCTGCCATCTGAGCTGCTCATGCTCTGCACAGCCTTGGATGGGTATTTATAGAGCGAGAATGTGTGAAGCCTTCACCCTTCAAACATGTGCTCAGCCTGAGGAGCTGTAATGATTCATGTCCTCGTCTAATGACCACTGATTATATACGAAAAACTTGGATAAATCTTCTGAGGGGCTTAAAACACGATGTATATCTGGATTCCAGAACAGCCATATGGGTTGTGACTCATTTCTTCAGATGCTGTTTTGTAAAAATCAATTATATGGTCACTTTGGCTACCAGAAGGGATCTTTTCCGTTGCCCATTTGTTTCCTAATACTGTGTTTTATGACTCTTAGAAAATCATAAAATGCTTACAAATTAGATAATATTACTGGCAAGAAACATCTTCCGCGGAGACAGATCCGTGGCAGTTCAGTCAAAAGCAGGCTGGAATCCTAGGACACGCTGAAATTTTTTAGCATTGATGTGCTGAAAACACCTGGCAGAAGAAAGGGGGAAATGCAAAGCATCTGGAAAAAGAAGGGAGGCTGTGGAGGGAGGGAGGGAGGGAGGGAGGCAGCTGTTTGGTGGTTGGAGCACAGTGGCTCCCTCAACTCTCTCATTCCTTGCCCAGCTCATGCAGCCTGATGTTTTCACACCTGATGTCTACAATTCAAAGCTCAAATCGTTGCACTGTGATTACCCAGCAGCTCCTGCTGTCTGTGCACAGCTTGAACACCGTGTGATGGGAAGGGTGGTGGGGTTTGGCTCCTTGTGGGAAGGTGTAGGTGGCTGTGGCAGAGGCAGCTCCGTTGGCTTCTGTAGTTAAAGTGTTAGAGAGATTAGGGGATGCTGGGAATATGGTTTGTGATACAAAATGCAGCTGAGGTGCACAAAGTCTTGATAAAAAATGGTGTACTGATTTCCATGGCCACCTCATACTGCAGTGTGGCCATCTCTGGGAGCTTTTAGGGAAAGCTGGGAGTTTCTGTTCCTTCTCTGGGCTAAACCATTTGAGAGACTGGCAGCGTCTTCTTCCCACCTATAAACTGTGCAGATTTTCTTCTGTCTTCTCCGTGAGTAGATTCTGCTTTTGTGTCACAGCATCCCAGGTCAGCAGTAGCAGTGTTTGCCTGCTGAGGGAGGCAGGGTGTGACAGCACCTCTGAACCTCCAGTTCAGGATGGCTCTTGATGGTGCCCACAGGATTGTGGCTCTGGGCTATAAGTATTAATGAAAAATATTCATAATGAAAAATTCATTCATTATTCATGAAAAATCTGGAATGTGTCCTTGTCAGAGACTGTTGCAGCTACTTTAGATAACACACTTTGTCTCCTGAATAAAGAAAGATGGATTATCTCAGATTATCTCATGCTCACTGAGTGCTTGCTCTGAATAAAATACAACTTAGCAACCAGCTGCCTGTGCCTGCGAATCTGACAGATCCACCAACATTTCCTGAAAGCCTTTTGATGTCCTGTGGCTGGTTGATTAGGAGTCCCTCAGGAGATCCAGCACTGCTCTTCAGATAAATCTCTTTTCATGCCCTGCCCTCGAATTTCCCCTGCCTGTCCCACGTGTGGGACATCCACTGACAAAAACCCGCTCCGGAGCAAATGTTACCCTAACATAAACACATTGCTGCATCTCCTGGTTTTATTTTTCTGGAGCAGTACATATAAATTGTTGTTTGCCCTTGCTTGGCTCTTTGAAATGTTGCTCGGCCGCTCGCCGATCTTATCTTGCACAAATATTTACACACATTTGTGCTTTGCAAGGCATGATTTAAACGGCCTTTGCTGGAGAGTTGAGGCGGTGCCTCTGTGGTCCAACCCTCTGGTCCCGGGGTTGTGAGGGGGCCAGCCTGGGACACGTGTCCCGTGGAGGATTCCTGCTGACTCAGCCAGAAGGCTGCCAGCATCTCCCAGAAATCACCCACATTCCCAACAAAGCTTCTGCCACCAATCTGAGCAGCTGGATCTGCTGTCTACTCGACGAGCACAGAGTTGCTGTCACAAGGACTTGTAGTGACAGGAAAAGGGAGAGTGGCTTCAAATTAGATGGGATATTAGGAAAAAATTGTTCCCTGGGAGGCCCTGGCACAGGTTGCCCAGAGAAGCTGTGGCTGCCCCATCCCTGGGAGTGTCCCAGGCCAGGTTGGATGGGGCTTGGAGGAACCTGGGATAGTGGAAGGTGTCCCTGCCCATGGCAGGGGGTGGAACAGGATGATCTTTAAGGTCTTTTCCAACCCAAACCATTCTGTGACTCTCTGATTCTGTTTTTACAACATCCCTTCTGACAAATATTAGGAGAAAGCATTTCAAGCATTCCTCTGTGGAGGCTTTCACTCCAACAGAAGCCGTGCATTGCGGGCAGGAGTTTCTGGGTGAGGCTGCACTCTCCAGAGAGCCAGACTGAACATTTGTGACGGCTCCTCTGGCCTTAAAACGTACGAATTTGTGCATTTCCGTGTTAAATGCATTTCTCTGTGCGTAAATCACCAGGCACTATTTACAGTGAGTCATCTGAAGGGAAAGATGCATCACTGCTGAGAGCTTGCTGGAGGCTCAGAGCTCATGCTTGGTCAGAAATGGTGGGGAGGTCTTTGGGTTTGAGTTTCTCCTGTTTAACCCTTTCTAAGGTGTCCCAGTGTCAGCTCTGCTGCTCCAGTTATTGGCCATTATCTGGCTTGAGCCGTGATACAGCTTGTGCTGCTTCTTCCAAATCCCCAAACACAGACAGAGTTAGGTGGAAGCAGTGGGAACAAACTGGATCCAAATGATGGTAAAAACAGCTCCAAGTCAATCCGGTGATGGGTGATTCTGTTTTTACAGAGGCCAGCAAAGTTCACCAAAGCCCATTAAGGCTTCTGAGCCAGGTCAACGTTTTGTCAGGACGGCTGCGTGGTGAACTGTGCACCTAATGCACTTTTAATGAAAATGTTATCCTCTGGAGCCAGGCCAGGTATGGCTAGAGCAGGAGCAAAGGCCCTCCTTTCCCTAGAAATCATGGGAAAAGATATTGCAGCTATTTCATAAGCTTGTATGTTTTAAAAGCCTAAGAAATCCAGCCCACATCAACAGCAGGGCGAGCAGGCTGCTACACGGACACGTCATTTAATCACAATTTAATAAGGCTCCTGTATCAGACTTTCGTAATGAAACTTTTGGGCAGATCCAAACAAAGGGGTCACTGTGGGAGAGAAGAATGCAGCCTTTGATTCAGGGTTTCTTTTTAGGGTTCACGGTGGTTCGTTTTCAGCGAGCTGCTGGAGAAACGAAATGCTTTCCGCATGCCAACTGTTACCTCATAAATGGACCTTGTGAAAAGTAATTTGTGATCACAAGATGATTATCAGCCTCCTCAGCTCAGCTCCTGTGAGAAGGGTGAGTTCTTCTTCCCTCGAAGAAGCCCTTGGGTGTTCAGACATTTCACAAGTGCTCCAGAGAGGTGTTTAGGGCCTGGATGACAAAAGGGTGTTATTTTAATAATACAGCAAAGCTGCTGGGAGCCAAAAAGTTGGACTGGGACAAATATTGGTGGGCTTGGATGTTTTGGGAGGACATGAAGGCAATGATGGATCAGGCAGGGATGAGCTGCCTGCACTGAGGAGCAAAATCTGCTGTGCCAAAGGATGCCAGAGGATCTTCTCCCCCACTGGCGTTAATGGCCCCTGCAGTCTCCATGCTTTGGGTGTTGTTGTGTGAGCTCATAACTCACTGAGAGGAGAAGAAGGCCCTGAATGATCTGGAAAAGGTCAATGAAGATGGCATGAGGAGGAGAAAGGTGCCTTTGCTGTCAGTCTGAGACTCTTGGTGTTCCTATTCCCCTTGCTCGCCAGCATTCTGATCATCGCGTGGTCCCCCTTGATCTGCAGAGCTGGGGGGGATGTCCCTGAGGGAAGGACATCCACCACCCATTACAGCTCTGATGGACAACATCATCTGATGAGGCATCTTCTTGTCCCTGGAGGAAATAAAATGCAGCCTCTGAGCATTTTTAGGGCATGAATTGTTGGTTCATGAAGCATCGCGAAAGCTTTGGCCCAAAAGGACAAGCTGGAAAATACAGACAGGGTTGTTTTTAATCCATAATCTGTTGACTCCTTCCAGAGTTTTTAAGTTTTTTAGTTTCAGTCTTTCTGTTCTCTTGAAAAAGTCGTGCTTGCCTGTTTTGGGGTGTTAATAATTTGTTTTTAACCAGCCCTTAAGGTGTGGTGAGTACTGAACACAGCACTGATACTGGAGAGGTGGAGTCTTCAGTACTTAGTCATGGATGGTGTTCCTTGTTTCCTCATTAGCAGGATTCTCCTGGTGTGCCCTGTGTGGCGGCACGTTGCTCCCAAGGATCCCTGCAGCCCATTCCTGGGGCTGCTCAGCTTTCATTTTGTCCCTCACTTGTTTTGTTCTGGTAAATATGACACAGGCGTTGGGCTGGACAGTTGCGTTTTGCGTATTGGAAAAAATAACTGAACTCTCCAGTGGTTCTCACCGCAAGGAAAGATTTATTGGAGGAAAAAGAATTTGGAGTTGTTGTGCTCTTGTGAGGCTCCTTGAGGCCGAGCTTCACATTGCTGTCATCTCTGATGTGGTGCTGGGAGACCGACAGAGCCTCTCCTCTGTCAGGGTGTGGGTCTCCAGGTGACCTCCAGGCTGCTTTTGGCAGCTGCCCACCCTGAGGACTTGCTCAGTGAGCACAAGTTCCTTGATGTCCCTCCAGAAGTCCCTTCTTGAAGCTCTTTGCTCACGTGATAGAGGCACAGAATTGTCAGAATCGATGTGAGCTGAGCAAGGCTCATCCAGTGTGTGCTCCTGTTCACCTGGAGCTCCCTGTCCAGCCGTGTTGGGCTGTGTTTTGGACACTTCCTCTATTTCTGACCGTTTCTGTCTTTCTGGCTGGGCTTGCTGACAAATGCCACGTGTTGTCTTGCTTTTCCCTGCCATGAGAGACATGGTGCCCCTGGTTAGGATGGAGTCAGTGTTGCTTCAGTTTGGGCTTCCTGAGCTTCAAATGTGATGCAGTAAAGAGGAGTGGTCACCTGCAGCCAGCCAGGGCTCTTCCAAGCAGAGGAAGCCTCCAGCAGTGTACACCTAAATTCCATGATGGGACAATGGGCAGGCAGGTGTCCTGGCTCCTACATGTCTCCATAACTATTATCTCTTAAGTATTAAACAAGGACAACTTAGATTTTCTTTATCATGCTCTAATGCTGGAGAAATTACGGAACCAGCCCCTTTGCTATTTCTTTTTTCTGTCCACCAATCTGTTTTTCATAGTGGTGCAACGTGGATTAAGATCCTGCCTGAAGAGAACGCTGTCCTTTCCCTCTAAGAAAAAAGCAACCAGGTAAAGCACAAAAATTGTCAGCATTTTTTTCTGCATCCTGGAGCTTTCTTGGCTTTAAACTCTTCTCAACAGTGTGCTTTATCTGCAACAATAAATGCTGGAGTGCTGCACTTAAAGCCATCAGGCTTTCCTTGCCAGTGTTCCTGTGCTACATTGTGTGAACAGTCAGAGAAGCTGCTGCCTCCCTGATTATAAATACAAAAATGTTCAACGAACAAAAGATGCTCTCGGCTTCTGCCTGAAGTTTGTTAAAAGACACGACGCTCTACGCACTCAAATGACATCTAAACACAAGAGCTGCTTATGAATAACAGGGTGGCAAAAACACATCTTCCTGAGGGGAGAGGCAGTGGGTGGCAGGTGAGGGGACAGGGATTTTGTGCCTGTCTGCTGCTGGTTAAATGCAGGATGCAGTGTCCTCCCCACCACTCGCTCATCTTTCATAGCCATCCTTTCCTGCAAAGCTTTGCATGTTATCTTTGGCTGCTCTGAGGGAGGGTATTGTATCCCTGGCTGCATCTGATACTAACAAAATGTGGCTGAAGCAAAGTATAGCGTTCTCAAAGCAGCCCTGGCTTTCATAGTTGTGCATCAGAAGCAGGGCATTTGTCCATCGGTGGCTCCGATACAATCGTGGGGAACAAAGACAGCCCGTTTGCAGGCTCTCCATAAATAAGCCTTGCTACTCCTCAACCTAGTTTTCCTGGCAAAATCTTTTGCTTTCTCATGTGTCAGAAGACCTTCCCAAAGCTGCTGCTGAAGCGCCAAATGCCTCTGTAAAGACTTTTGCAGAAGCTGAGGTTACACGGCCTCTCCTTAAATCAGAGCTGAACTGTTTGGAGTGTGTCTGCCTTCCACGTGATGCTGTTTCCAAAAATCAGGCCCTTTCTGCCTGCTGCAGGTCTTCCTGCCAGGCCACCAGAGCACCCGAATGCTGTGTCACATCCTAGCCCTTAATGTCCCACCACAGCCCTGGTGCTGGGCTGACTCCCAGCACGGGTGAACACTGCTCTGCCAGCCCCAGTCTGTGCCCACCAGCCCCAAAAACGGGTCCTGGGAGTTCAATAGGGAGCTGAGAGGCACAAGAAGCTGGGAGAAGACACAGCCAGGACAGCTGAACCCAGCTGACCAAAGGGATATGATATCAGGAAAAGTTTTGTCACCAAACAGGTTGTCAAACACTGCTGTCCAGGGCAATGGTGGAGTCCACATCCCTGGAGGGATTTAAAAGAAACGCAGATGTGGCACTTGGGGATATGGTTTAGTGCTGGGTTAATGGTTGGACTCAGTGATCTTTTGCAGCCTAAGTGACTCTATGATTCTCTGCTGCCTGCAGTGGAGGATGTGCTCTTTCTCTTTTTTGTCCACAAAGCACCATACACAGCTGGAGTTCTGGGAGCTCCTGTGTTACTGAGTGGCTAAATAAAAAGCTGGAAAAGGGCAATAACGTGATAGGGCATGGTTGCCCTCCACCAGTGGCTAAAGCTCTCCAGAGGAGGAAGAAGCAGCATGAAGGCTGCACCTTTCCTGGCTGGCAGCAGCATCTCCCCCAGAAGCGCATCCCTGTGTCCATCGGTGCTGGCTCTCCAGGAAACTCTTCTAGGAAACCTTGTGTGGTCAGCACAAACATCCCTTGGCTTGAGCTCTGGGAATTCCCAGCGGGGGTGATCCAAGGACAGTGGCGTGTGGCTGGGGGGGAGTGCTCCTTGTGGACACCGGGGTGGCTGCGACCTCCTGCCAGGGGACAGCCCCATTCCTCGTGTGCCCCCACGGACGTGGGGCTGGAAGGGCCCTCCCAGCACAGGAGCAGCCCCCAGCATCACATCAGCCCCCTCTGAGTGTGATGCCCTTCCCAGCTTTGATTTGGGATCACCAAGTCCTTCCACCACCCTTGCTACCTCTTGTAAATCAGCTCTTGGGTAACCCCGGCATGGAGTGACCTGCACTCACCACTCAGCGGGGAAGGAATAAAAATGCCTGGAGCATTCCAGTACCCGGCACAGGAAAGGTGGTTTTTCATTTATTGCTGAGATATCAAGGACAGGGGAAGCATAGAAGCAGCTCTGGAAGAGCCGGGCGGAAGGGCTCGAAGAGTAGGAAGCGTTGGCCAAATAAAAGTGGAGGATGTTTATGGTGTGAAATCGGGAAGTGTCTTCAGGAAGCTGGTAGGAAAATTCAGCTGAGATAGGAGAGGGCAAAACAAGAATGCTGAGAGGGAGAGGAGGGGCACTCTGCCTTGTTTAGCCGTGTTTGTAGAAAATTGGACCATCCTCAGCTCTTGTTCAGTCCTGGGCTGCCCAGATTTCCCTGCCCGCCCCATCCCTGTGATTCCCACTCAGGAAGTGGTGCTGGTGTGTGTGCAGGGTTATTCTGGGGCTGGAGGCTATTCCAAGAAGCATCAGCAAGGCCAAGCTCATCAGTGCTGTCACACATGGACTTTGGGGGGTGAATTTGGCTCATCAAATTAACACGTTTGGGCTGTCTAAAAGCAAAGAACAGAGGAAGAAAACGGGCTCTTTTTTCCATTTTGTTGGGTTTTTTTTCATTTTTTTCTTTTTCCACAACTGCCACTGAAGGTTTCACTGCGTTGCAGGCGGCGCCTCTGTTTCCTACAACTTAAATGAAAGATCCATTTTTCTCTCCTTTAAACAGAGAATAAAATGGGCTTGTAAGACCTCCCAGAATGGTAACAGGTATCATTTAAACCTGAAGGCAGAGCACCAACTCTCAGGACAATGCTCTCAGGCACAGGGTGGGATTCCATGATCCTTGTGGGTCTCTTCCAGCTCAGGATGCTCTGTGATTCACTGTCTTGCTGTCTTGCATGGAAGTGTTGGAACTAAAAGTTCTCAGTTTTATTTCTCTAAGTCACCTCAAACTTCTGATGTGGTGTAGATTAGTGAAAATATTCTTGTTAAACAACAACAAATTCTTGGGATGTGATCCCAAGGCAGAGCTTAAAAGCTACAAATGATTAAATACGTGGGACAAATTAAAGGTAATAATCTTTATAGTCCTTCACTTCCAATCCATCCAATCTATCATTAATTGTGCACTCTGTGGTCACTCTAAAATTCACTGCTGCAGGAAATCGTCCAAGCCAAATGTCCTGGCTGCTATAACTTTATTTTTTGAGGAATGTTTTAATTTCACACTCATCAATGGCATGTCTAGGTTAGTCAGGCAGCACAAGAAGTGTCTTCATTCACCTTTCAAGGCATCACATGGCTCATGGGGAGGAATTATTTCTCATTTGTGAGCAATAATGACCGAACATTGCTGGAGGGGCAGGAGTCACTTTCTTCTGCATTACACTTCATTCACAGTGAGGGCAAAAGGCTCCACAGGAGAGATGTAGGATCTGGTGGTAAGCAAGGCCGATATTACCATATATTTGATTTAAATTTTAATCAAACTGAATTGTTTTTCAAATGCAGATAACACAGCCATGGCTCCAAAAATAAAACACGGACAAGCAATCTATCAGGCATGTCTGTCAGCAAAACAGACTCCATCTCATAAACCTGCCAAAACAGCCCTTTGCTTCAAACAATAAAAACTGGGAGGAATGGAAAACTTCAGCTTTAAAAAGCTTCGTATGTTAAAAAAAAAAAAA
>VYXC01009539.1:482869-535325 GCA_013397175.1 Platysteira castanea
AGGTTAATGTAAAAATGAAAGCCATTTAATAAATCTTTTAGTGGAGATCAAAAGCAGTGAGTGCAGGAAACCAGAAAATTGATGATACGACATTTTCCGACACTCCATAACATTCATATTATTCAGGGAGCTGCCAACCACAATTGTTCGAATACTCTTTTAACCGATGTTGTTACTCGAACTCGTAAGCCAGCCACTGGTCTCCCCAAGGAAAACCATATGGGAAGACAGTAGCTCAATTAAAAGTAATGTGGTGTGTGGCTCTTAATCCTTGCTTGAGCCCTTGTGCCAGCAAGCTCTTAAGTATGTGCTTAAATTTAAGCCTGTGCTCAATTTTTGTCTGTTTTATGCACATTTCTTGAGCAGAATACCCAAAATAATATCAAATCTCCTCTTGCAAAGGGTCTGCTCTGCACACGGCCGGCACACAGAGGTGGCACCCATGTTCTCCTGGGTGCCCTGGGCTCTGTGAGGATTTCAGGGTGGCTTCTGTCATGGATAAATACAGATTTGTGATTGCAAAGCCTGATTTGAATCCTGTCTCCCTCTAGTGTTGTGCAAACACTTGGAAAAGGAGTTAAAGGGGGTGCCAGTGATTCAATGCCCAAGGTGCTCTCCTGGATAAGTGAGCAGCAAATCCAAGATCCGTGGATGGCCAGAGGAAAGGGCTTGGAGGAACTCCGGGTGGGGAGCATCGTGCTGTGAGCAGAGCTGCTGCTGGCTGATTTGGCTGCTGAATCAGGCCCATTTTGGCTGGGCTGTGCTGGATCTCCTGCTCTGCTGCAGGGGTGGCTGCTCCATTGCGTGCCGGCGTCTGTGCTGACTGCGAGTCTGGCATCCTCCCGCCTGTCCTGGAAATTAGTGACATCTGAAGAGAGGGAATGATGAGAACAAGACTATGGGAAGCTCACTAGCATGTGGAAAGGAAAAGCATGGGTGTTGGAGCCTTCCCGTGGGTCACACAGGTTGGGTTGTGCCCCTCTCACCCCGTGCCAGCCGATGCCCGCAGGGCCCAAGACCTGCTGCACAGAGAGGTGGTGACACGGCATTGTCCCCCCCTGGTCGGGCTCCCACAGCCGATCCCAGCAGATGGGAACAGCGTGTGGAATGGAGCTGAAAACGTGCTTATTTTCCTTGCCTTTTCCTTTGGCTCCCCTTTGATGGGGGCAGTGCTGGCTGCACCTCGGCTGTGTGCTCACAACGCACAATGTCCCGTGGAAGATGTGCCAGCTCCACTTCTTTTCCCATGGTATTTTACCACTCATTAATCCTTTTGATTTTTAGCCTCTTTGAAGCCCAGGGTTTGGATGTCTTTCAGCTCCCACTGAAATTGGACATGAAAACACTTCAGCCAGTGCAAAAGTTTAAACCCCTTATTCATCCACCCTGGAAAGGCTTCAGCTTGATATGCTGACAGTGACTGGCTTTATTATGTTTATCTTTTGGCAGTATCTCCTCCTGCAATTGATAGTGCCTCGGGTTTTCCTGGTGCCAGGTTGAATTTCCAGCCCTGGTGAATGAACCAGGCCGTGGTGTTCCTCTGCCAGGCTGAGCCATGTGCAGGGCAGGCCGTGATTTCCGTGGTAAATACACAGAGGAGTAAAATAAACATGTAACCCAACAGCACACACAGACACACACACACATATGATAAAAAGTCTGGTCTTTCACCTAATTTAGACCAGAAAATTGGCATCTGATTTTATTGTTCAGGCTGACTCCAAGAACAAAAACATATTTTTTCCTTCAAAACGAGAACTGCCAAAATATAGAGAATGATATCTGCTGGTTGGAGCTAATTGGGATTAACTGCTTCCTGGCTGCTTTTTGTGGAACAAGTGCTATTTTGCTCCGTTGATAACAGCAGCACTTCCAAAGCTGGCTTAGGGAAGTGGCTGTACCCTAGCCATCAGATGCATGCAGGACGTACTTTCTAACCTGTGTTTTTGGAAGGGGAATAGTCTCTGTTCCCAAAGACTCAGCCCTCAGGTTGCTGCCAGCCCAGCTCCTGCTGCAGCGTGGAGAGGTGAATTTAGAACAGCCAAGCCAGACAGGAAAGCATGGCATGGAAAATGCTGAGCTTTCCGCAATTTGGTTCCATTCTAATTAGCATTTTCTGCACACTTTTGATTTCCGATTTTCCTGCCCAGCTGTTGAGACTATTCATATTTCTTGAAATTTTTCCAAAAGGCAGGGGAAAAAAGCACAACCCTATCGCCAGCCCAAGTGCCTAATTAAAATAGTTGGAATTAGAATAACATTGCAATTAGAGTTGTGTCTGTTGGCCTTCCGGGGTTTAGGATCTGTGCTTTCAAGCCTTTTGCTGTAAACATGGGTCTGGAAATTTATCTTGGGGTTTCAAAATAGCCAAAAATTGCAAAACCCACCAGAAGGAGTGAGAGAGCTGGGAACACTGGCCTTGCAGGAGGACGGGGAAGAACCCACCCATTGCCTGTGGCTCTGCTTGGGATGTTGAAATAGGTGCAGGAAAAAAAAAAAATCCCATGGCCTGTAAGGGCTGATTTGAAGAATCCCACTGCAAAAGCTGTGTGGAAAGCATGGCATGCTCTACGGAGCAAACATGCAGCGTATTTTTAGCCCCATTTCCTGGCACCTTGTGTATTAACTGCTTCCAGACCCCGAGCATCGGACAGGGATGGTCTGAGCCTCTGGAATTCATGTGCCGATCGTGCACAGCCCGTGTGTGCGACGGGGCGGCTGCTGCGACTGCGGAGCAGCAGGCGAGAAGGAGGAGGGGGGTTTCGGGTTTTGGATGCAGAGGAGCGGAGATCTCTCGAGGCAGGGGCGCCTGGGAGCTGCGGTGTGCCACCCGCCCAGATGTTCGTGCCGTGCTGGGAGCAGAGCACACCTGCACACAAGCTGTTCCCGGCAGCGGGGACACGGGCAGGCACGCGAGGCTGTCCCCAGGGATGCCGTGTGAGGCCACCAGCTCCACCAGCTTTCTGTCCCCATCAGCTGGCACAATGCCCTGTCTCCAGGAGCATGGGGTGGACCAGGCTGGAAAGGTGCTTTGTGCCTGGGGTCACAGCAGTGGGTGATGTATGAACAAGTGATCTCTTTGGCAAGATGTCCCTGCGATGCCCCTCGGCCTAAATATATGCCAAAGATCTAAGCTGGCCCCTGAGAAAATAGAATCCTGAAGGTCTGAGCTGACCCCCCAGAAAACAGCTGAGACAGGTGCCACCACAAGTGGGGATCTGCTGGCTTTCCTTGCTCTCATTAAAGCTCTCAGTAATGCTCCTTTCCACCGCCCTGGCTGACCTGGCACCCAGCACTGCCACCCCACCGAGGGGCAGAGGATGCACAAGGGCTCCAGGCCATCATTTCCTTGTGAATTTCCTCCAGTTTTATTTATTCATTATTATGCCAAGCCATGTAAAGGTTGTGAGAGGAGATGTAAAGCCCTGGGGGGGAAGAACTTTCTAGGAATGATGTCTCCTTGGATGACCTTTAGGACTGCATTGAAGGATATAGAGGAGCAGTGGGGAGAAGGATAAGGGAAACCTGTTTACCCAGGAAAAGGGATGTTTTCCTGGAGCTGTGGGCATTTAAACTTCCCAACAGAGCCTATTTTGGTGGGTACAACTGGGAGATCTCCCTACCCCTGCCAGTCTGTTTTTGCTGCTGGGTCACTGAGGAAACCACTAAAGCAGCTGAGGGAACATTGATTTTGAGTTTACAGGATCATGGAATATTCTGATTTGGAAGGGACCCATAAGGATCATTGAATCCAGCTCTTCAGTAAATGGCCCAAACAGGGATAAACCCACACCCTTGGATTTACTAGAACCATCAGCACCATGCTGTAACCGAGCACATCTCACTGGTTTGTTTGTTTAATGTTGGACTCTGATGTGAAAATCTGGGGCAAATTAAGGAAAAAAAAAGGAAAGATCTTTCTTGGGAAGAAAGAAAATCAGCCTCAGAAACCCACACTATATTTCATAGCTCTGTGGAGAAGAAGAAGAGAGCACATGGACAGCCCTCCCACTCACCTGCATGAGACTAATTCTGAGTCTAGAAAATAAGTGATCCCACAAAAAGACCCCTGGCAAGGTTACAGGACCTCCTAGGCCACGAAAAATGTTATGGATTTTCCCTCCAGTTTGCTGCTTTTGCCTCCCAGAAAGTGTCACTGGATTCACCTTCATTGACGTGATTTTCCCCTCCAGAGGACGGGGGAGAGAAGCCCAGACCCCAGCATCCTCACACCTGGCTCTGATTCCCTGCCCAAGCCCTGGAATTGATGATGTGCCAAGTGACAAGGGTCTGACTCCAATTTGGGTGTCAAATGGGGAGAGGTGGCTCATGAAAGACAGCTCCGGGGCAGGGCTCAGCTGTCAGCTCTCAGCAGTCACAAGGAGCAGGATGGGGAAGCACGGGCATGGACCATGGGCAAGCAGAGGTGTTGGACTCGCAGGTGATGCTCGGGCTGAAGGGATGGAGGAAGATTCCTGAGAGCTTAGGAAGCCTCAGAGCATGGCTGTCATGGCTTTTGTGGCCCTAGCATCTTATCTTCAAAGAGAAATATAAAGATTTTGGTATCTTGCATCCATCTGGGGAGCTGTGCACATGCTGCAGGAGAAGCAGCTTTCCGTCCCATTTCTATCCCTGCTTCTGATTTACTCTGTCACCTCAGGCAAATCATTTAACCCTGGCTTCAACCTATTTTACGGGGATGTTGCAAGGCTTAATTAGGGCTTGTAAAAGGTCTTGAGTTCCTGAGAGGTGCCTGCTGGATTAGGGTGATTAATCGCATGTTGGTGGGAGAGATATTGTAGGGGTAAATCCAAGCAGTCAACAATAGGGCAGATGATATTTTTCCCTGGGGGAATAAGACAAGGGGGTTGTGAAAGCATGTACGTATCAGGTTTATTAATTCTGGATATCAAGCTGTTGAAACTGTAGGGAGGCTCTGTGGTCAAAACCGCAGAAATCTGACTGTATGGCTGAGATAAAGACATTCAGCATTTCCACAAAAATCAATCAAAGGCACATGAATTAGGACTTCAAAGTCACAAGGGTGAACAACTTGCAAAACTTCAAGTTTTGGAAATAAATGTTTGGCACTTGCTCTGAACACCATCGGAAAACACACTGGGATCACCTTGTTAGTATTCATTGCTGTGGAGCAAAAGGGGGGATTACGAGGAGGAGGACGAGGAGGAGGACGAGGAGGAGGACGAGGAGGAGGGGCAGAAAAACCCCCCACATTTTGCTGAACTTCATGCAGTTTTCCACATGATTGCCCAATTGCCCTTCCATATAGGAGCGGAGAGGGAAAAACGCCAGGCTTTGTACAGTTATTTTCAGGATGACCCAGTTCTCCTTCTTTGCGGAAGAAACAGAGAGACAACAGCCGCCTGCTGAAATCCGAGCGGCGGGTTTTGGGTTATTCTTTTGGCCCGCTTCTTTTCTGCCACAGCTTCATCTCCTTCAATAGGCTGGTCCCTAATTTGCGCCAGCACGATGAAAAGGAGCCGGGGCTTGGGAAGCAAAGCAGGCAAAGGCTGAGCAGCCTTTGATGGGCTTTGGAATCGGGCGGGCTTTGCCCCAGGAGCTGGGGGTGACAAAAGGAGGGATCCGGCGCTGGCTGGGGGTGCAGAGATTTGCCTCTGAATAGCCAGGAGGGCTCTGCAGGGCCGGGGTGACCGGGAGGAATGCAGCGAGCCCTGGCTCCGCCAGACCAGGGTGATTTCATCCGCTTCTCGGAGACAGAGCATAAATCAATATTGTTTTGTAGATCGCTGGGCTTGCCACACTTTTTTCTTTTTTTTCCCTTGGGGAACATCCACTATCCATGCACGATGGGGAAGGACGTCGCAGGGGAGAGGAGGGTGGCTGTGCCCTCTCCGTGTGCAGCTCAGGGAAAACTGGGTTTTTATTCTTCCAGGGACAGAACAGAGCCAGCCAAAACCAGAGATTATCATCACTAAGGAATCCTGCCTGGGGAGCTCCCACCAACCAGGAGAGCAGTTAGTTTGGGATTTTTTTAAAGCATTTTTTTATGGCAAGGCAGTTTTAGTTGAGCTAAATGAAGCTTGTTGCAGCAGGGAATTCAGCGTGCACATGCTTAAAAATCTTTAAAGATTGGATATTTAACTCCAGCAAATAATCAAGTCCCAGGAACAATTTAGATGAGTAATATATTAAAAACAGTCTTGCACAGATCCAAGAAAAACGTTGGAGGATCCATAGGGGTCATTGTTATGCACCGCAGGCTTAAATATATTGACTTTTACAACTGCAAATGGATGGTTGCAGAGTGGTTTCCACCGAAGAGCAGTTTCAGTTGTGATAACTCATACAGAGTGAAATTCAGTCTCGTGCTCGGAGCCAGCATGAGGTCTAGGAACCGAGTGAACTTAATCTTTATCTCTCTCCAAACATTACATCTCTTTAATCCTTGAGGCATGCCATTCCTGGGAGGATCCTGCATAAAGGATGCAATAGAGCAGGGCAAGAATCAGATTTGTTATTTATGGAAAAAATCTGAAATGAGAGAAAACACGTTCTGAAATTACAGGAAAGAAAACATTTTTCCAGAGGGGAAGAAAATCTCAGACCCAAAAATAAACTGATTTTTTTTCACCAATAAAAGTGTTTTTTCCTTCTCTAAGATTACATCATTGTATTGCAAATGAAAGAGAAAGATGAAATGTGCCAGCCAGTGTAAAGTCAACCCTTCCGTTGCAGGAAAATTAGGATGCATTTTGTGGAGGGGGCTTCTTTTTAATATAAACTTTGTGAAGCTTAGAGATTTTTATAGAATATTATTCTTTTTCTGGGGAAAAAAACCCCCAAACCAGCAAAATAACAACCAAACAACTTTCTTTTGGAAAACGTGCCAACCACTCTGCTAAACCCAAAATCTCTGTGGAAGTCTGAGATTTAAAAGTGCATAGATAAGAAATATTTAATGGGCGTGGGTGGGATGTGGCCATAAATACTCAGGCTTCTCTGTGGCTCTGTGATCTGCTCTTCTGGACTACTAGAAAAGATGTAACAGTGAAATCAGCTGTCATGGGCAATGCCTTGGGATCGCTGGGGTTTTCTTGGCTGGGGTTGCTGCCTGAACCAAGACACGCTGTGTGCATGCAACATATGCACAAAACTACCCCATCTACTAGAGAAGTGTTGGTTTGCACTCGTCAGAGTTACACAAAACTCTCGAATGTTGCTGAGGTGACTTGAATTAATTTTTAATCAAGTTTATGCTCTCGTGCCAGAAAAAACGGTTGATGAAACTGGGTTTCCGCTGGCACCAAGACCTAAACACTCAGCAAATAAACCAGCATGGGAGCCGTGATCAGCATGGGAGGAACGGCCCCCGGCACAGCCAGATCCCCCAAGAGTGCTGAGTAGCTGCATTTCTGTAATGCTTCCTCCTATGACGTGGTGTGACAGCAGATATTTCCTCCCTGAAGATGAATTTGTCACTAACAAAGCCAGGAGAGGTGACAGTGGCAGAAGCTGGGCTTGTAATCACCGTCAGCAGCGAGGTATTTTGCAGGAACCCAAGCATCTGAAGGGAAATATTTTGCTTTATTCCAAAAAAGATTCATTTCTGGTCCACTGGAGGAGCTACGCCATTTACTAATTAGGGAATTGGGAGCTGGGGGTCCATGGGTTGTAATCCTTGGCTGAGTGGAGCGGTGTGTTCATTACATCTGTCACTCATCTCCCTCCTCTCTCATTTTCCTGGTCTGTAAATTGAGGTTAATACCTTCTGTACACCGAGGGTGCAAGGAGGATTAATCAGAGGGCATCCAGAGCACTGCAGCCTTTTCCTTGGGTGATGGCTGGAGCTCCTGGAGGAACTGGAATATATCACTAAAAAATTTTGTTTTCCATTGAGAACCTGAATAGGGGCGCTTCAGTTCTGAATTGCTGAGATGTTACTGTTTTCACCTCAAAATTACCAAAATATGAAGCAATTGTTTCTGGCTCAGGGGGGATGGGAGGAAAAACTGACCTTTGAAAAGCGTTTAATAGGTTTACCTGTGAAGGGGAGCGGGGGGGATTTTTCTTGTAGAAAAGAAATCCTAACCCAAACACCCCGAATACTTGGCAGCCACATAATCATGACTTTAATAGAGCCCTCGGTTTTCCTGTTACAATAAAAGAGGTCTGCTCTGCGTTAGAAACAAAGCAGAGGGGAAGCAAACAACCCAAAACCCCAGCCCTCGTGGCAGTCCAGGGAAATGGGGTCACTGTCGGGCACATCTCAGAACCTGTCCAGGAACTGTGTGTTCCCAAGCTGGCTGCGTTTACCCACCAGCCTCTTGTAGGGCTACATTAGCAAACAAAACAAACTGGGCCAGCAGTTTGTGCTGCACGGAGAGCACTCCCAGTGGCTTTTCCAATTCCAGGGATGGAGCAGGCAGCTTAACCACTTATTTACCCGAGCCTGCTCACACAGAGAGGACCCAACCTGATGGATGGCCCCTGACCTCCCCGCCCCGCATGGCCACCAGCCAGACTGCCACTTGGGTGTCTCCTGCAAGCCTCCCGTCTGGCAAGAGTCCAGCCTGTTCTGTTGCCTACCAGGGTAAGAAATACTGCTCTTCCCCAAATGGGTGACCCCCGAGTTACGGGCGGGTTAAAGAGAAGCATAAGTTATCTGGACACACAGCCACGAAACCATTCTCTGGGAGGAAAGGGTAAACAAACAAATCATTTATTAGCAAGTGAAATTGTTTTTTCTTTGAAATGCAAAAATGTGCTCTCTGGTGAGTTATGCTTTTAGCTTCGCCCTTCGATCTCACCAGGAGAAGCCCAGGCACGTCAGGAGCAAAGCTGCTTTCAAGTCACCCGTCCAGCTGGTCCTCTGCAGGGCGGTGTAGGGGTGCTTAATCACTCGGGGCAGCACTGGGTTTGGGGGAATTCAGCCACTGACAGTGGGGGCAGCAGGATATGGCTGAGGATATGGGGCAGAACCAGTGAAGACACCCCGGTGTCCTGCAGCTGGGGTTCTGGTGCGGGGAGGATGATCTCGGGTACCACCAAGGGGGCTGGGGAGGGTGTTCATGCAGAGCTAATGAGGGAGCAAGGCAACAGGTCTGTGGCGTTTGTGGACATGAGATGTGTGTGGAGAACATGCTGGTTTTTCCTGGGGAGCCCTGGGCCCCTGGGAATGGGAGTCTGTCCTCTGGAAGCAGCCTCTGCTCCCTGCCCTGTTGCAGGTGGTGTGGGGCGTGTTCTAGAGAGGGAGAGGTCCCAGAGCTGTGGTGTGATGCCCCTCCTGCACAGGCCGCATGTGAGGGGGACATCTCCCAGCACTCAACCTCTTTCAGTCGTTTCTCTTGGTGCTGTTTCATTTTCCCTGCTTGGGGAAAGGCCAATAGTCCGGCCTACAGAACCCTTGGCTCCGTGGCCAGCACATCCCCTCCTCCAGGAAGGAGACGGGGCTCCCAGGGTCACCTCCCTTCACACTGGCCTGCCCAGGGGACAGTCAGGGTGTTAATTATTCCATCCATCCATCCTCAGGAAGCTCCTGTATCACATCTCTGCTCTGTGTCACCAGGACGTAATGAGCAGAGCTTCACATCCAGCAGCTCTTGGATTCACTCTGGATGTCTCTTGTGATGCCTTGCAGACACGGCTGATCCCTGGGCTGGGGGGGTTCATGTGGGCAGGAGATGCCTTTACACCTCTGCCTCTCACTGCTGCCGATTAGGAAGGGCCATGTGGGAAATTGGGCTGAATTCCTGCAGTTTCTGCCCTCCCCTGGTTGTCAGCGATGCTGGTGAAGGCAGGACCCTGCTGGCTGCTGCCCCACGGGGCTGTGGCGATGAGTCAGGGAGGAAAAGCAGCGATTTTGTGTGCTGAGGAGGAAAATGAAGTGGGGAGATAAAAGTAGGAAGGAAAGCTAAGGGAGAAATCATTACTGGGTCGTGTCAGCTTAGCAGATGAGAACCCCTAATTCCTTCAGGAGGGTGCAGGTTGGGGGCAAACCTCCCACTTTCCTCACCTTCAGGAACGGCTTTCAAACCCATAAAGCATCTTAGAAATGCCAGTTCAGCACGGGATCAAACTGCTGCTGCCAAGGACACTGGCAAGCCACAGGTCACTCGTATCACCGCCAGGAGCAGGTCATTTGTGCTGGAAGTAAATATTTTTCACACTGGTGTAAATAAGTTAGAGTTGCTACCACAAAAATGTTATTTTTCTCTCATTTCTGGTGCACCAGCCAAACGAACCCACGGACATACAAGCTCAGCACAAACACCTTCCTCCTGTTGGCTGGAAGAATTAAGACACTCATAAAGCACTTGGGTCTTGGAATAAACTTCCCTGTAAGAGACACAGATCCAAAGTAAGAGATAAGTGCACATCCCTTGCCATGGCTCTGGACTCCAAAGAAGCTGTTTGCTGGGCTGAGCCAGCTGTGATTTATGGAACTGTTTTCAGGATTGTATCATCAAATATGTCTTAAAAACTGCCTTCTCCCCAAAGACTGGTCTCTAGAAATCAGATTCCTGACATTCCTTGTATTGTCCAGCTGAGACCTGTGGTACAAACAGCATTTTTGTAAGGCTGTTTTGAAAAGTGAGCTGTGGTTGTTATTGAACCCTCTCTCCATCTTATTTAGACTTTTCTTCTTTCTCTGCTGTTATTATTTATGAGGATGAAACTGGGGCTTCTGTTTGGAGAGGGATTGTTTCTTGAGTAAAATTGTGGGTTTCAGTGGTCTGCAGCTTCGGAGAGAACACTTTGAGTCAATAAATGTGCTACCACAATTCCATAACTATCCACATGAGGATTAAAATAAGCTGAGGGAAAAAAACAAAACAAATCTGTTATTTCTGCTGTGACTACTCGAACCTGCAGGGTGAGAGAAAAAGCACGTCTTGATTTAAACACCACTGATTTATTTTTAGCCCTGTGGCCAGCGTGGGAGCCTGTGGCTGAAGCAGAGAGAGGGATGCAGTGGCTGGATGAGGTCTCCTGGCTGCTAAATCTTTTCTCTGGCAGCTTAAATACCTGTGTCAGGAAGCAGCTCAGAGCTCCAGCATGGGATAGTGGGGAAAAATGGGGAAAGTGGGATTGGCATCAACAGCCTCAGGTGCAAACCCTAAATTTGAGAATCATGAAATGCATGCAACTGGAGGCTTTTGCAGGAGGCTTTGGGGGAAATTGGAAGGCAACCTTTCACTTAGTGCTGGCATCTTCCTGAACTTCCGTGCTGACCCTGTTTGTCCTGGACCCGTGTGAGGACATATTTTACCTTGCAGTGCTTGTCTTCCCTTTCCTGTGGCCTGACCAGGGCAAAAGCAGCTCCAGCAAACACAGCACTTGCTCCTGAGAAGAAAAGTGTGTGCTCAGACCAGATACTGAACAGGAAGGGTAATCATCCTCTTTGGGGAACCTCAGTGCTTCCAGAGGAGGAGAGTGAAATAGCACTGATGCCACCCAGGCCACAGCTTTGGGGAAGGGTTTTCTGAGGGTTTCCAGGCCTAAAGACAAGTCCTGACATGAAGTCTGAGGGGATCTGCCCTGGCATCTGCATGGGGTCCTGTTTTGGAAAGGCACTGAGGCCCCAAAAGATGCAGAAGCAACTGAAGACCTCGTAAAGGGTGAGGCTGATGTAGGCTGCAAATCCAGGGAAAATAAGGGTTGGTTTCAGATGAACACAGGCATCTAATACTGTTTAAAGTCTCTGATGGTACCCAAGCCTTCCTCATGGGACTGAAAGGTGGAGTGTGGAAGGGAAGGGAGACCTGCACCGCACACAGGGAGCAGCCCCTCACCAGGGGCAGCTCACTTGCCAGCCAGGGTGGCCTTTTTTCTCCAGAATTTGTCTCCAGCCTCTGCTGCTTTTCGGAAATCGTGTTTTCTATCATCTAGGCTGATGCCCCACAGAATGCACGATCCTGAGCCCCGAGCTTGCCTGGGTCTTGGCTGAAGCCTGCACATGGCAGCATTTCTGCATCCCCAGCTGGAGCGACGCAGAGGCCAAAATATCAGCGCCGGGGTTCCAAATGAACTGCTGAGGGAGTTTCTGGGTTTCAAACACTCTAATCCATGGAGCTCTGCTTGATCCCCAGAGCCACCCTTAGCACGGGGCTCCGAACCTCTCCAAGAGAGGCAGCTCTGCAGCCAGAGCAGTCTGGGCTGTGTCTTTGTACTCCATTTCTCAGCATCAGCTGACATGGAAAGGCCACGAAGACATCATCCTTTATACAAAGATGGAAACAAACACTTGCATTTGGGAAAGCAAATGTCACACCATTGATCTGGAGCTGAGTTGTTTACAATGAAAAGGGGTTGATATTTAATGGAAGGTTAACTCCTTTTCTTTCCTTTTTTTTTTTTTTTTTTAAGGTGCTTAAAATTACCAGACTTTGCATAAAATATGGTTCTGATTAAGAAACATTTGACTTAACAAAAGCAAAGTCAAAGCTAATATGTGCACAGTTTTGTATTAGCCTGCCTATAATTTTGAAGTAAAACTCTAATGACTACAGAAAATTTGCTCACTTATGAAACAGATAGGAAATGCAATACACAGAAGAGATTAGGGGCAAGAAAAACAACCCTTTTACTGCGATTGAGACGAGCCATGCTGCAGCCCAATCCCCTGAACTGCTTCCTCTAGGTTCTCTCAGAAACAGGGATGTGGATTTTTCAAGGATACGTAAACTTCCACGTCACAGAGGAAAAAAATTCAGGATACAAAGAGAGATTTGAGGGCTTTCCTGGGCAGAAGAATGTTTTGGTACACACTGAAGGAGTGAAATTGTGCCTTGCTGCTGGTCTGAAGTTACCAAAGGGAGAAGGCAAGGGGGGGAAAAAGTAAAGAAACCTAAACCTTGCAGCTTTTTGGAGAAAGAATGGGCCACATCCAGCCCAGAGGGGGCAGGGTTGACTCTGTGAGTCCTTTCTTGGGCAGCCAAGGATGGACCCCAGTGCAAGGTGTCATCCTGGAGGAGCACGGAGCAGCAGTCAGAGCCCCCCACATGGAGGGTGAAGGGTGGGGAGTGGGAAAAGCTTTGCTGGAGGAATGACTGGGAAGAGAAAAGGGCGAAGTGGTCACTGGCTCTCAGTGCCAGCACACGGCAGGGCCCCTTTTCTGGTCCCTTTGGTGTCATCCTCCCCTGCATTGCTCAGCGGCTGCTCTGCCATGTGCGACCCCAGCATCTGCTGCTGCCCGAACAGAGCCCACCCCAGGCTCACCAAACTCATAATCTAAAATAAAAGGGCTCTTTCAGAACATAAATTATGTAAATGTCGTTCTTTTTCTGGCATCTCTTGTTAGCCATTCTATCCCTTCAAAACGAGCATCCCAGTGGGATTGTCCCGCGGTGGGGTGGCCAGAGGATGGGACCTGTGCTGGCAGCAGCGCTGCTGTGGGCCTGCTCTGGGCGTCCCTCAGGACTCGGGGCAGGGGACGGCCGCTTTGTTTTCCAGCCAGGTTTTTATTTGCAGGCAGGAGGGGCTGTTTGATCTCAGTGATGGGAAAAGCTGCTCCCTTCGGATGCCTCTGGAAACCGCTGCTGTGGCGGCGGCCCTGATAAGGCCCGCGGTGGCTTTGAAGGTGGAAGGGAGGGTCCGAGGGGACCGCGGGTGTTTGGGAAGGGGCACCCCTGGCAGACAACAGCCCGGGCACGGAGCTCAGGTTATCTAAATAGCACATCCATCACTGCCGCTTCCTCCAGCAGGTGATTAATAACGCACAAACAGCGGTACTTTGTGGAACCGCGGTAAATTTTATTATGACTTCCTTCCACTTGATAAGCACTTCCATGGAGATGGAGGCGGGCAGAGCCGCTCCCCATGGGTGTCTGGGACACCCCGGCAGCCCCGGGGGCCAGGAGGGCTCCAGCGCCCCGGCCCCTTCCCCACCAGCTGCAAGCCATGAAAAGCAGTGGTTTGGTTTTGCTTTGTTTTGTTTTGTTTTGTTGCCTTTGACGGGATGGAGCCTCTCACCCCCACTGGCTGACCCGAGGTTGCATCTTGCACACCTGCTGTTTAAAAGTCCCATAAAGCATCAAGCGGAGCCCGGCATCCCCACAGCACAGCAAAGGGGGCAAGAATAAACCCTCCTCATCATAAAGACATGGAGAAAGGCCATAGCTGCTCATGTTTGGGGTTGGGAAGGCAATGAGAACCATCGCTGATGCTCTCGCTGCTTTGTCCCGCTCTCTTGAGGATTCACATATTCCCCAAATATTTACAGAGAAACACGTGTTTGTGCATGTGGAATGCTGCTTTTTCCCTCAGTGTTGGGCTGTTCTGTTCAAGTGGGAGTGGATGTTGCTGGGAGATGAAGGACACTGTGTGGCAGCAGTAAGCCCAGAGCAGGAATGGGATGAATGGTCATGGGCCTGCAGCATTGGTGCTCGGTTTTTCTTACAGTGGGGAGCTGATTTTGTATGGCTTTTTATCAGTTATTTTGTATTGCTTTTTATCAGTAATCAAGTGGTTTGTGTGCTGATGGAAGGAGGGTGGGAATCCCCGCCCTGCTCCCCATCTTCTGGCGCTGGGCTGCACAGGCAACTTTGTTTGTTGGGAGATTTAGAGCCTAATCATAAAATCCTAGAATGCTTTGGGTCAGAAGGCACCCTAGAGATCATCTTATTCCAAGCCCCATCCCATGGTCAGAGACACCTGAAGATGGAAGGTGCTGCCAAAATGATTGGCCAAGCCATGGGTGGGATGTGTCATCAAGCTCTCTGCTTTGCTTTGTTGTTTGTTTTTTTCCCCCCATTATTTATAAATCATGATGGGTTTGTTTTTCAGGTTTTTCATGCACCACACCAGGGATGGGAGCAAGGTGCAGGTCATACAACAGGAGAAGGCAGCTGCTGGGAAAAGCTGAACCAGATTTGGTTTCTCTGTAGAAACGCAAGCCCAGAAATTTGATTTTGCCAGTGGAAAAGACACTTGTGTCTTTGTGCATGTAGTGGGGGATGGTTTTGCTTTTGGGACAGCTGGGGGAAACCACAGGACAGATTTGAGCTGAGTCAGATGGCCCAGAGGCTGCTGAGGTTTGGGGATGGCCCTGAGCAGGCATCCAGGACAGACCCAGCCCTTGCACCTCCACTCAGCACTGCGTGATCCATGAGGGAGCCTTTCCCCCCTTTTTCTGGGCAGGCACGAGCGAGTTCCTCGCTGTGGTGCGTGCAGATGTGCAATCCTGGCTGGCACAGTGCCACGGGGATGCACTGCAATAACCTGGGGTTTATGTGAAGGGAAAAGCCTCGGGAGGAGCAAAGCTTTGAACCGCTCAGTCTGCACCGGTGCAGGGCTGGCAGGGAAGGCTGTGAATGAAAACTTGTGGGACTCGGGGTGAGCCAGTTAATCGAGATGGGTTTCCTTATTTTTCTTTCCTCGTAGGCACTGAGTGTAGGCTGGATTTTATCCTGACAGCCAAACGCCGGGCTGCCTGTGGGCTGCTCCTGCGTGCCCTGTGTTCTGAGCTCTGGGAAATCTGAGCTGGGAGTGAAAGAACTGCAGAGTAGCAAAGCATTTTTGTTATTCCTAGAGCAAATCCAAGAGGTTTAGATGAGATACCCTGGCAAAGCAAACAGCACCTTCACTTGGAGCCCAGTCTGAGGTGGCTCCTGGCTGCGTGGGATCACATCTGCTGTAGGTGGTGCCTGGGCACCTCTGTCCTCAAGGATGCCAGGTTTGAAGAGCAGTGAACTAAGCTCTGTCCCTGCTGTCACTGTGGGGTGTCACACGTGGACACACCAGCTGTGAGCTGGTGGCACTGTCCACTGCCATATTTACCAGCAAAAGGGAGGATTTCAGGGTATGGTGACTGATGTCTTCCAAGCAGAGCTTCCCAAGAACCCTGCTTTATTTTCTTTTTTCCCTTTTCTTTTTATCTTTTTTATTTTTTCATTCCTGAGGCTGATTAGGTGTGAAAGAAATTTGGAATAAAAAAATCTTTCCATCCCGGCCTCAGAGATCTTATATATCAAAGAAACCCAGGTGGAATAGCAAAAGAGGGGGTTGGGAGGATGGTGACATGGTCAGGAAAATGGCAAAGAGATGTGTGGGATGCACACCTTGGATAAGGGACTTGAAATAAAAAGTAGGGAAGAAGTAGGACTTGTCTGGAGCTGCAAATTTAGGGTAGAAGCCCCAGCTTTACACCAAGAAGAAAATGTAGGGGTTGGTCATGGAATCACAGAATGGTTTGGGTTGGAAGGAACCTTAAAGATCACCTTGTTCCAACCCAAATGGAGTTATGGATGCTCAGACTAAAAAAAATTGGCAAGAGGGATTTTTATCACAGTCCAGGACACAAATACATTTCAGGGAAAAGGTGGGACATTGCTGATTTTTTTTTTTAAAGTAATAATTTCCCAGAAAATATGGGGAATTTTCAGTAACTTTTCTAAATGCTTTTGTGAAAGCTTCAAAATTTTTGTGGGTTTTTATCCTCCCATCCTAATCTTCACCCAGCTTAAGGACACCAGCATTTTTGATGGAGCTCCCATTCAAGTATGTTTGCAGGAAGTCAACCCACGAAGAAATATTACTAAAAAAATTCCTTGGACAGTTTTATGCATGGAATTACTCAAAACCCCACCGCAAAATATTGAAAAATCTGATGAAATTTGGGGGGGAAAAAAAGTCTGAAGGATCATGAAGAAATGAAAGCATGAAGAAAAGACTGCAAGCCAAAAAGATTTGTATCATAATATATTCTGACACATAATAAAGAAAATAAATGAAAAGAGTCACTGGATCCATTTTCTGCACATCCACGTGGAAATCTGGCTCTTCTTTCAGGATTTGTTTTTGTTCTCCTTTTTCTGCTGTGGGTCTCAGGGGCTTTGGTCAATATGGCCAGGGGACAACATCTCATCCAAGGAGGTGGCCCCTGGCTTGTGGCACCTCCACTGCAGCTCCCAGCTGGCCATGGGGACGGGCAGGAAAGGATCAGGGTGTTTTCCAGGCAGGGATGGGGTTGGAAAGCCTCTCTGCGTGAGGAATGCATGACCTGCCCCCCAAATCTTACCCAATACATCCCCCACGCTTTGGGGTTTAAAATGAAACCTCTTCACCTTTTCGCTGTTACTGTGGGCTTTCTGTAGACACTCTTTCATATTGCACTGCATAACTTATATCAAAACCAGAGCAGAAAGAATTCTCCTTGGCCCATTTTTTTCCCCCTCTTTTATGACTCTGTGTGAATTTCAAAGCACTTCAGGATTAGGTAGGGGGAAAAGGAAAAGGTACTTGCAGCCTTCATCTGAAACGGATTCATTTCTGTCACCAAAGTGCGTTAAAAATATAAATAAATAAAACACAAACTAGATCCAGGCAAGACAGATGGATGTGATGGTTGAACTTGGGATGATGCTGGCCATGCTGAGCCCTTGTGATGTATCCTGAGTGTGTGAAGTGCATATGATGCTGAATAAAATGTGATTTTCACACAAATGCCATGCTTGTACATTTACACGGAACTTGTGAAACATTAAATGTCTCCTCTAAGACAAAATGCTCAAGTATCCAGTTGTGTTTTCATGTAGGCCTGTATTTACTGGGCACCCTGATTATCTGCTCTGCAGAGTTCCCTTGTGCAGGACAAACAGGGGAAGAAAAGAAACAGAAACCCTTGCAAGAGCTGCATTATTTCTTTGGATTTGCATTCCTACCTGGAAGCATCAGAGTTTTGTGTGTCTTTAACTGAACCAGGAGCTTTAGAACCATAGAATATTTCAAGCTCGATGGGACTCATAGGGATCATCAAGCCCAACTCCATCAAGTCTCAGCAGGAGAAACCATTGTCCTTGAGCTGCTGGAAAACAACCAGGAAAACTGCTTTTAGTCAGTGTCACAGCCTGTCTGAGTTGCAGCCATCAGTGTTAGCATCAGGAAAGTGTGGAGAGCAATTCTCAGTACATATTTTACCACTGAAAAGCCAAAAAGATTCGGAAAAATCAAAAGGAAAAAAAAAAAAAGAATTTAACTTGAATTTTGCTTTACCTAAATCTCTGAAATCTGAGTAGTGACTCATACCCCCAGGTGGTGCCAATCAGCAGAGGGCAACCATGCTAATGAGCCATGCTAATGAGCCGTGCTAATTAACCATGCTAATTTATGCCTCTGCCAACACAGCCATGTATTTTGCTCACCAGTAACTCCAGCTCGGGAGCTCTCCCATGAGGCCACCAAGGCTGGGTCTGCCTGGAACACAGCACAGAATTCCAGGGAAAGGACATTGCTCCTCCTCTTTTCTGACCCAGAGGCTGCTCACGACGTTCAGCAGAACATTTTGCTGGGATATTCAGATGCTGTTTCTGTCCCTTTCCAAATTGCTGGGTGTTATCTGCTGTGATTATTTTTTTTTTTTTTTGATGATGATGATTGTGGCAGCATGTTCTGCAAGGCATTCTGGAGTGTTGACTCCTTCCTTCAGTGCCTTTGCAGCGATGTCTGGAGATGGTACCTCAGCAAATGAGCACCACGTGCAGCGTGAGGCTCAGGTGTGAGGAGGGAACCTTAGTTTTGGGAAGCTCTGGCACAGCCTGGCCTGTTTGGATAGACCCGGCGGTTTGGACACTCCGACGACATCCATATGCAATGATTTTTCTTGATTCACAATGCTGAAACTGAAAACCACTTGGCTTTAAACTTTAAGCCTCTGCCTGCATTCCCCTGAGAATGAGTGTTTCTGGCAAACTCTAAGTTCTTAAATATCACTTCTCCAATTACATTCTCACAGGTTAGTATTTATGCAGGCCTGGCTTTTCCAATCCGCGGAGCTGGTACTGGGCTGAGGCTTAATGCGTTACAGGTGGCTGGTGGTGCTTTGGGCTCTCTGGCCAAACTGGTTCCAGATGGCCACACAGTATGAGTAATAACATCAGCTCATTAAGTTGCAAGGTTTCAACTACAATCACGGAATTATCAATGAAATAAAAGCTAACGGCGTATCAGCTGCACTCTAAGCCATAAATAGGATTTACAGCGAAACAAAAACCTTTTTTGAACCCAGATCTCTTATCGTTTTAATGCTGGGTGTCCACAGAATGGGTTTATTCACTAGCAAAAGAGCAAAAAAAAAAAAAATCTGCCCCACCCTCTCCAAAACTCCTGAAGGCTACTGCACTGCTGTCCTGAGAGCTTCTGATTTCGGAAAAGCTTTGGACTGGGGTCACTGGGAATGCAAAGCAGTTTTCATCTGTGATGCCTTAGAACACAAGCGGAATGAGTCTAATTCTCAGGTCGGAGATAAGCATCAGGAAGCCTCATTACCTCGAGTTTAATCACGGTTGCAAATGTTTTTCTTTGTGCAAAGTGTTGTCTGTCTGTGTTGTGTACAGCGCGTGGCTCCTGCAGGGTGTACAGGTGGCTCCTGATACTTCATGGCCTCTGGCAGCAGTGGGTTGTTGGTCTGGATGTCTCCTCTGTTCAGAATCACCATGGAAAAACATTTCTTCAGGCTCCCAGGGTAGCTGGGGTGCTCGAGATCCCTGATCTTGGTTATCAAAGGGGGGATTTCGCGTTACAAAAAAAGTGAAAATAATAGGAAAATATACATAAATTAAGTAATGCCTCTTTGAAATTTCATAGTCCTGGGCCAAGCAGGAGGTGTCAGTACACAAATATGGCAGCTGAAGTAAACCTTTTGTAAATTCTCACGGCTTCTGTGACTTTTGGTTGACTTGATAAAACTCCTGCCACCCAGACACTCCAGTGCAGCAAACAGGGAGCCTGGTCAGCCTCACTGCGGGGAATCACAGGGAGGGCTCACACTCCCTCTGGCCCTCTCTTCCATCCTGCTAAATCTGATCCCACTGCCAGGAAATCAGGACTTCATTAGTAGTACAAACCTAAATGACTTAAATTTAAAAAAACCCTAAATAAACATTAAATATGGTGTCACATGGCTTGGAGAAAGGTATCTTGTATGTTGAGGTATAAATGATGCCAGAAGCCTAAATAGGGAATGTTTCCAGCAACACCACAAGGTATTCTGTGCTACTCCATAGCAGGCATCCAGAAAACCAGAGTGCTGGGAGCAGGGAGGTACCTGGCTGGGTATTGTAGAAAAGCCTGGTGGAGCCTGAGGGGAAAACGTGTTCCACAGGTTTGTGGGAAGCCTGAAGAAGCTTTGTAGGACCCTGGTTTGGTCCTTGAGGTCCTGGTTGTGGCTGAAGCCTGAATCTATTCCTCTGAGTTACCAGCGCAAGGATCTGCTTTCTTGCTGTCCACGTGAATGAGAGTCAAAAATCACTTCCTTGGTAATTTGAGATGTTTTCTTTAGGTTTATCCTACCTGCTCAGCCTCCCCAGCTGCACTTGTGTTACAAGGACAAGAAAAATGTCCATCTACTTCTCCAAGGGCTGTTTGCAGCAGCAGCAGCAGCATCAGGTACGAGTCTGTTCAAGCCTCAGGGTGTGAGGGGAGGTGAGTACACCTAGCGCCCTCCTATTTAGGATTTAATTATTAACAGAACTGATCCTGTAGGTAGTTTTCGCTCGGTCCTGCAATTCTGATGCAGATGTGCAGTGTCACTGCTTCCAGATGTTGACGGCCTTTTCAGAGCACTGGGCACCAGCCCAAGCAGGGATTTGGTATCGGGGAATTCTGGCACCGGCTGCATTTCCAAAGATGTGCACGCTGAGGAAATTATTGCGTGTGAGTGTGATGCAGAGACACTGCTGCAGGCTGAGCTTGAGTCCCTGGGCAGGCACAGTATTGATCAAAAGTCAGGACTGTGAGCAAGCGTGGACAAAGTAACGTGGTGACACAGTGGGGTGGGTTTTCTCTGTCTCAGGCCGCTCTTATCCTTTGTGTTTTTGAATTATAGGCCTCCAACCCCACGATCCCACAAGGAGCAGATTTTCAGCAAGGTTCCTGGTGTTACTGTGAGTTTTGAGGGTGGTACTCGCACCTTCTGCTTTAAACTCACATAATTTGGGCGAGGCGATGGTGATGTCTCAGCAGGGTCATCCTGCCTGGGTTAAGAGCTGTGCTCCCTGTATAAACAGGATTGATGGAAAGAGCAGAGCCACTCAGGGGCCCTGATCTTGGGTGCTCCCATGGGGGCTTGGGTGCTGGATGTGCTGAGCTGGGACTTGCCTGGCACCAGTCAGTGTGAAACCAGGCACAAACTCATAACCAGGCAGGGCTTGGTAGCAGGAACCTCCATGCTGCTTTTTGGGGGTGTTGAGGGTAGGATGTGCCCTAACAGAGGAATAAAAAGCTCTGAATGCAGCTCACCTCCTGACCCAAGGGCCTGCTGTCCACATCTCTGGGAGAGCAGAATCCCCCAGCTTTTTTGGGGGAGAGATTGCTGCCCCCCCTCTCCTACCAGTGCTCGCCACGGGGTCCTGCAGGGAGTCCTTAGGGGATGTGACTGCCTCTCCTGCAGGGTGAGCATCCCAGTCTGGGTCTGTGCTCTGCTCAGCCAAGGGTTTGGGTCCGAGCGGGTGGTCTCCAGCCTGTTCCTCTGGTGTCTGCTTGCTGTAAGTGGTGGGCACAAGGGCTGGGTCCTGGCCCTGGCTGTCAGTGCTGGGACCAGAGCTCACATGCCAAGCAGGGATCCTGAAGAGAGCCTGTGTGCAACGTGAGGAATGCCAGACCTACCCGCCGTCTCCAGAGCCGTCTCCCCAGCCAGGCTCTGGATCCTATTTGGGTGTGGAGAGATTTATAAGGCATTCTCTTAATTAGGGGCCCCCGTTTTGACTGAGAGAGGATGGGGAATGAGGAGACCTAACAGGGGCAAGGGTAAACAGTGGCCTGAAAGGGAAGGCTGGGGAGACTGGTGGCATGTGCTGTAAAGAAGCAGGGGCAGTAAAATCCACCAATAAAACTGATGTGTACGTCTGCAGCCTCATCTAGGAAGGGAGAACAACAGCGTGTCCCTTCTCAGGGCAAACAAAAGAAACCCCTCCATATGTAAGCAATTATTGGAAACACATGGGAGAGGTGGACAGGGCAGGCAAATCCAAAAGCCATGTGATATTGCACAGAGGAGTGAGGCTCATGTGAAGCCTGGGAGTTCATATATTTCACAGCTCACAGTGTACAGAGAGCTTGGCCTCCTCCAAAAGCTGCATCTGGGAAGCCTCCTCTCGTTTTGGCCTCGAGGCCTGTGCACAGATGGCTAAAGCTTGGGAAGAAGAGCTGGGATGAAGTAGTTGGCATGCTGCTGGGGAGAACTGGAGCTCTACTCGGCTTTGCTGTGCCCTTTGTTGAACTTGCAGCTGGTCAGTGGCACAGCAGCGCTTAGCTGGGGCACAGGGAGCAGCACAGCTCAGTGCTGCCGAGCCAGCTGTGCTTTTGGTTGATTTCAAGGGTGGACTTGTGGTTATCACCTTTAAAATTTCCATCAGCGCAGTGGCAGGATGATTATCACTGCAGGGATGGGAGTCCCAGAATTTTGCAACCAGACTTCTGTGCCTGCATGAAGAGCAGCATCAGGGTTAAGGGTTGGACATGATGGTCTTGGAGATCTTTTGCAGTCCTAATTATTTTATGGTTCCACAAGGACTGTGGTGTGATCTAGATGTTCCTGAGCTACTTTTAGGCTCCCTGGCCATACCCTGCTGCTCTGAAGGCCACAGCAGGCTGGAACCCAAGGTGTTATCCAGCTCCTGTGCAGAGCTGGAATGACTTTGACCACACAATGCTCTGAAGTAGAGAGAGATCCTCTTTGAGGAGACCCAGCCCTGTGGAGTGCTGGATCAGCTCAGCTGAGAACATTTGATCTTGGCAGCTGATCTGAACCACTTTTATGGGCTGCTTCATGTCCACTTGCAAAGAACAGGCTGAGAACTCCGTGCATGTTGTCAGTTCAGGGTCTCCACTGCTCCCAGAGTCAGGTCAGCCACTGCTCCCACATGTGCCAAAGCTCCAGTCTGCCTCACAGTGCCCCCAGTCAGTCTAAACACACAAGCTGCTGCTCCCAGATGCCTCATGTCACGAGTTCAGGGATGTTTCCCCCAGGTTATGTGGAGAACTGCCTTGTACAAGTCCAAATTATCTCACTTGGCTTTCCCGTTTTAGTCCAGACTGCAATCCCTGCAGATCATAACGTTGACTTTGTTTCCTCAGAAGCAACCAGATGACCTTCTGCTCTTTAGTCTTAATAGTAGGAGCAAAAATTTGGAGAATTGAGGTTTTAAATTGCAGGTACCCTCCCTGTGCCAGTTTGTTGTCAAGTCTTGGATATCACTGCTCTGGGCTGCTATGGATGCTTCACATCCCCTCTAATACAAGGGCTTTGCTTGTCTGTAGCTTGCAGTCTGAGATTGGACTGTGACAAAAAGAGCTTCCAAATGGGGCTTTAAGCCTTGTGTGAAGGCTGCCCCATTCCTAATAGACAACTTCAGGTTTTTTCAGGTTGGGCTGTGAAAGGAGCTGCTCTGGCTGCGAAATGCATCACTCCTGTGTGTGCTGTCAGCTACAGAAAGTGATTCTGCCTTGTAAGATACAACAGAGAGAAAAGGAAGTTCCCTTAGCTCCTGAATACGCCATGCTCATGAATGTTAACATGATTGTGGGGTTGTTTTTCCACTGAGCAAGCAGATGTTTTAGTGCTCTGAGGATCACCTTTGCTGCAGAGGGTGGTGCTTACACCTCTGAGGGCAATGGTATGTTCAGGCTCAGTAAACATGTTCTGCTCCATCTCACTGAGCACTGAAAGCAGAAACTGCTCTTGGGTTTCATCGCAGAAGGGGCAGCTTTGCCAATATAAAGAAGAACTTGTTCAGGGGCTGCTTTCATCTCTGTGCATTATCAGAGCTACTAAAATAAGGAAAGAGCCCTTTAAGCCTCGTTGGACAGTGACACTAAAAATACCCCCACCAGCTCTCTCAATCCCAAGCCTCAAACAACTGAAAAACAAAAGCCAGCCCCAAACCCTAAGCCCTGGAAAACCCTGTGGTATCCATCACTGCCATGTATAATCACAGTTAGAAACCCAAATGAAGTCTGCAGCCTGTCAGCTCCGCAGACAGATTTGGTGGTGATACGAGCAAAGCCAACATTTAAAAATGACTGAATTCTCATTATAAAGATACATGATCCTCCTTCTCATTGAGAACAGTTGGGCTTTGCTTCCAGTGGAGAGCCAAACCATTTATTTTATAGCTCCATTGTAGGCTGTGCTGGGAATTGTTCCCGCAGATAGAGGTTTCTAGCGTGCTTTCCCCATGTACTTTGTTCCACATGCACTGTGCCCTTTGCACATGCTGAGGGCTCTCACATGAATTACACTTTGCCTGATTTGGTTGGATGGGTTTCCTACATTTGTGTCCTATGAATTGGCATGGCGGTGTATTTATTTTGGTAATCAACCAGTTCTTTGTAAATCTGTGAGCTTAATCCTCCAGGAGAGGGAAATAAAAGGCTCAGCCTTTTTTTTTTTTTTTTTTTCCTAACAATGAAGATAAATACCTTTATTTTCATAACTTTTGGACATCTTTTTTTTCATGGCATCCAGCCAAGCCATGAGGTCCTTGCTCAGGCAAGAACACGCAGATGTCATTAAGTTCTTCACCAGGCTTGTTAGGGCATGGAAAAACTCTTAAGAGGAAGAACGGTCTCATGGTTTTGCCATTGAGCAAGAATTCACTTCAACTGGGCTAAGCTCTTGCTTCTGCCATATATTTCCAATGTGACCTTGTTCGACCCTCTCCCTCTACATCTGCTCCCCCAAAATCTCCTGCTGTTGAGCTTATAAATCTCCTTGGTTCAGAGGCCCTCTCGCTGTGGGTCGGTTCGTGCAGGAATTTCGGCCGTGAGGCGTCGCAGAGGCAGTGCAGACACCAGAGCAACAACTGGCTTTTGGCTCTGCCTGTGGATCCAGGACCGGCTCCGCCCTGCTCCAAGGTGATGGGATGTCAGCCAGGAGTCACCAGAGCTCTTTATGCTCAGCTATGCCCAAAGTAACAGATATGGTCTCTCAGCTTATTAGCACAGGCGCTGCAGCAATCGAATTTGGACGAGGTGGTTGTGGTGCTCCTTGCACTGAAGGTGACAGCCGAAGGAGCAAGGATGGCTGTTGTGGGATCTGCCCTCCTTTTCTGGCAGCCCGTCCCTTCCCAGGGAGTCCAACATCATCCTTCATCTGCTGGTGCTTCAGCCACCTCTTGGTCAGACCGGCTGTGCAAGCACCCAGGTTTCATTCCTGCCTGGAGCTGCTGGAAGGATCTCCCGGCAGGATTTTAAATAACGCTGGGAATACAAGTGTTATTTCTGAGTGAGCAAGACCACAGCTGAGCAGGAAGGAGCAGGGTGGTGGGGCAAGGACCGCTGCCTGCACTGGGTGACACCCGGGGAGGGCTGGCACGGGGAGCACGGGCTTGGCTCAGGTGGCTCGTCCCAGGAGGGTGGTACAACACGCCAGGCACTCTCTCGACGTGGTGCTGCTGACTGCAGCCTGATGAGGATCCCCACGTGCTTCCTCCTGCCCTCCACCTTCCCCCCAGCCAGAGGGAAAACTTCAGGGTGGGGGACAGCACAGCCCAGCTCCTCTGCCTTCCGGGGCTGGGGGCTGTGCCAGTAAAGGCACAATAAAGGAAACTCTCACACCTGCTAGGTTCAGCGGGAAGAGAGAAAAAGAGAGGCTTTATTTACATTTCTGATACTTTATAGGGTTTTCAATTCCACAAGGGATTGGAGGACATGTCACTTCCTCCTCAATCCCACTGGAGAAAAAGGATGCTCGTCAAACTTTCTCTTATCACAAAAGGAATGAAAAACAGAAAAGACGGTTAAATAAACATTGGCCATTATTTACATGAAAGTGTGTGAAGATCTCTGACTCCAAGGCTAAAACAGAAGGCTTAGCAAAAAACAGGACAACAGGGGGCTGCTGCAAAGGAAGCTGTGCTGGGTGGCTGCCTGGCAGAGCTCCCTGTGCCCGTGTGCATGACCACGGTTGTTATTCCAGTCCGCCTACGCCGAGAGTGTGAGCTGTGAACTTGTACTTGGGGGGAGAGCCCTCGGGCCTGTCAAGGGTTTGTTTAACCGAAGGAAAAGGGTGTGTGCTCTGCAGAACGGGGCCAGGAGGATGCAGTCCAGAGTCTGGGTGTACAGGAGGCCTTCCCTGGCCTTGGTGGCTGCGCTAAGAGTGCTGTGGGATTAGGGCATGGCACGTAGACTGTGGCCTTTTCAGTCCTTTCTTCTCCCTGGCCTGGCTGAAGGTGTTTATCGGGTCCAAAGGCCTCCCTGACCTCCTAAGGTTTCATTGGATAAGTGGAAAAACCCAAATCCTTGAAGTCTTGAACTTTGACCACTGTCCCTTTGGCTGTAGCACATGTGCTCATTTGTTTGGGGGAAGCAAAATTCCCATCCAGTAAACCCCATTTATATCTCTGTCTCTTTACAATATCTACTTCCCCTAAAATACCCTTTTGTGATTTTTTTTTAAATTAGAATAAAACTGAGGAGAGGATATTTATAGAACACAAATGTTCCCTAAGTTACTCTGTTTCCACAGTCAAAAAATCTCTTTTACAGTAAGTAATGATAATGGCCTATTTTGAGGTTTTTTTCATACTAGCCTTTACAGCAAAATGTTGATCATAAATCTTCAAGCTGGTTAATTCCTATGAAATTCTGTCAGCAGAATTAAATGATTTTACTACCCCATGTCAAATTAATGGTTGGGTGTCAACCTGTGTCACTTCCTGCTTGAAAAATGATTATGACATTAAGAGGATTTTATTTATGCTTTCCTGCCTGATGATCAAAAATAGTAAAACGCAACAGTAAGGGTGGGGAGAAATCAATTTCATAAATAGCATTACCACCACATCTCTTTGGAGTAAGCCCGTGGTGATGCCCACACAGCGGGACTCGGGTGTGCTCCCTGGATGTTTGGCTCTGTTTTCCATCTTATGACTGGTTGCCGTGGGAGGAGAATTAGGATGCACGGCCCTAAAATCAACTCTGGTCCCTCTTCAGTTGATTGCTTGTTGATGAGATGGGTGGGACATGCTCCTTTTGGAATAGGTTGTCTGAAATTCTTCTTTCTAACCCGTATTTAGATGTGGCAAAGACCAGAAAGAAAAGAACAGGTGCTCTTCTGGCTGCTGCCTGGATTAAATTCCCAAAGATTGAAGGGATAACTTCTGTAGTCTCATGCTACTGATCTTATACTTGTCCATGTCTGAGAAAGTGCTTGGTCTTGGTGCCCAGGACGTTGGTGGCACATTGATCGGACGCCAGTGGTAATCTGTTAGTTTAACGGGTTATTAGTTGCTAATAACTTGGTTTTTAGTGGCTAGTTGTTTCATGGTGACACCTGAAATGTGCAAAGACCCTGCAGGGGTGTGTGGTCAGCTGCAGGCCAGCCTGGAAGCAGCTCACTGTCTTTGGTCCGAGTTTTTGAACAAGACACAACAAAACTCCATATCACGGTTTGGGCAGGACGGAATAAGCAAACAAAAAAAGAAACTGCTCTGTCCTGTGGTTTATGATGTTGTAATGTCCTCGTGAGAAATACTCCATCAATAACTGGTGACCTTTCCTGCAAGGGGACAAAGAACCAGGTAAGACTGTCCCGCTGGAAGGTTTGTTTGTTCAGAAGGCAGCGATCCTCGACAGGCCCACGGGCAGCTGGAGACAGCGGCCTGGATGGATTCACCTCCCTGCTTTCCCCCATCCAGCCCATGCAGGCAGATGGAAAGAGCAGCTCCTATGCCTCTGCAATAACAATCAGGGATCAGCTCACCTCTGGCCCTCAGTCAGTGTCTGGAGAAACCCCTCTGGTGCCAGCTGCCCCACGTTCAAGCCTATTCTTTGGCTGGAATCCCCAGGGATTTGGCTTTCAGAGCACCGGTGAGGTGCGGCTCCAAAGGCCAGGCGAGGACGCTGCGATGGGCAGCATGAAAGACAATCCTCCTTCTGAGTCAGCTCTCAGCTCCTCCAGCACTGCCAGGACCGTTCCTCTTGCTGCCCTGGCTGTAGCTGTTCTTTCTGAGCCCAAATATTTCCACTGTATATTTTGGGAAGAACTGGAACGTTCCACTCAGTCTTCCAAAATCTGAGTATCATTCCTTACGGCCCTCCCTAACGCCTAAGAGTCAGTTCTGGACACGCTGCAGATTATTTTTATCCATCCTAACTTGTTGGAGTATGCCCAGTTTTGCAGCTTTGTGTGCAGCCCCAGTGAGATGTCCCAAGAGATATAACAGGGATGGTTCTTACCCTTGCAGTCTCTCCTGTCCCAGGATCAGCTGGGCCTGAATCAAAAGGGAAACAGCCAATGCACATCACATCATCCAGAATTTGGGGCATAACGGGATCTCTTGTAGCTCTTCTGTGACCACTTCTGAATCTCCTGACAAAAAACTCCAAACTCTGGGAAGGAATGGCATGGAGCCAGCACACATACAGGGTTTTATCTGGGGAGCAGCACTGGGATGTGTGGCCTGCCCTCACAATCAGACCCATTTCTCCTCCTCCTTATTTGGGTGGGACAGCACAACCTTTCTGTTCTTTTCTCCACTCCATCTCTTGGTTCCTAGGTCAACATCACGGTCCCTGAGAATTCAGGACGTGACTTCAGCACAGCTGTAGACCACGAGTCATGAGAGGTAGCTGTGCTCTGCTTGTGTAATCCCATCCATAGAGCCAGGGAGAATGACAAATAAATAGGGAGGATGTGGTGTCCTTATGGTTCAGAATGGTCTCATCCATACTCCAAACATCCTCTAAAGTCCCTTTGTAAAGTCTCAGGCTCATAACTGGAGAGATTTTTGACATGTGAGACCCCTGTGGTTTAACCCCAGCTGGGAACTAAGCCCCACACAGCTCCTGGCCCAGTCCCCACGATGGGGTGGGGAATAGAACTGGAAAGGTGAGAAAACTCATGTGCTAAAATAAAGATGGTTTAATAGGTAAAGCAAAAGTCATGTGTGCAAGCAAACCAAACCAAGGAACTCATTCCTACGGACAGGAAAGTGCTCAGGACTCCCCAGGAAAAAAGGGCTTCATTATGTGTAACAGTGACCTGGGACAATGAACAACATCACTACAAACGTTCTGTTTTCAGCACAAATCAAAACCACAGCCCCACACCAGCTACCATGAATAAAATTAACTCTACCCCAGCCAAAACCAGCACAACACTTCTTGCAATCTGTGAATCAATCATTCAGCCAAGGAACCTTTACCATGCCTAGAATTTCCTGTGGCTTGTTTTGATTTACTCCACAAACCTCTCCAGCCCAGCTGGTCCAAGATGCACGAGCCTTTGAGCCAAGGAATAACCAATTTGCAACAAGTGGCCATGAGGTGCTAATATCCCTTTCCCACAGGGCTGGCATCCTGGACCAAGCTCACACAGGAACCACGGCTGCAGGGCATGGACATCTGAAAGCACTGAGAGGATATAGAGAAAACAAAATCATTCAGACACGTGACCTCAGGGCCAACATTTCATTAAAAAATATTTATATATTAATGTTGTTTCCTCTGATAAAGAACTTATTTAGGCTCTGCTTAAAAACAAAGTCCTCACCTATTGCTTTGAACTACTTTCTCTTCCTGGACAAGGGTTTATTTTGTCACCAGGCTAAATAAAGTCATGTAGTGAGAACCCTTTGGCACCTGCTTGCACATTTGGGAAGAAAATGTTTTTGACCACTCTCTTTCCTTGTGTGCACTCAGCCTGCAGAGCCAAAGCTGCCCCTAGGGCTCACTTCTCCTACTTGCTCCTGGAGCAATCTCTTTCCAAGCCAGCAAGTGTCAGGATGGTTGGAGAGAGTGGAGCCTGACCAACCATTCCTGGCGATATTCCCCAAAAATCAAAGTGTGACAAAGTTCGGGAGGATGCCTAATTATGTTACAAGGTGTGAGGAACTTGGAACCATAATATTGAGACTGCTATAGAGAAGATTATTGTGCCTCACATTTTCCAGTGTGGCGAGCTTATAAAAAGTAAGCTTTTTATTTTATAATGTTTTTATATTATAATTATATTTTAACTCTCACTTTTAAATACATAAAAAGCTGTAATGTTCTATAACCTTGCTGAACTGGAAAATCTGAGGCATGCACATTTGGTGATGATGACAGTTTGATGCATGGATTTTTTGGGGTTGGTCAAATGCCCTTGTCAAAATTCCATAATTGCATCTCACCCATATGTAGGTTTTTACATTCAGTCCCATCAAAGTCTTATTCAAGACCTTAAAATAGAGTTTAACTTATTCACAGAGGTTTTGTTGGTCTTACTGAGTTGATTCACCCGAGCTCACAGTAATAATAATAGAAATTAATGATTCTTAGCAATATCATTGTGTTATTTCTGATTGCTCCCCCTGGGATTCATGCATATTACAGAGGAAGCTGGAGTCACTCTGTTTTAAAGATAAAACACACCCAGCTTTCCAGGGGGGATGTTAATTAGACTTTGGGCACCCATGTTTTAATCTTCTTGCTTTTATCGTTTTCCTACACGTGAAACGTTTAAAAAAATGTGGAAGCAAATGAGATAAACATCTGCTCCACGCTGGAATCATCCATCCAGCCCATAATTCAGCATGTGGCAGGATTTCAGTGGTGAGTGTGGCTACGAAAAGGGCAGACAAAAATAGCATCATCTTCCCAGGGAGTCCGGCCAGGCTGCTGGTGGGTGTTAAGCAGTGTGTCTCCTCTCCTGCTCTGCCTGCTCCAGGTGTGGTTCATCCTCACCAAACCTTACTGGCTTGCTTTGAGATGTTCCAAGCTGATTTTCCAGCTCATTTCTCCCATCCAAGTAGGTCTCACTGTGGGGTTTCTCCTGGAGGAGCCAAACAATTCATGGATTAATTCATGGATTAATTCTTGTCTCCCTGGTCCGAGCTTGGTGATGCACCAAGTGCAAGTGGGCACACACAAGGCATCAAAACGGGATGCTGAGCTGCACCATGCTCAGTGCACCCCTGGCTGGTGCCAGTGGAGGAGTTAATGTTCCCTCACTGTCTCTCCTGGGTGGTGAACCCATTCCTAAGTGTTTTCTGTGCAACCTTTTCCTAAAATTAGCTTTAAAGGTACCCCTGAGCACAGGGCTTCCCAGAGGTGCTCCAGCATGCCCAGTTTGTGGTACAGTGGTGCTGTACAGGTGACTGGTGAACAGCTGCAGTGCTGAGGTGGCATTTAACCAAAAATGGGACTGCCTTTCCTGTGTAAGAAGCTCACAGTGGTCCCTTTTGGATTTGAAACCTGAGAGGTACCTGCATTTGGCAGGTGCTCGCAGGAATGGAAAAGCAGCCCCTCTGCCTGGACCAGACTTCTGAAGCTCCAGCACTGCCTGGAGAATGGGGCCAGGTGGGATTTACCCCTTGCTCTTGCCAATGTGCGAGCTGGCAGGGCTGATCCGCTTGGACACAGATTCCTGCTCCCCTCTCCGGTGAAAGCAGGGAGCCAGAGAGCAGCAGCTCTCCCAGCAGCTCTCCGTGGCATCTGTTACCCCAGGGCGACTCGCATTCCCCGCTGTGAAAAGCTGTAAATTACACACCAATAACTGCATGGAAATGGCTGGGCAAATATTTTGAAAGACGTGAGGAACTTTGCAGAAACCACTGCTTTGTGAGTCACTTGTGGATGGAAAAAGGTGAACCCAGAAGATCTCCCTGGCAGAAGATCTGCTGGACTTTATCCATCCTCACAGCACCGCTCCCTCTCTTCTTCCCCCCCTTCCTTATCTCCTTTCCTTTTTACACTTGCTGTTCAAAGCCTGATGAAACTATAGTTTCCAAATTGATTTTTTTCCCCCCCCGTCCAAATTTCTACTGTTAACAAATACTTCAAAGGTAGAGAGAACTCGCATGCCAGCTTCTAGCCTGGAGCTGACTTTTACAGCTCCGTAATAAACCCCTTTTAAAAAAATGTTTATAATGGCCATGGCACTTGACTATTGCAGTGCTTTCTGCCACCCCCATAATGTTAAGTGCCAATAAATCACCTGCACTGTCGTGGTGCCCTGTATTTATTTACAAAGCTGTTAGAGGGGTACTTTTTGGTTTTATTGACCAAGTGGAACAAAAGCTGAGATTCTTCGTTCTGTGGATTTCTTGGGAATTTGGAGGGGGGTTTCCTTTGCACAGGAGAGTGGATAAATGCCACCTAAACCTCAAGCTGGCCTCCTGTACCTCAGGTATGTAATGCTGCTGGTTTTGGAGGTGCTTCAGAGGGGATCAAGCCCAGCTCAGAGGTGAGGGGGTGCAGTGGTTGCTTGGCAGACACAGCCACGAGCATCGCCCAGCCTGTGCTGGGGCTGAGCCTGCAGCCAAAAATAGGTTAGTGGGGAGGCACCGGCCTGCACTGAGATGTGGGCCATGAGGAAAGGGGCTTTTTTCTGTTTGTAGGCACTGCTGAGAAGCCTCCCTGACCCTGCTTGCGGCAGAAGGGGATTTCTGGGCTCTGATTTCCTGGTCCATGTTAGGCTGGGCAGGACACAGAGCTAGCTTGTTTCCCTTACCACCCAGTTCTGGCCCTGCTTTGATCTCCCAGGGTGTTGTACTGGGGTTTATAGCCTCTGTCATGGCCCTTTTGCAAAGAGCGTTTTTGCTCTTTAGTCTGTTGAGTATTCCCCAAATTTCATCTGCTGATAAGAAGTATTAAAACCATAAATCCATAAAACAAAGCTGTTTCTTCGTCCTTGTTTCCTGCGTGTTTTCATCTTTGCACTAGAGGTTTCTGAGGACAACTCCCTGCTAATGAGAGTGGGTGAAGAAGAGAGGAGTTAGAGATTGCACTATGAGCATGGACACAGCCTTGGTTAGAAATCAATGCACAAAAACTAAAGTGTTTTCTCCAAAAGAGCAAACACAGTAAATTTTCCAACTGTGTCAATAACCCCAGGACAAAACTGATTTTGAGGCAGCAATGGATCGTATAGGAAAAGAAGGTTTAGCTGTTGGTAATTAAAAGTTAATATTAGAAGTAAAAGGGCAATCAGCCCCAAAAGCCACCTGCCTCCTCTTAGAGCATGTTTTGAAGATCCTTCCCACATACTGCATTAGGAGCTGCTGCCTTTGAGTGTATCACCTGGTTGGAATTTTTCACGGAGCTTGGATTTATTAGAAAACAGCCCCAGTCAAGCAGAACTGTGCAAATTAAATTGGATTTACATGACAAGGTGGAGCCCAGGCACAGCAGCTAGGAAATGCCTGAGAAGCAAAGGACAAACCAGAGGGGATCAGGGAGGAAGGCTGCTCTGTGTAAACAGTGTTTGGGGGGAAAAAAAAGGAAAAAAATGTTTGACAAATAGAGCAATAAAATTAAAATTCCCGCTTCGGCTGCCCTGGGGGTTTCAAAAGGAGACACTGAGAGAGACTTGGACACTAAAGGAAATAAACAGATTTCAGCATCTAATAAGTGGGAGGCTGGAATATTATTGTAGGATAAAGTGTTCTGGGATGGGACGAGCTGACCCAGAACATGTTCCTGTTGTGAGGAGGGTGAAGACTTGACCTTCAACCCCAGTGAAGCCTGGAGGACTCAGTCCACTGGCTTCAATAAGCTTTGGAAGAAGCCTGACTTCCCTGTAGGCATTAGAAACTTCATATTTTCTTCCCTGTCGGCCCACACCGCTGCCTATTATCTTATCAAAACATGGTTTCTTCATCAGTAATACGTAGGTTTCATCTGAATCTGTAAAAACAGAATTGCTTCCATATGCCAGATATTTCACCAGAGAGACCATCCACTTTGGGGAATGTCATTACTGCCCAAAATAATCTTCTGCAAGTCATAATGTAAACTCAAAGTTATTGCAATTTATTAGCAATCACAATTTGCCAGGAAAATAGAATCAAGAGAGTATCAGGGAAAGTAACTCGACTGCAAAATGAACATGCCCTCCACTGCAGTCTGAGCCCATTAATCTCGACTTTCCAAATCCAGAGAGTGATTTCCTCTCGTGCCTGTACAATAAGGCAGTGCAGCGTGTTTTCTCCTGAAGGAAGCAACAGGATTTTGCTGAATATATGGAAGGGAATTGGTTTTCTGGTTTGTTACTTAAAGCTGATCCTTACTGTCAACATTTGTGATGAGTAAACCTCATGAAATAACACGGCTAAAAGCTTAATCTGGTGCCACTGTGATTTGCAGGGCTGAATTGGAGAGACGTGGCTGTGGCCAGGGACCAACCTGGCTGCTCTGGCAGGGGTGCACAGTGCTGCTCTGAAAAACGAAGGGATCTGCTCCCAGAGATGGTGTGCTGCCATGCACAGAGCTCGGGAGGGGGCACGGAGGAAATGTGGTGGAAAGAAAGTCATGAAAGAAGTGCAAAATGTGCCATTTCCTGCTGGAGTGGTTCAGCTTAGGAGAAATCCTCCCTCTTGCATCCTCCTGTTTGGAGTGGGGATTTGGGAGGGTGAGAAATGGCTCTTTATTAGCAACGCTTTGATTCCCCTGATCCCGGTGGGCTCGTGGCTGGGATTTCCTCCAGCTGAACGCGGATGGGAGCGGCTCCCAAGCCTGTTTGTACCGAAATGTCAACGTGAAGCAGATCCAATACGTGGCTGTGCTGTGGGGACAGCTGATCTCCGAGCCCTGACCCTGGTGTGACTCCTCACACAGGGCAGAGCTGCATCCCTTCAGATGGAGGTGGCCTTTGGGGCTGCTGAGGTGCTCCAGCGTTGGCCAGAAGTGTCCCCAGGACTGTCCCCATGCAGTGGACAGGGTGGCTTGGCCTTGCTCTGGTGCACGGTCATGTGTTGCCCTGGATTTTTGTAAGCCTTCTGTTTTTAACCTTGGAGTCAGATTCTTTTCACACGGATTCATGTAAATAATAGCCAATGTTTACTTAACGGTATTTTCTGTTTTTCGTTCCTTTTGTAATATGACAACTTTGATGAGCACCGTTCTTCTCCAGTGGGATGGAGAAGGAAGTGACATGCTCTCCAATCCCTTGCGGAGTTGGGATGTGTATAAGAATGAAATAATGTAAATAAATCAATTCCATTTCCTCCTTTCTGCTGAACCTGGCAGGTGTAAGAGCGTCTTTATTGTGTCTCCTGGTGCACGGTCATGCTGGGCAACCTCATGAGCCTTGGATTTACTCAGTCCCAGGTGATACCAAGGGAAAATTTGGAGAGTCCAGTATGCAGGACCACGTCAGGTATCTGGGAGTGGTTGTGTAGCCACACTGAGAGGTGCCAGCAGAGCTGTTAGGCTGGCTCTGTCTAAAATTCCCCTCTCCGCCCTGGTGCAAAGAGCAAGCTTTGGCTGATGTCACCATCATAAAACAGCCATAAAGTGTTTGTCCCTTCGTGGCACTCATCTCCCTGTCAGGGGCACCCCTTCTCATGTGGTATTGGCATTTCTGAGTCACCTGCCCGGTGTGAAGCTGCAGTTGTGGGTGAGAGGACCAGAGAGGGAGGACAGAGCAGACAGGCCTCAAACAGGGGGAACACAAGAGTCAGGTCTCAAACAGGGGGAACACAAGAGTCGTCATTCCCTGGGAGCCTGGGCTGTCCTCTGGGCTGGTGATAATGGATGCAAACTGGGTGTGGGCCAGTGCATTCCCTGGCCAGCGTCACGGCAGATGGAAACAGAGCACAGCCTCGCCCTGTAAAGCCCTCTCGGAGACGTCAGTGGCTGAACTATTTTGGTAGGAGAATAAAAGTCTGAAGGCACTCCACCCCTTGGGAGTTTGCTTGGTGGATGTTGTGCCCACTCGCCCTGTGCTTGCTTTAGCTTTGCAGGTGCCACCAGAACCAGGCTCTGACTGAGACCAGCACCACGTTCACACCTCTGCAGCAGCAGTGCAGGAGTAACAGGCCAGCTTAGACACAGGAGGAGCAATGTGGGAGGCTTAGCCTAGAGCAGATTGCATCCTTGCAGCTCTTACGCTGTGGTGGAGCAGCAGCTCACTTCTGTAGGATGTACATGTACTCCACAGGGAATATGAGAGCCATCAAGGTTTGCTTCAGTGTGGACTAAAGTTTGGTTTCAACAGATCTTTTCCTTCCTTCCTTTTTCGATTTCTTTCCTTTTTTTTTTCCCTTCCTGGAAAAAAAAATTACTGTGAAAAAAAATTACTGTGAAAATTTATTCCACTCTCTTTGAATTTAACGGCAGGTTTTTTTCCATTTCAGTGAGGTTGCAGGTATTTGTGTGTGTTTCCACCATCCAGTGCCCAAGTGTAACAGCTGAGCTAGCCTGAAAAAAAACGGGTTTCTTACAGAGAAAAGGAAAATGGAGTTCTGCTGGAAAAGCTTTTGTTTGGCAGTGGCTGGAAAAGGTTGTTCTGGGATTGATTTAGAGAGCCCTGGGTAAACTTCTGCACATGCCCTCGGGGCAGCCGTAAGTTCAGTGATGAAAACGTCTGTGTGTTTTACAGGGCTCTGCTCAGGGACTGGGGGAGAGGCAGCACTGCTGGAGCAACGCACGGAGGTGTCACTGCTGAGGGCACAGGATGCTCCAGGGGGAGCAAAGACAAGCCCCGTGGGTACTTGAGGTGTGCAGGATGAAGCATCAGTGCAAAGCACAGTCCTAACCCCGTCCCAGTGCCCCAGAGAACTTCTCGGTGGGAGATGCAGTCCCTCCCCAGCCAGTGCCAGGGAGAGCAACTTCCCCTCTGCACATGCTTCTGATTTGCATAATTTGTGTACTAATTTATGGCACAGAAGGAAGGAGGGCTTGGAAGGGATGGTGGCTGCTTTTTTGTGATGTTGTGCTTGATGTGGCTGCCTTTACATGCTGGAGTTTTGCATATGTGTGTGTGACATAAGTGGCCTTAAAAATACCAGGGATGGGGTGGGAGGAAAAGGAGAATGGAAACTGTCTTTTACTGAGCTGGATACTGTAATAATCCTGGCAGTGAACTAAGGGAGAGCTCCTGAGATGGATTTTTTTTTCTGCCATACATTTGTTTTCAGTAAAACCAAGAGAGGAGAGACCTTCCCACTTGCTGAGCAGCAGCCATGCCTGAGGGGACTTGGTTATAACTAATTCCAGAACAGGGTGTCCCTTTTGGGGTCTATGTGTGCTTTGCACATAAAACTTGTACCCCGCCTCTAGGACTGACATTAAAAACAGAAAGTGAACTCCAAAGGCTGGACTGGTGAATGGGGCTGTTTGTTCTGGGACACTGTCACCCAAGAGTGAGCCCTACAGGGAGATTTACAGCAAGATTCCAAGCTGCTGATGAGGGAAGGCTTCTCTCCGTGGTCAGGTGGCAAAGCACCCCAGCACAGCAGCCCATGCTCAAAGAAGAAGAAGAAGATAAGGTTGGCTGTACAAACAAACCCCTGGGTACGTGCATGAAAATTTGGGTATTGCTGTGTTGTTCACACTGCTTAGAGAATTGCTGCAGTGGAGGGAAGGTGCTGTGCCGAGACTCTTGGGCTTGGCCACGGGATGCCGGGGTTTGGCCATTTCTGAAGCAATCCCTGGGTTCCTGGAGGTGGCTCGAGTTTGCACTGGCTTGTTGAGGTCTCTGAAGAGCCCCTGTGTCACAGAGGGCTCTTGGGCTGCAGCACTGCACAGCTCTGCTCTCTTTGCTGTCGTGGTCACAGTCTGCGACATCTCAGCTTCTGTCATCCCTAAACCACCTGGATGCTTTACTCACGGCCAAAGCTGCCTGAATCAAAGAAGGAGCATCCCATGGCTCCAGCAGGGAGTTGGTGTGAAGAAGCACCACTGACCCTGCAGAACCTCCTGGAAGGAGTCAAAGCCTGGAAGGACTCGAGGCAATAAAGGGCAGTGTTGGGGTGGAGATAAGGAGCCGCCACAGGCAGATAAGGCCAAGGGCTTTGGCCAGGCTTCTCTGTGTAGTGCAACAGATCCAGTTACCCTGTGCAAGCAGGTCAGGCTGGGACCTCAGCTTGCTCTTCTGCTCCATCTGTAGATAGCTACACTGGAGCGAGAATGGTTGTTATCTCTGTGGAAGCGATTGGGATCAGTCATCCTGGCTGATTTCTCAATGGAGAGAAGGCTTTGTCTTGCTAAAGATCGAGAAGGAAGGCTATAAAGCTGCTGGGATATGAGACTACATTCTTGCTTCAGTCTAGTTCCAAACAGGCTTCACCCTCTGGAAGAGTTTTCTTACATTTTGTTAATTCTCCAGCATGCAGGAAGGCAGGTTTATGGCTTGTGCTCACCCTATAGTGCTTACAGTGCTAATGAATTTGAGTAGTTAATCAGTTTAGAGCGAGTTCTCCTAAGTTAAAAAGAAACCCCAAAAACATACATATATAAAAAACCATCCAATTCCTGCTTACTCCTTGCAGAATGTCTTCTGTGCTGTCAGTCTAAACACTGGGAAGTATTTTAAACAGATGTAGGCCATCAGTTTCTATAAACATTGTAATTGCTTGGCACCACCGATGCTTACATTGAAAGATGCAGATTGCCAGGATCTGCACAGACACCAGCCACACGCTTTCTGCTGCGCCCAGAAACAGGGTTTACATCCCGTTAGAGGCCTGTAACCTCCCTCCTGTAAAACTCACTTTAGCCTGGAGCCTGGCACCAGCCAAGGGCTGCTATCCCTGCAGCTTTATATAGCTCCGAGCTGCAGGCTCAGCCAGTTCAGCATCCTGGCTTGGCAGGGTTTGGTAGGAGGATGTGGTTTGGATTCTACCCTACAGATGCAATGGTACTGGCACCTCGAGTTGCTCACGTTGAAAATAATGCAATTATTGCAATTAATGCAACCTCGTGCTCGGTTCAGTCATCTACCAGCTTTCCATGAACCCATCCTGTTTGATTTTCGGCCGATGGTGAGGCTGATGTGCACGGTGCTGTCCCTGGGAAGCAGAGGAGGTGTGGTCCTCAGCTCGCCCTCTTGTAAAAATGATGGATTGGTCTGAAGGGGGGAGGGGGTGGAAGGAAAGGATGGATAACATCTCTGCTAATAAATCTAGTGCGGCAATTAAGATCGCCTTTAAAAATGTGTATTATCAGCACAAATAAAAGTACAGACAAGAGCAGTGGCCAAGGGCTGCTCTGTGTCTATAACAAACAGGATGGACTCGTCACTTAGCCAGGGACTGCTGGCCAAGCCCATGGCTCTCCTGGACTGGGGTGAACAGCTCTCCCCAGCGTATCGTTCATCCTGAGGTCACGTGCAGCTCAGTTGATTTTATTCCATATTTGCCTGCTACAAGGTGGTGGGTGATTGCCAGCACCTTGGGTCCTTGCAGTGTTTTTGTTGTTGATGATTCCTTGCATTATTCCTGGCTGGGGTGGGTCAGAATTGGACACCTCTGCACTGCAGACCAGTGGCAGCAAGTGGCCTGAAGGTGTAAAGCAATCCAGGGCTTTGCCCTGCATCTTTCCTGCCTGGAGACAGCGCCATGTGCATTCTCCTCCTGTTAAGAAATACTAAGTGGCAGCAAAAAAATGAGACTTTGCTGATAGCATATGTTCAAAACACAGGCTCATTTCTTAATATGCTTTGGCTCCAGCCTCTAGCTGAGAAGCCAGATTGCTAAAGCACCAGAAGTGTGGATAAATGTACAGTCGGGGCATTGCGTAATTTTTGCCTCAGTGTGACATACAGAGAAAGCTGTGAATATCACCACGGACCAGAGAGAGCAACTGCTGCTCTCCTGGAACAAGCATTTCAGGTCACCCTTCTATCCACTGTTAATTCTTGGTCAGTCTGGTGTTGGGAAAGGTGCTGTACAGGTTTTGAGGCACAAATGAAGCGTTTCCCACTTGATGGAGGCACAGAGGGCAGAGTACCAGAAAAGTATTCATCTCCAGAAGGTGATGACACCTCCAGGTGTCTGCTTAAGCTGTCTAAGTCTTTAAGTCTCTAAGTCAGTTTAGCTGCCAGGCTAAACTGCTCAACAGCTCCTCTACACAGGGAAGAGACAAAGGTTACTCTGTAAGGCTCTTCCCTGCACATGAGGTTAATTCCTGCTCCATACTCACTTAAAGAAATATCTCTGCAGAGATTATAAAGAGATCAAAGGCAGATCAGCCACCTAATGCAGTTGCTTATATGATTAAAGTTGTCTGGGGCAAATGTTCTCTTTCCTTTGCTACCCAGTGACAAAGGTTTCTGGGGCACCTGGTGAGCATCTCCGTGGTGCATGGAACAGGTTTCTGCAGCAATAAAACAGGGGCCCTTTTCCCCCAAGAGCACTAAACTTTGCCCAGAAAGCTTCCCTAAAGCTGGAGCAAGAGGTTGGAGTTTATGGAAGTGGTTTGTGGTTGTGGTTAAAAGAGTTTGCTCTTCCATCTGTGCACAAGGGTCTTCTTCTAGGAATTTTTGCTCATGCCACTAGGAATTCAGCCCAAAATAGACTCACTGGGACAGAGAAGAAGTGAGAGCATGGCTCAGGAGCCAGAAATGCACAAAACTTGGCCTGAGACAGGGTTTTGTACTCTCTGAGAAGGGCATAATCTGATGTCAAGCTTTCCCCAGGAGTCATACTCCTAAATGGGAAGGAGCCCAGGATGATCACATGCTGAGTGCCTGTTCGGAGACAAGTGGCTCTTACTGCCAAACAAACTGGAGGGGAGGGCTGCTCTTGAAAAATCCACTGCTGCCCACGTGCTGATCCTCCTCTGGAGAGCAGGCATTTCTCAATCACAGCCAGGCCAACTGCTCTCCTCAAAACCAGCGTTCCAGGAGTCATCATCCCTGGCCTTACCTCCACCTGCACTGGGGTCAGGAGCTCAGCAGTGCTCTGTCACTCAGCTGTCCCTTCCCTTTCAGCCAAGGTGGGTGTCAGTGAGTCTTTCTGGAGGTGTGGGAATTTCCTCAGGTGGCTGCTGGCAGGAGGTCAGCAGAGAAAAAGAAACCTGCCTTGGGTATGTCTGCTTTGACTTTGGCCTGAGCATGCCTCTGGGTTTGGGGTAACATAACAGGCAGGAACATGGGAAAATTGGTATCTCTCCTGTTCTTTTACTGCATTTGATAGATTTTAAAATATATAGACCATCCTCTCTCCAAATGAAGCATACCTGGAATTTCTTACTCCAGAAGTTAAACTGAATTCTTGGTCGAAAAAGTCCTCTGAAGAAAATGCTGTAATGCTTCAGCCTTTCCATCATTTCAGTTTTTCTTAATTCTATTAAGGTCCTTGCCTCGGTTTCTCAAGTGACACATTTCTAAAGAAATGCAGGTTTTGTCCTTCAGGTAGCAGGCAAGAGTAGATTCTGTAAGCTGCAATTATTCAGTTCAGCAAACACATCAACAGGCAGTGGTCCTTCCAGAGCAGACCTGAATTTCTCAGATTGGTCATATGAAACTCTTCCGTGGTCCAGCAGAAGTCAGGGATCAGATCTTCTGCTGGGGTGTGAGAACCATCTGACCCAATATCCCAGCAGTTACATAACATTTTAAAATTAGGAAAACAAGATAATTCATCCCTTCCTGTCTCTTTTGAAGGAAGGATTCATGGGTTTACGAGGATGTGACCTGACTTTCTTCTAAACTGATTTGCCTATTCGTGGCCCACCAGCCAGAGCAGCAGGGATCCCTCATTCCAGCATCACCAGAACATGAGACACTCCACATTAAGACCCGAATCCCAAGAATGGCCTCTGCCAAACTGTAGGCTGGGGTCCAACCATCAGGTCCAACCATTATTTAGGAAAGGCTTTTTCCAAGATACAGTTTAGGAGTGCCTGCAGCGTTTCCACCCTGCGAGACAGGGACCAGAACACATTCCCAGCTGCCGTCCTTCAGCATGTTCCCAGCTCCTTGGAAGCCAAATGCTGAGCCCTTTGCAGCCTACCTGGGAGCTGGCTGGGTTGGGTTTGAAGCCTTTCTCAAATCACCTGCAGGTCCCTCTTCCCACCCTTGTACAGCAAAACAATGCCTCTGCCCTGCTGCCAGAAATTGCTCCAGCGGCGACGCAGAAATGAAGTTCTGGAAATCCCCTCTTTGTACTTCCACCTGAAGGAGAAAAGGAAAACAAAACAAAGCAGCAGAAGTTGCTGTCTGTGGGGCTTTCCGGGTTGCAAAGTCCCTTGCCTGATGCTGCAAGGCCCACAACTCGGGAGGAATGGCCTCTTTCAGGCACTGGCATTTCGTTGGAAGTGGATGGAGCAGTGGCAAAGCCCTTCTGTGCAGTGAGGGCTCTTGATCCATGACTCTTTCACCATTCCCGCTAGCCCAGGGTCCAACAAGGGCTCCTTTGACATCATTTGGAACTGAGCTGGAGCAGGGCTGGGCGAAGTCTTTCCCTTCGAATGGAAGGAGGAAAGGTGTTTATGGGAACGCCTGGGTGCTCGTGGGCATCTCCAGTCTGCCGGGAAGTCACTGAGCAGTCAAGTCAATTATTTTTAATGAACTGGGCCAAAGCTGATTGTGTTATTTTGTAACGTATTAGTTTGGAAAGCAGTGAAATTATTTGGCATCTTTCCCTGGCCATCACAGGGACCCCTTTGTGCTTCCCTTTTCCCCACTTTTCTCTCGTGTGTATAGCTGGCTCCCACATCTCCACTTGCTGACGCTGATTGATTGCATTAATATCACTGTAAATATTACATAATCTCCGCTTACAATGCTAGAAGGAACTGATGAGTTTTACTCTGCCAAGAGTTTTCAGGCTGGAAAATAATAGCGAAAAAATAATCTCGAAAAAATAAAATCTCTCTTACTCTTTCCCCCCATAGTTTTTTTTGCCATGTGCGTTTGCCACTGGCCCCGTGGGCTGCAGACCAAGACAAGGCTGCATGGTCTGTTTGTGGCCATCGCTTCAAGGGGACAGTGAAAAAGAAATCACAGCATGACAGCAAACTGCGCCTGGCCTCAGGAGAGGTGATGGGGAGAGGGGATATTGGAAGATGACTTATGGAAAAAATAGGTTTCAGGAAACGGGGTTCAGCTGAGCTAAGGAGGATGAGGATGCACAGGGAGGTCAATACCTCATCCTGGTGTTATGGGCCAGTGGAAATATGGATTGTTGGAGTGTGGTACCCTCTTCTCTCCATTAGTGGGTGATTTAAGCCAGCGTACTGGGTGTTTGAGCTCACCCCCTTTAGGATTTGAAGATTCTGAGGCACAGGCCGGGGAGGCTGCACTGCTGCTAGGAGCGATGGAGGGGAGGCTCCCTTGTCTTCCGAGGAGCCCTGTGGGATGGTCCTTCCCACCCTGCTCAGGAAGGTGGGAGGGGAGATGAGAGTCCTCCCTCTCCAGCACCAGTCTGGGGTTGTTTGACCTGGTACTTGTAACACATCCTCCATCCCGACCCTCGTGCAGCCCAGCTCTGTTTCTTTTCTCCATCTCCCTGCCGGAGACAACTCCATATCAGGTTGCGTTCCGAAGCAGGCGCGCTCTTCCCAGCCTCCGCAGAAAATCCATTTATCATATCAGCCTTACATTAGCCAAAGTATCAGAGATAAAAATTATCTTGGAAATCTAAACACAGATTCTAATCTAAGGTACAGCAGCATCTGTTTCCCATTACGTTTTATTACTCGCAAGGTTCGAGCGGCATCGCTCCCGCGGTGAGACATTTGGGAAAGCAGAGGTCAGCGCTTCCCAGAACTCCGGGTCCCAGTGCTGGTTGCTGCTCATCTCCCAGGGCTCATCTGCATGGGAATAGCTGATTACTCAGCGTGCAGCGCTGGGAAGCGTGTCCAGAGCACAGGCAGGCTCCCCGGGCAGCGCTCTTGCCTGAGCTCGGGGTTGTGCTGACTTCAGCAGCACCAGCACTGGGCTTGGACTCCCTTCAGAAGGCACCTCAGGGATGTTTCTCAGAGGTATTTGCAATGCCAGCCTGCCAGACTCCACTGGTCCAGGCTGGCTGGGGAGAAGCAGAGATGTGGATACACGGACACAAAGCCGTGATTCCAGACTCCTTTTCTAGCAGAGCTTTTTCTGCGCTGTGCTTTGGGGATGAGGAGCTCCACTTGTGTTGCTGCCAGAAGTGACTCAAACCTGCCACTACTTCTCACCTCACAAGGCCAAATCCTGCATGGTTGGGTGTGTGGGGCAGCTTTTGGCTTAGCCGTGGGCAGGCCACTTGATCCAGCAGCCAGATTTTCCTGTACCCCAGGGAATGGCCTCAGGGACATCCATGACCCAGCTGGGGGCCCTGAGGGCACTGACAGACCTTGATCTTATCCCTGTCCATCAGTGAAGGGAGGGTGCCAAGAGGATGGACCTGGCTCTGCTCCATGGTGCTGAGCAATAGGACAAGAGGAACGGGCAGAAGTGGATGCACTGGAAGCTCCACATGAACATGAGGAAGAACCTCTTTGTTGTGCAGTGACCGAGTGCTGGCACAGGTTGCTCAGAGAGGGTGGGGAGTGCCCCTCCCAGGAGATATTCCAGAGCAGTCTGGACACAATCCCGTGCTGTGTGCTCTGGGATGGCCCTGCTTGAGCAAGGAGGTGGGACCAGATAACCCCCTGTGGTCCCTTCCAACCTGACCCACTCTGAATTCCCTGACCTGCCTCACCTTGGACTTTTGATGGTTCCCACTTGAGCTCAGCCCAGCCTGAGCTGCACGGCAGGATTGCCTGCCTTTTGCCCTGTTCCTGGGCTGCTGCTTGGTTTTCCTGGCTTTTCCTTTAGGGAGCAGCCCTGCTCTAGTGCTTCTCCCTGACGCCAGCACGCCTGCCGTGGTGTGCAGTGCCTTGGGCATGTGCTGTGAACTCAGCCTTGCCCCGCCGCGCAGAGACAAGTATGCAGCTCTGCAAACTACTGTTTGCCTCTGGAGACAAATTATGGCATGCTGCAATAGCTGAGGAATAGCATAAGAGGAGTATGCAATGAATCATGATGCATATGCACACGAGGGGAAAAGTTCAACCTTCTGTTTGCCATTATCTGACTCTTGAAAGCTGAACTGCTCGATTCTTGCATTTTCTTAGCGGAGTTTATTTCTGTGGCATTTCCTAAGTCTTTCTGTCTGTGTCAAGGCAGGGGAAAGAGAGTGTGTCCCTCTGCAGAACATTGCATTTGTGCTGGCTTGCAAATAAAAATCAAACCAAAAATTAAATAGGACGAGAATCGTGTAGTGTGTAACTCTAGAACTCTGTGTTTGCGGAGCTGAGCCCTTTTCCTCAGCTTGCCCAGCTGTGTGTGGTGTGCCTGAAGCCTCATGTGCTGCTGCACATTCTGGCTGGGGTGGAAGTGCCTACAGGCACAGGGACTTTGGAAAGTGTCTTGGCTGCAGGACAACATGTACCCTGGCATGCCAGTGGTGTTAAAAAAAAAAAAAAAATCACATGTTTTGATTAGAGTCAGAGATGTCAGGTCATGTTTTCTCACTGCATCAGTTGAGATGGGTTTTCTCTGATAGGGACAGAGAAAGTGAAGAGAGGAGATAGCTCCTCTCCACCAGCTAACTCAAAGCTGGTTTCACATCTCAAGGCACCTGTTTTTCCCCACCTGAGCTCAGCCCAGCCTGAGCTGCACGGCACGATTGCCTGCCTTTTGCCCTGTTCCTGGGCTGCTGCTTGGTTTTCCTGGCTTTTCCATTAGGGAGCAGCCCTGCTCTCCCTGACTAATCTCCTAAACTACCTCCCTTGGGGTGTGACTCTGGGCTTTTAGGGCAGCCTGAAATCCCAAAAATTACTATGGCAATATAGGAAAATTAGTCTTTAATTCATTTCATGATCACTATGCATGAGTAGTCCCAAAGAATTGTGGTACCCAGGATGAGATACAAATCAGGGATTTGTTAGTCTCTGCTCAATACGTCAGATTTTGTCAAACTTCCAAACTGCACAGTGGATATTTGTCCTTCCTCAGGCAAATGTTTAATGCAAAGAGCAGGCCAAGAGGTTTCCAATCATCTCTTAATCATCTATGAACACCCACATGGGAGAGGGTTTTTGGGGGGAGGCGGGGAAACAAAAGCATCTCCTTATTCTAGCGGAAACACAAGATCCCAAAATAATGAGGAAACAGAAGCTAAACACATTTAGAGTGGTGACAAGACGTGGGTTTTCAAGAATGACACTAATTACGCATTGAAACCCATTAACTTGGTGACTGGAAGAGTCTACATTCCTTCCTTCCTCTCCTTGGCTGCCAGAACTCCTCTGGAAGCACGGGCTGAGCCGTGCGGGAGGGCAGCGCCGGGAGTGCTGCCACTCCTGCTGTCCCTGAGCTGGGAGGAGGAAGAGTAGGAGGTTCACAACCTTACCATGGCTGTGAACTCACCCTGCTCCACAACCTGGAGCCTCGGCCCTGAAGGATAAGGATGCCCATTTCTACGTGAGAAGTAATTTGGTCCAATTCCTTGGGCAACAGCATGTGCTTTTGCTGGGGGTAGGGCCAGGAGGAATAAACTCACCTTATTCCATCCCAGCTCCCATTGCTGACCCACCTTGCTCTGCTCCACGTGGCTTGTGTGAGTTGGTTTTGTCACAGCTCTGTGCATGTCCCAGAGAAGCACGTGTGGCTCACGTACCTAAAACTTCAACTTATGTTACGTAGCAATGAGAGTAATTAAATGAACGTTTACTGGAACCTGCCAAGTGAATCTGACCAAAATACACTTGTGATGTTTACACCAATCTGATTTTCCCAGGTAGTTTCTCAGGGAAAAAAACCCCAGTGAAACAACACCCTCTCCCTCAGTGATATTAATTAATCACAGTGATATTTGCTTTCTTATTGTGTGCTCAAGCTGGCAGTGCAGTTACCAAACTTAGAAAACTGTGTTGTGCCTTATCTTTTTATTTAAAAAAAACCAGCTGTGACTTTCTGAACTGGCTGCACGCAGCGGGGAAAGGTCATTCTGGAGAACGGGCTCTGGGACCGAGCACTCTTTGGATATCAACAGACCACAAACAGTTTGGGATCAGAGATACTGGACAGGATTTTGCACAGTATCTGACACAGCAGAGCCTAGACCTCAAAGTGTTCCCAAAACACAGGGATGAGGATTGTCTGTGTGGGTTAATCCTGCCTGTCCATGCACTGGAGGAAATACTGCAGCATTCCCCCTGTGCCCACCCCCTCGGGAGCTGGAGGAGAATTTAGGTCAAAGTCCAGAGAGCTGTATTACGGTATTAGCACTTATTATCCAGTTTGATTCTATTAAGGGAAACCTGCAGTGAGGAATGAGAATGGAGCTGGCCCTTTCCACAAGTGCTTTAACAGCTGGTGGCCCAAGAGCTGTTTTGATGAAATAAATCACCCCGGTGGAAAAATCTCAAAAGCCGCAGACTGTGGAAAGTTGACCAGATCTTTACTGGCAATATTTAGGGATGCTCTAAACAATGAGACAGTTGTTTTCCTGTTGCTTTCAGTACCGTGCCTGGAAAAACATGATATCCCTGAAGCTTGCTTGCCCTGAAAGCTTCGGGATGCGTGGCACCACTAAACCTGACTGCAAGATTCCTGGGGGGACCTCTAAGGACTTTTAGTGTATCCAATAATTAGCAGGATTGCCTTGGCCTCAGTTGGAGACAGCAGGACAAGCAGGGTTGGAGGGTTTCTTCCCTGGAGCCTGGCTTCTTCCTGCAGGTATCCTCCACAATCCTGCACCTGCCGTGAATTCCTGGGGAGGAAAAAGGGTTGTTGAAATGCACAGCCTCTGCCATAAAACCTGTGAAAAGTAAATACAGAGGCAGGGCTGAATGAGCCCTCAGATCCCAGTGGAGAGGCTGTAAGGCACCAGCTCCCTCTGTGCCTGTGGCAGGATCCCCCCTTGGAGCTGTCTGGCCTCTGGATGGCATCGCAGGGAGGCAAATCCAGAGTTTCCATCTGCTAACACTATTTTGGGTTATAACTTGAAGGGGATGTGCTGGAAAAAGCATCTTCTGAGGCAGAGAGAGGCTTTGCCTGCCGAGGCTGGAGAGAGGGGCTGGGCAGGGACTCCACAGACACACAGGGCAGGTTATCTTGACAAAAAGAGATCTAATGTTCACTTACTGCTCTTGGGGAGATCTTCAGTCCAGCCTGCAGGGCTGGGTGTCCTGTCAGAGGCTGGGGCTAAGGACAGGCAAAAAAAAGTAATCTGATCTAAGCTGCTGAGCTCGGAAATCCCCCTGCAGCAGCAAGAGGAGGTTAAGGTATACAAGAAAGGAGACCTTTCCGGTGTGGTTGACGGTGGTGGCTGTTTCTGACTAGGCTTGACCTTTCCACAAACGCCTGAGTGCTGCAGAGGAGCTGAGCGCTGGCCTGAGGTGGTGAGGGAGTAGGGTAGAAGCGATCTGCCCAATGTAATCTGCCAAATTCTACCTAACCAAGTCTTTCTCTTTAATTGGCAGTTTGTGGAAGTGGAAATGAATGTTTAAGTGCAAGGTGCAGGGGTTGGTGGTTGGACTCCTCCGGGCAGGCTCTCAGAGAGCTTTTTGGGTCACCCTGGATCACCTTCCTACTGCTGCTGCTATCAGTGCTTTCCACAAAGCTCTGATGAGTGCGAGCCACCAGTCTCCCTGCTCATTCCCCTGAAAGGAAAACCTAATGACCTCCCAAGACGCCATCACTGGCACCTTTTCATAATCAGCAGAACACCAAACTTTGCATACATCTTCTTTCCCTACCCTGTTGTTTCTCCTGTTTACGCTGCTGTCCCATTTACACCTTTTAATGACACAAAGGATCAATCTCCCGTGTTTATACAGCAGCTTTTGGCCATGGTCCCTTTGTTGTGGGTAAAGCAGAGAGCCTTTACTGAGATCATTCCACCTTATGGAGCAGAAGCATGAAAATAAGTTATTACAGTCAGAAAGCCCTGTTTACAGGGGAAAAAAATAGATCAAGCCCAGCATGTAACTGTGGGCTGTGGGAGAAAAGATGTAATTGTTGTCTGTGCTAAACACAAATCTAAACAGGATCACAAGTAATTAGCTATTTAATAGGTGACTAAAGTAAATACTGCAATTAAAAAGCCTATTAAAAATCATATTAAAAAAAGAAACCTCGCAAGAAATGCAGCTTTGTCCTGGGCTGCCAGTCAACAAAATCAACAAACCATTACGAAAAAAAAATGTCCGTGCATGCCCAAATCAGTAAAACACATAGTAATTACTTGGCACATTTTATCTTCAAAGGCCTCTGCGTGAGCTAAGTAATTAATCCTCCCAACACCTCGGTGTGGTATGTGCAGCAGGCACCGGTAAAAAAGCAAGTTTGTCTTGCAGCCAGGTACAAATACCTTGTTGTGGGGCTCATTCTTGATAGAGGAAATGCCACTCTGAAGTCAGAAACAGGGAGTGGAGGTGGTTATCTCTTCAATGGCACTCATTGTAAGCCTCTGCCGCTTTTGTTTGAGCGGGGGCACTGGAGCACGGGGAGTTAAGAGGCTGCGGGAAGCTGCCCTCGGATTCCCCACCGCATTCCAGGATGAGCAGAGTGGCTTTGGAGAAGCCCCGGGAGCCCACGCAGCTCTGGCTTTCATACCTGTGTCTGAAGGTCAGGGTGATCTGCCAGGCCTGGAAACACTTCCCAACACAAGCTTTGGGTCTGCTGAGTTGAAGTTAATGGCTCTCTGATCAGTTGTTTCAGGGCAGAGGGAAAAGGGAGCTCCCCCCTCCCCGCTGTGATGCTCCTGCAGCAGCTGAGCAGGTCAGGTAAGACGCAGATGACACAACTTTGTGTGCCCGTGGTGCTTTGAGCCCACTTTTGAGCTCTCTGCCAAACAGAAGACAGTTTTCTGCTCTGATCCTTCTGCCTGTTGTTCTGTGTGATGACTTTTTGCCATGAAGCCAAAAGGTGGGGGAAAGATAAATGCAAGTGGTAGATCAGAGTGGAGTAACACGTGGGGGAAGGAGAGCTGAGAATGCCATGGTGGAGCATGGAGAACTCACATTGACATCAAGCTGTGTCATAAACACATCCAAGCCTGATCCCTGGGAGTGCCAGCAGAAATAAAATACCTTCCAGAGAGAAATCAAAGACATCAGCTCCATCCATCTCCTGTAAAATGCAGCAAAAGGCTGTGTGGAGCTTGGCAGGTGCCACGTGGAGCAAACCTTCCCACCTGGGAATGACTAATCCCACCCTGGCTGCCATTAAAGGACCGTTTGTAGCAGTGGCTAATTGGGCTGAGCAACATAAACTTTCCCACAAAGAAGGTTGAGCTACAAATGGAAAAAATACCTGCGCGGAGATTAATTCTGGAGTGGGAAGGAAGGTGCTTCTGCCAAATGAAAGGCTGTATTGAAAAAGGAGCTGCTTTCCCTTTGATCAGAGGGGCACCTGGGCAGCAAGGAGGAAAACGGAGGTCTGTGGATGGAGGAAAACACAGGTTTATGGATATGCAGCTGGTAGAGAAGAGAGTTTTCACCAAAACTGAGATTTTTGTAGTTGTAGCTGCAGGTGTGCTGGTTTGTGCATGAAAGGGGAACGTTGTTCAGGTATCAGGTACAGGTCAGGTTGTGAACAACACCAAAATGTGGCTCCTCTTCCCTTCAAGAAAGGTCCCTTTTTTCCCCGCTTCTTTCCTTCTTTTTTTTTTTTTTCCTTTTGATTTTTCCTTTTCTCCAGGCTCTCCTGCGTCTCAGCCCTCAGAGGAGCCCCATACCTGTCTTTTTTCTCCAGCCTGCTGTTGATCAGGGAAAATGATGCTCTCTAGGATGAATCCCCCAGAACAGGTACTCATGAGTTTTATTAGCCTGCTCGTCTCCCCGTGGATTTTCCATTTTTCCAGGAATTAAAATGAAAACAAAGGAGGCAGAGTTCAGAAACCTGCCTGGGTTTAGTAACACGTGAAACATTTTTTTTTTAATGACGTCGTGCAGGCGTAAGTCATGCAGTGTTTTCCACATGCACACAAGTCCTACCCTAAATCCAGAGTACACTGCCAAGTTATTTCCCTGTAGGACACGCTCCGTGACGTGCATCAGCTGGGTCATCAGCAGAGCCCAGCCCTGCAGAACAGCATCTAAACACGTGCTGGGGCTTAAACTAGCGACTCAAGCACTTGCTTTAGGGTTACATGCTATCCTGGTGGATAAATAATTCCCACAACTCTGATTAGAGGCATGGGATGAGGCTGGTCTCTGTGCTGAGATAGATTGACTTGTCTATTTGGAGGTTTCCAGGGAATGTCACCTTCCCAGCTCTCTCCTTTGTGCCATTAGGATGTCAGGCTTGGCTGGAAGAGCTGTGTGGGTGACTCCTCTTTGAAGCTTGATCTGACAGCACCGTGTGGACAAACTCCAATTAACAAAGCCCAGATTGTTACTCCAGCAAATATTTACCTGACGTCAAATCCCTGCTTATTTCTGCTCTTCCCACATAATTTTACTTCTGCTCTCCCCAAATAATTCCCCATTTGGAGGGTATTTCATTATGTTATCTCTCCGTTGTCTCTTTTTCAAGAGAAAATCTGCTTTGCCACACTACTTGTTTCTGAAAGGGCACAAAGAATGTGAAGAGCAGAGACACTTAGGCTCCATCCTTTTCAGAAGGTGATGGATTCCATGGCTCATCGAGGAGCTGCTGGATGCCCACTGGCAGCCCAGACCCAAGGATGCCCTGGAGAAAAGGGGATCCTAAATGGGTCATGGGCATCAGCAAATGACCTTGTTCTTCTCAGTGTTTTTCAGAGCAAACGTCCCAAGCACATGACTTTCCTTTCTGCCTTCCAGGGAGTGGGAAGCAGCATTCCCAGACTACGCACATGACTTTGCCCTGTTTATCCCACAGTGTCTCTCGGATTAGACCCTCTGCCATCCATCATCCACCCAGAGATACAGATTTCACTAATGGCCACAGTGTAAATATTTACAGTAAACAGTTGTAGCAGCTGACTTTTAGTAGCCACTGTGCATATGGAGCTGCATAAACAGGAAGGATGATTACAGGGATGGAAAAATAGGCACAGGAAGGAAGGAAGAGTAAGAAACTAAAATGCTGAAGTCCTACAGTATTAATTAATTTAATAATTTATTAGAAATGACCCTGCTCTTCTGAAGACCCACAATGCAGGCATAAACACATGGAGTTGTTTGGCCCTACAAAATAATATATGGTGCTGAAATTCACCTCATGTTACCTTTTTGACCCAAATGATTAACCAGGTTGTGGCGTCTCAGGGCTTGTTTTCACTAGAAGTAGATATTAATGATGGTCTCAAGTATTTCTTTAACACAATCCTGTTTATTTCAAAGCCTGGGCAAAATCCTTGTTCCCTGAACTCATTAGGAATTAAATAGCAGGAGGCAGTTTCCTTGGGCAGTGGTCCAAGCCCCCTTTTCCAGCCAGCACTCAACCCAAAAAGCTCACTTCATCAGTCTCATTTCAAGGTCATGCTTCATGTGCTTCTTCAGTTATCCTTGACTTTTTCAGCTGCCTTCTCTCCTCGCTACTGTGATATTTCTCATGATGTTTTTATTACCTATTTCTCCCCTTTTCCCCTGTTTCCTTTCCTTTCCCACCCTCCCCTCAAGAAAGACTCAAGAAACTGCATTAAATCCTTTGCTCCTTTAAAAGAAATTCAAATCCTTAGCACTTGCTAACTCATGCTGTGTGCTTTAGGCAGTAGAACCTAATGTTTTGGGCACTAATTCTCCCCTCATCTCCCCAAAAATAGCTATTTCTTCTATTTATTCTCACCAAGAAGTGTCAATTTGGCGTCTCCCTCCCACCTGACTGTGACTTTGTGTCTTCAGCTGTTGTTGCTTGCCAGATGCCTGT